>JAJOZX010001236.1:27500-627500 GCA_023014485.1 Bathynomus jamesi | reverse complement strand
TGGCTGCATTTATGACATGCAAGTTTGGTATGGAATTGTGGAGGAATATTGTGAAGAGTTTGATGATTTCACTGTGAACTTTCTACATCCCTCTGGGTCATCAGGATCAAGTGCATATTATTATCCATCAAACAAGGATTCATGTGCAGTGCCAGGACATCATATATTAACTGTAATGAGTTGTCCTACCCTAGAGGAGGCAGCAGAATTCAATACATTTTTCCACAAAAAGAAATTGATAAGAGCATCGAGCATGCAAAAATTGTATTAGGCTAGCACATGAATCCTCTAAGTAGGTCTTCCCCTTTCACTATTATAACTATTATTGCCAGTGTAGATTAGCAGTGAAATACAATTTTACATTTTTTGCCTTTGTTTTTATATCTATAAAAAAATGTAATTTTAATTTCTATAGGTCAAATTATGAGCTTGTGTGAAAAAATAGGTAGAATTGACGCACAACTTATGAATATGGTGTTCACTTATATGTTAGTTACATGAAAAATACTAACAAACAAACTTCTTTTTGCTGATTCTAATAGCCAATGCCTATGCCTTCATTTTTTACATTAAAAAAAAAATACTCTCATTTGATACCCCAGAGGTCAAATCGTGACCTCAAATTTTGGTTACAGTGTAACTTTTTTATTTTTCAACCTAGAGTTCTAAAACTTGCATATTTGGATTCCTTGTCGTTTTCTGATTCTAAATATATATACTTTTATATAATTGTGACCATTATTACCCAAGTTATGGGTCGCCAAATGTTAGTGACCTCGCAAGTGACCTCAAATTTCCCGAGGTCATATCTCTTGAACCGTTGGTTAGATTGACCTTATAATTTCAGAAATGGATTCAGGGTCCACAAACTCCCTATAAACCAAATTTCAGCAAAATCTGAGAGATGAGGGTGTTAGGCACTGGTTGATCTGACAGAGAATGACCCAGCTACCAGATATAACATTTGAAAATGCCTCAAAATATGAAATTTTGTATGATCCCCTGAAAAAACACAAGAAAAGAATTTTCACTTGCCTAAGGCGTGTTAATGCAGCTTTAATTTATAAAAGCCATGGAATATTGAATGAAAATCAAATGCTCTGCTCCAATTGTTTCAATTTAATATCAAAGAAACCAGCTGTTCTTCAAGAAATAGAAAAACAAGATATGTCTGCAGAAACCAGTGAGAATTCCAGTGACTCTTCAACCACAAACATCTCTAATCCAAAAGAAATTACTGGCATCAAACATGACAATACATCCGTTACGTACTATGTATAAGGATGTACGGTACTTAAAGACACTACAGTACTCCCTTACTTGGATGAAAGTCCAATAAAAACATGCAAGTGCACACTTAAGCAGATAAGATATAGGTAGATACTTCTAAATAGTAGGTAGAACTCTATAGGCTATTATATTATAGGCATATCAGATGTATATACATGTAACTGCCTTTATATACACAGTGGACCCCGATTTGAGTACGTAATCCGTTCCAGCATGGCGTACTCAATTCGAAATGTACTCAAATCGAACTTAATAACCTATGGGAATTAATTAATTCGTTCCAAAACCCAAAAATTTCACCCCACCCCTACTTTTTCTATAGAAATTGGCCTACGAAACTTAGTAATTGTATTAAAAATAGACAGAATAGAATACAAAATACATGCTCGAAATACTGGTCTTCAGTACACTATGTCACTATGCCACAATATAAAATACAGTATCAAAGTCACTGCATGTACGAATCACCAAATTTATGCTATATTTTCACTATTTTATGCTGTAATCAACAGAAACTAACATAAATAAACACTAAGTACAAAGTCAGAAAACAAAATGTACGAAATTCTAACAGAAATCCCTAAGAACACCTGTACTATTCAAAACATTACACCCCGAATGTTCCCGCAATGAACGCTCTAGACAAACTGAAACGCGTTTGGCATCACCAGCTGGCGTACTCAAATCGCCTATGGACGAGCGTACTCAAATCGAAAATACTCAAATCAGGGATCCACTGTATATGTATATATGTATATATATATATGTATGTATATTATATATGTATGTATATATATATATATATATATGTTATCCCCTCCATCTATGGCCCTGGGTTGGTTCGGATTGACGGGGGTTCTAGTTACGGAGGCAAGCAACGGATATTTCTTCTATAACTTTCTAATTCTTTTCTCTCGCTTTATGGGGTCGACACTCTGTTAATTCTTTTCTTTCAATAATACTCTGATACTTCTACTTTACTGACTAAATTCCTCTGAAGATAGCCCAACTCGAGGGGGAAAATAAAAAGTTTCGCTTGCTGTGATTTACTTCTTAAAAATTTACAGTTAGTGCTCTGAATTTACAGGGGTAGAGGTTCGACCTCTTTCGACCATGGCTCAGGCTGGAATCTAAAAATATTAAGGAGGCAAGGGGCCTCTGCCCCCTCCCCGCAGCGAGGCTGCTAACAAGGGGAGTCTCTTAGCAGTGACCAAAGCAGAGAGCCGTAATGAAGTGTCCTTCATTTTACAAATACATGTATAATATATGCCTGAATGTTGGGGGATGGCAGTTGGAGGTTAAGTTTCCCCCCTTTTAAACACAATCAGGTGTTTGAAAGTTTCCAAATAAAAATTTTAAAAAAATAAATAAAAATAAAAACTAATCTTATTTTTTTTTACCAAATCTTCATTTCTGAAGGCAATATCATTTCATAGTAGTACATAAGTACAATTGAAGTACATGACTGAGTACATTTTCGTTTGGGTTTATTACAATTATGATTTCGATTATGGATTACTTCCCATTCGCTTATGATTGTCCCTTACAGTTCTATTAAAGTACATTCTTACATTATATATAAAGTCATTACATTCAATTATAGTTTCATTGAAGTACATTACGTCATTTACCATTCTTACAGTGTTTTTATATATTTATATATGGTTATATTATATGGTTAGATTATATATGGTTATTAGTACAACACAAGTACATGAGACATGACAAGATAATTTATATACAACATAATATGTTATAAATTTGGATCAGAGCGAAAGATGTTGTTTATCTTAGAAACGTTCAATTCTGCTGTTATTCGCGAATTCGACCACTCAACTACTGTAAGCCTAATGAATGTCTTGTGAGGGGTGAACGCTAGGGTGCATCAAATTTCCCATGATTTTTCAAAAAGTTTTATTTCAATCTGTCCCTATGATTACTGTGTTCCAATGCCTGAAATAGCACATATGGCCAAATTTCAAAGATTTATGTGGTCATCTAGGGGGTCCACATCATTGATGCAATATTAGTATTGGAGTTAAATTGACCAAAAAATTAAACATTTTATATCCCGGTTTCCGTGTTTGCAAAAGTATCAGAACCAGTAAAAATGTATTAAATAATCAAAACAGGGATACATTACATTGATTTCTACATTACTTTCTGACGTCTGACATTACAGTCTGGTTTATACATTATATTATTGATACTATATACATTATTGGTGATACAAGCAAGTCAAAGTCAAAAGAACACTACTTTAATAAAAAATGTTCAAGAGCTGTAAATGAACATGAACAATTAGTTTAGTCTCCAGTTTTTCTCTTTCGAAGATTAGGAAGCTTCTTTCTGTCGGATTCAACAACTTGTAGGACATTTGGTAATGTTGTTCTGATCTGGCAGCCATGAGGAAATTAGAACTTAGCTTCACCCCACGCTCAGCACAATCATTTACGACGTTAACTGCCGAGATGTGTTCTCTGGATGTTTGAAAGGAAGCTAATTCTGGCCAATTTTCGATATTATGAGTCAGGAAAGAACTGTCAAGTTCCAGAACAGAGAAAATGTACCATGAATCTTTGTTGATTAAGTCGCCAAGCTTTGTCGTGCTGGAAATGGAGTTTGGAAATTTGGGTTTCCCAAATCCCGTACCAAATCGATGTTGTGGTAAAGATGCCTGATCTTGTGCTGGCTTTACTGCTATAAGTCTCTCAGCCAGATAGCGGCATTCAGCTTCAGGGACTGCATCATTAAAGAGCGCAAGAGGTACCATCTCAGCAGTCAGGTACCATAGGTGATGCTTGAGAGCTTTTATCGCACTAGATATGCTGGGGCTGAGTTTTTTATATCTGAGGATGTCTTGGTAAAGACAGGTCATTCCATGGAGCCTCGACCGCGCTTGAACAGGTGATCCACCACCAGCTGTACAGCAAGCAAGCAAAGTTGACAAACTCGCGCAGTTTGGGTTGTTGTGCTTCCGTGGTAATGGTTCCAGAGGGAAGAGAGCTGATCTGCTCCTCCAGCAGCACCATCTTAATGGAGTAGAGAAACTTGGCCATCCACCTAGCCCTGTGTACAGCACCAGGACGTCGAAATGAAAACTCTCTACTTGTCCCATCCAAGTAGAGCAAACAAAGATCAGAAAATTCTTTGTAGTCATCACATTGATGCTTCACAACAGACTGCGCGCATGAAATCGCTCTGGCCCTATAGTCATGGATTATGGTTTGTACATCATCTGAATAAGAGGTACCATCCAAAAAATTAAGTGCCTGATTATTGTTGTGTTGAACTGTGTCTAAATGCTTTCGGAACTGACAGAATATGGTAACTTCTAGTGACATTGGTGGTTCTATTTTCAGATCATTGAAGACTTGTGTAAGGATTACCTCGCCAACATGATGCCGGCAAGCTGACCACAGTAAAGCTCGACCTATGTCCTGGTGCAGGCTAACACATGCAGCACTCACATGACCAGTGTTACTAGCTATTGTGTCAAAGTCATGTTCACTACTGAGCAACACAATTCCATGATCGGAGAAGCTCCATGGTGAGATTAGCAATGCTTTGACCAGCTGGCTGATCTGTATTTGGCTTGTAGGAAGGCACACCAAGAAGTTTGATGTCATAGGAATTGCCAACTGCTACGGTGAGCCTCTCTTCAGCTTTAGTTTGGTATGACAGAGTTGACATCAGTTTAGAATCCCAGTGAAGAGACAGGAACTGTGGTGGAACCCAGGACTCTTTGACCGATGATGCAAGCTCTTCACCAACCTTACGTCTTGCTCTGTCGGCGGTAGAATATGAGTGTGAAACATTTTTTGTGTCACCTCCTAATTCCTTAATGATGGCTTTGGTAAATGCTGCCTGTTGGGCCAGTGTGATCTTCGTGCGTGTAGACAGGGAAACCATCCTATGGGATTTGAGTATGTCATGGCTTATAAAAGCAGTTGTTCCTGAACGAGTTGCTTGGCAAGATTTTTGTGTTTTGGTTTGTAATCCTCTATATCACCCTCTTCATCCTCAACATCACTGTTGCTTTCCTCACTGTTCTCAATCTGAACTTTGCTTGTAGATGCTTGGGCTTTATGAGCTTTAAGCTGTTGTTCTGCTTGCATCATTTCCTTTTCCTGCTTTCTTGGACTTTTGATGCGAGCTTCTTGTCATGGCTTCCAAACGATGCGACTCTGCCTGATTTCATTGACCGCAAGAACTCCAGATCTTCAGGATCTTTTATGAGTTGCTCAGCATTCCTTGGCCAAAACTGAAATGTTTCTTGTAATTCCTTTTCGATCCCATTAAGCTTCGCAACTGCACCAGGCGAAGAACGCCAATCCACTGGAAGTTCCCTAAGTTTTGCATTTTTTGCAGATAGTCCTATAATTTTTTCAACAGCTTTCCTCTCGGTAATCATGGCAATGTTGCCTTTCTGATAAAATGGAATAACTTTTTGCAAGACAAATTTAGCATTGTTCCATTTTGTACGGTTAAACGGTATACCTTCTTGCTGATGAAACATGTAGCATCGCAACACTTGCTCACATGTTGGCAGCCTAGATCCTGTTATCTCTGCATCTGCATCGCTGATTCCAGCACCAAGACCATAAATGGCAGCAGTTTGACGAGTTTTAACAGCATATTTATCATTTGTGCTACCTGAACTGGACATAATGCACGACAGGTGTAAAGAGAATACAAAATTTATTAACGTAAACACTTGCACATAAACACACAAAAATCACATTTATCATAAACACTTACATATCAGATTATACATTGCAGTTCCTTTTAGAATATTCTATAACTTTCCACCACTTCCTAGCACTTTCTAGAGGTTTCTATCACTTTCTAGAGGTACTATCACTTTATAGAAGTTTCTATCACTTTTTAGAAGTATATATATGACCTTTAGAAATATCACTTACATGTTCTTGGGCTGATTTTTGTAGTGAACAAAATCTTTAAACTTCTACTATTTGGATCTCAAATCACAGAATGACTGTGGGGTTGGTGTGCATATAGGAAGTCTGTGTGGACCCCATAAATGGCATTCAAATCCAAAAATAATTCACATAGTAGGTTTTCTTAACCATTGGAACATTTCTAACTTAGGGACAAAGTGAAACTTTGTCATTGGTGATTTTGATGCACCCTAGTGAACGCACATGTACGTAATACAATAGGTTGTGTACGCAATATAGAGACGCGTAAAATATGGACTGATAGGTTGATAGGTATCAGTAGACAATAGGTAGGAAGCAACATAAATAATGATGTATAGAGAATGAAGTTTTTTTTTCTTTTTATTATTATTAAAGAATTTACCACACATTCAATACGGAAGATGTCCAAATACTAAACACGTGATTCAGTGTTCAAGGTATGGAAAACATGGAGAGAATTAAGTTACTTTATGATGTCATAGTTATTGAATTTTGTACGTATAATACAAATCATTATTAGGAAGATTTACAAGAATGAATTAGGGTATTAATGACTTAAGAAGTACAACTACGGGTTCCAATCCTGTTATATGCATAATCTAGGGACAAGGGTGAGATGCAAGACAATCATAATTAATTAATAACTTCTATAACAAATAAAAATGGATACGACTAAACCATAGGTATGGTAGATCGTAGGGTTGTGACACGAACAAAAATAGGAAGCCACAAGTAAAATTATTATCCCAACTCGTGTTGAGCGATTTTGGTTCTTATGTAAAAATGAATATTGATTATTCATTGTCCATTTTTACACACACATATATATATATATATATATAATCATGCGGGTTGCTTCTACAGAGCTTCAATTTAATATTTAGGAGAAATCCAATGACAAGGAGAAATGTAAATGCCATGAAAAGTCTTCTTTAATGCGCAACGTTTCGAGCAATACGCTCATCTTCAGGCTGTTTAATAACAATGTGAAATTAAAATCAATATTGAATGAAAAACAAAACAGAAAATTTCTATAAACTATTCATACAGACAAATTTTAAAAGACTGAGAAAAGAGGGTTAAATTCTAAGTTATACAGATTTACATATAAAAATTAAGAAGCTATTTTTAAATATATATAGTAAATGTGAAATTAATACACTGGAAAAATTAACAATAGTACACTGGAATAATTAAACTAACTAACCTTCACTGCAGTTTCCGAGGCTAACTAATTTGAGCAGAGGCAAGACGGGAAAACAAGAGATGGTGAGGGCGATTGGGGAAGGGGGATTATAAGGAATTGGGGAAGGAGAGGGATCATAGCAAATTGAGGGGGACGGCAGATGAGTCAACATTTAGACTGGGGACAATGTTTTAATGAAAAGCGATTCCAAAATTCTTAGTGAGTTGGGACAAGTATTACAACCAAGAATTTTAAAATTGTCTAAAGTGACCTCATTTTACATTTATGCTGTGTTCGCGAATACTCGAAACTTCTTTAGTTTTTAAAATTTTACCTGTTCGGCCACTTATTCCCATATGAATAAAATCTAGCCCTGAGAGAGCGAACAGTGCTGCCAATGTAATTCCCAAGGAGACACCTAGGGCAGGTAAATAAATATACAACACCGCTACGCAACGAGTCAGGGGTTCGATCCTTCGCTGAGAAAAAGCTACCTAAAGACGTTTTATTAATAAATATGATGCGGAAATCAGTATGATAAAAAAATTTCCTTAACAATTTTGTAAATTTAAGCTTAAATTCCTTATTCAAAGGACCCATTTCAGGTACCAAGAAATATTTTATATCCTTCGGCACTGTAATACATGGAAGTTGAGGGCTATAAACATTATTTAAGAAGGATCTAATTAGTTTGTCTACATATTGAACAGGAAAACTATTATTAGTAAAGTATGATCTTAGATTATTAAATTCATCATTAAGTAAGGTAAAACTAGAGGTCAAATTATATCCTCTGAACAGGAGAGTTTTAATACAAGACATCTTATAGTTGAAATCAGTAAAACTAAAAAAATTCATGCCCAAACCAGTGAAAGTGGGTTTCCTGTAAACTGATGTAGTAATAGAATCACCATTTTTCGAAATTAAAAGATCTAAGAAGGGGAGGGAGCCATTTTGCTCAGTTTCCATTGTATACGTTATATTGGGGTGCAAAGAATTTAGGAAGTTAAAGAATTGTTGCGCTTGTACCGCATTATCAAAGACTGCTATCGAATCATCAACGAAGTGTCGATAGAAAATTGGCTTGAGATGAGTGGGAGATTGTCTAAAAATTACACTTTCTAAATGAGTCATAAAAAAATCAGCTGCTAACGGTCCGACAGGTGATCCCATCCCTACTCCATCAATTTGTTGGTAAACCTTATTGTTGAAAGTGAAATAGCATTGTTTGAAGACCAATTCTAAAAGTTCCTTAAAATGAGACAATGAAAAACCATGAAAATTATCAACTGAGCTAAAAACCCTATCTAAAATAATGGCAATAGTTTCAGATACAGGTACATTTGTGAAAAGCGACTTTACATCAAAACTGACAAAAAACTTTTTTGAATCGAAGTTTTTACCAAGGAGGTCTTTTTGGAATTCAAACGAGTTATTTATAGTGTAAGCATTTTTCGCAAAGGGGGACAGGAGACGAACAACAAATTTTGCCAATTGAAAGGTGGGTAAGTTATACGAAGCTAAAATAGGACGGAGAGGTGTTCCAGCTTTATGGATTTTAGGCAGACAGTATAATTGAGCAAGATTAGCACCAGATGCGAACAACTGAGAGTAAGTATCATTTTTTATTATCTTTAAGACTTTAGTCGTGACAGAAATCTATTAACCTGGTCTTCTAACCTTACAATGACTTTATTGACAGGTTCTAGAATTTGTTTGAATTTAGTAAGATCACTTAGGATTTCATTAGTTTTGTTTATGTAGTCCGATTTATTCAAAATAACCACTCCGTTACCCTTGTCTGGTCTAGTCACAACAATCTCCTGGTTCTTTGCCAAATTCTTAATACACTGCAAATCACTCTTCCTAAATATGAAAGATTGAAATTTAAGATTTCTAAGTTTATGAAAAAATTCTTGAGTTAAATTTGAGAACTGACATTTGAAATTATTGAATTCACCCACATGGGGAACATTTTTCAAGCCATTGAAAAATTTTTCAAAGTAAAGAAAAAACGAAGGCTTATATATTTGAAACAACGGAAGCTTAAATTGCAAACCAAGTGACAGTAAAAACTTTTCCCGAGGGGAGAGTGTATAACTAGAAAGATTCAAAATTACCTTATCTGAATTGAAAAAATTTGGTGAATTCATTCCCAAAGCCTTTAACTTACGTTCATGTGTTTCCAAGATGGTAGAGTGAAATTTTTCTAGTTCACGTTGTACAAGAGAAATTATTAATAAATAGTCCAACAACAACAAGGTATTTTTAAGAGTAGTTATATAATGCCCAAGAGACTTGTTATGCGAATCTGATATTTTGATTTTATAATTAATTTCATTATTTAATAAATATTCCAGGGACGATTGATAAAATTCAGTCATATAGATTGTCACGGTAGAGTTTGAAGTAAACAAATTTCGGGAAAACCCTGCAGGTCCGACACATTTCAAGAAAATAACAGTCCAGTTTTGACTTGAGAAACTTTCGTGAAGTCTTCCAAACATGGCGATAAGCCCTGAGGCCATCTTGTCCATACCTTGAATATATATAATCATGCGGGTTGCTTCTACAGAGCTTCAATTTAATATTTAGGAGAAATCCAATGACAAGGAGAAATGTAAATGCCATGAAAAGTCTTCTTTAATGCGCAACGTTTCGAGCAATACGCTCATCTTCAGGCTGTTTAATAACAATGTGAAATTAAAATCAATATTGAATGAAAAACAAAACAGAAAATTTCTATAAACTATTCATACAGACAAATTTTAAAAGACTGAGAAAAGAGGGTTAAATTCTAAGTTATACAGATTTACATATAAAAATTAAGAAGCTATTTTTAAATACATATAGTAAATGTGAAATTAATACACTGGAAAAATTAACAATAGTACACTGGAATAATGAAACTAACTAACCTTCACTGCAGTTTCCGAGGCTAACTAATTTGAGCAGAGGCAAGACGGGAAAAACAAGAGATGGCGAGGGCGATTGGGGAAGGGGGGATTATAAGGAATTGGGGAAGGAGGAGGGATCATAGCAAATTGAGGGGGACGGCAGATGAGTCAACATTTAGACTGGGGGACAATGTTTTAATGAAAAGCGATTCCAAAATTCTTAGTGAGTTGGGACAAGTATTACAACCAAGAATTTTAAAATTGTCTAAAGTGACCTCAGTTTTACATTTTATGTTGTGTTCGCGAATACTCGAAACTTCTTTAGTTTTTAAAATTTTACCTGTTCGGCCACTTATTCCCATATGCTATTTCACTTTCAACAATAAGGTTTACCAACAAATTGATGGAGTAGGGATGGGATCACCTGTCGGACCGTTAGCAGCTGATTTTTTATGACTCATTTAGAAAGTGTAATTTTTAGACAATCTCCCACTCATCTCAAGCCAATTTTCTATCGACGCTTCGTTGATGATTCGATAGCAGTCTTTGATAATGCGGTACAAGCGCAACAATTCTTTAACTTCCTAAATTCTTTGCACCCCAATATAACGTATACAATGGAAACTGAGCAAAATGGCTCCCTCCCCTTCTTAGATCTTTTAATTTCGAAAAACGGTGATTCTATTACTACATCAGTTTACAGGAAACCCACTTTCACTGGTTTGGGCATGAATTTTTTTAGTTTTACTGATTTCAACTATAAGATGTCTTGTATTAAAACTCTCCTGTTCAGAGGATATAATTTGACCTCTAGTTTTCACCTTACTTAATGATGAATTTAATAATCTAAGATCATACTTTACTAATAATAGTTTTCCTGTTCAATATGTAGACAAACTAATTAGATCCTTCTTAAATAATGTTTATAGCCCTCAACTTCCATGTATTACAGTGCCGAAGGATATAAAATATTTCTTGGTACCTGAAATGGGTCCTTTGAATAAGGAATTTAAGCTTAAATTTACAAAATTATTAAGGAAATTTTTTTATCATACTGATTTCCGCATCATATTTATTAATAAAACGTCTTAGGTAGCTTTTTCTCAGCGAAGGATCGAACCCCTGACTCGTTGCGTAGCGGTGTTGTATATTTATTTACCTGCCCTAGGTGTCTCCTTGGGAATTACATTGGCAGCACTGTTCGCTCTCTCAGGGCTAGATTTTATTCGCATATGGAATAAGTGGCCGAACAGGTAAAATTTTAAAAACTAAAGAAGTTTCGAGTATTCGCGAACACAGCATAAAATGTAAAACTGAGGTCACTTTAGACAATTTTAAAATTCTTGGTTGTAATACTTGTCCCAACTCACTAAGAATTTTGGAATCGCTTTTCATTAAAACATTGTCCCCCAGTCTAAATGTTGACTCATCTGCCATCCCCTCAATTTGCTATGATCCTCCTCCTTCCCCAATTCCTTATAATCCCCCCTTCCCCAATCGCCCTCGCCATCTCTTGTTTTTCCCGTCTTGCCTCTGCTCAAATTAGTTAGCCTCGGAAACTGCAGTGAAAGGTTAGTTAGTTTCATTATTCCAGTGTACTATTGTTAATTTTTCCAGTGTATTAATTTCACATTTACTATATGTATTTAAAAATAGCTTCTTAATTTTTATATGTAAATCTGTATAACTTAGAATTTAACCCTCTTTTCTCAGTCTTTTAAAATTTGTCTGTATGAATAGTTTATAGAAATTTTCTGTTTTGTTTTTCATTCAATATTGATTTTAATTTCACATTGTTATTAAACAGCCTGAAGATGAGCGTATTGCTCGAAATGTTGCGCATTAAAGAAGACTTTTCATGGCATTTACATTTCTCCTTGTCATTGGATTTCTCCTAAATATTATATATATATATATATATATATATTAGTGTGGACCAAAATGAGGGGTAAATTATAAAGTTGAAGAAATCCTTGTTCCACATTAATGCCCTTGTTCCTTTGGACCAGATAGACATGTCAGCAAAATTTTGGTCAAATATGAGAATATTTAGGGGTCCCGAGATTTAATGACTTATAAAAAATTTCCAATGAATAGGCGCGCTTAGAATATCAATGATCAACTCAACTCTTGAGTTGCAACTTATGAAAAAATTTCTTCTTATTTAAGAAATTTTTGGTGTTAATAGAGTACAAAAACAATCTTAGATCATTATATTTCAGAGAAAATTATTAATAAGGAAAACAAAAATTTTGGATAAAATATATTATCCTTAATTGGTCAACTCTAAATTAAAGGCTTTGCCTAATTGGCTTGAACCTTTTAGTTATCCTTTTTATCTCCTAATTTAACTGGTTTATTTTACTATTTCAGAAATTTAATTTTTTAAACTAAAAATGGCTACTTGTTCTAAAACTAAAGTTTGGCTCATTGGCCATTTATATAGAGATATATACTTTGTTGCTGCTTACCTACAAAACTGCAAGTTTTGCAAAAATATTTCTTCCATCAAAAAGAGGAAAAATTGGGACGAAGAAGATCCATTAATCTTTGCTTAGATGAAGTGATGACCTACTGGGAGAAAGCCAGGGTTCCCACAATGCGTAGAGACAGTGCCATCCGAAAGATTGACTCTTTAATAAGCTGTTATGATAAATTGATGAAAAACAGAAAAAGGCCCAAGGAAAAATGCCGTATTGAAGAAGCTATATTTAAAGATGAAATTAAGGCTGAAATTCTTGATATTGGTCACTCTAATGCCCTTTTGATGATGTCAAATGAAGGATGTCAAATGAAGAAGACAAGCTTTTCTACTTAAGCCAGCAAGAAGATCCTACACAAAGTAGCATGGGTACAGTAGACCAAATTCTTGCAAAGAGAGAGAAAAGAAGGCTTCATCGTGGAAGAATTAGAGTGTGAAAGAGCCCTCAAAGAGCAGAAGCGATCTAAAAGATCATTCTTGCCTGCCAATAGAGATGATTTCACATCATCATCAACTAATGACGACAACCTTGAAATGAATTTTCAAGGTCCCTCTGAAGAGCAATTTAAAAAGAAAATGTTGGCTCCTAAAAAGTCAAAGCCTATTGACAAAAATGTTGTAGCAGCCTATGATAGAATGAATCTTTCCAATCGAGATGCAGCTATGTCTTATGCTGCTGTTGCTCAGTCTTTGGGCCATAATTTGGAAAACATTACAGTGTCAAAATCTACTATGCTTCAAACTCGTCAAAAGTTATGCAAAGAAATAGCAACAAAATATCAAGAGCAAGCATTTTGTCCTGGAGAGCCTTTAGTTCTTCATTGGGATGGAAAAATGCTCCCAGAGATATCGTTAGTTTTTTTGTCTGATTAATTTAGCATATTTATATTTTATCTCTCAGGTGAAAAACTTAGTTGTGGGTCTGGTTTTCACACCTAGGCAATGTGTTATTATCTGGTTGGTTTTAATTAAACATTTTGATAGCTAAATTTCTATTTAATTAGGTTACATTTCACTGTCTGAAGCTAGTTTTCACAATCTACACCATTTTACCTTCAATTTAAAATAAGTCAAGTTTAATTTAAAATTATATATTATATATATATAAATTATATATATATAAATATAATATATAATATATAAATATAAATATTAAATATATAATATAATATATAAAATAAAATATTAAAAATAAATATATTAAATTATATATAAATTATATATTAACTTTTTCTTGCAGGCGAAGGAAGAACGGAAAGGATTGCAGTGTTAGTCAGTGGGAATGGTGAAGAGAAATTGCTGGGAATTCCTAAAGTCACTGCTGGCACGGGTACAGAGATGGCTCGTGTTTGCATTTCTCTCCTGCAAGAACATGATATGACCCAGAGAATTATTGGGCTGTCATTTGACACAACAGCATCCAATACTGGAATCCATGCTGGAGCTTGCACTAAAATTGAACAAGAACTTGGAAGAGAGCTTTTATATTTAGCCTGCAGACACCATATTTATGAGATTGTCCTATCTCAAGTCTTCCGGACTTCTATGGGCCATTCCTCTGAACCTGATATTCCAATCTTCAAAAGATTCAAAACTCAATGGGATTTATGGATCATTCCAAATCACAACTGCTGTTGATTCCCAAAGCTGCAGAATAATTGAGAGAGTTCAAGATTTAAAAAATCAAACAGTCTTAATCATGAAGGAGGCACTCAACTCTAAACAGCCAAGAGATGATTATAAAGAATTTTTTCAACTTGTTCTCTTGTTTTTTGGAGAAGAAAGCATTTCTAATACTCCCTTGAAGAGACCTGGAGCGTACCATCATGCAAGATGGATGGCAAAAGGAATTTATGCATTTAAGCTTTTTCTTCTCCCAAATCAATTTAAGATGACTAAAAAAGAACTTGATGCAATAACAGAAATTTGTTTATTTGTTGCATTGGTATACGCAAAATCTTGGGCAAAAGCTTCTCAACCAGAGGAAGCCCCAAATGTTGATCTTAAATTTTTGCAAGATCTTGCAATAATGGAGGAAAATTCTTTAATATCAAGTGTTATCAAGCAAGCCCAAAATGCCATTAAACGACATCTGTGGTACCTCTCAGAAACACTTGTTGGATTAAGCTTCTTTGACAAAAGCATATCCCTTGAAGAAAAGGAGCAAATGCGAAATAATATCAAAATGCCTCCAAGAAATAAGGGACTGAAACATTTAGAAGCAAAGGTAACCCTAGCTTCTTTTAAAGAAAAAAGGATTTCTGATTTTGTTACTTCAAGGACTAAATCTCTTTTTGATGCTCTACATCTCAATTATCTCTTCACTGAAAATTCTGCATCAACATGGGGAATAGATCCTGAGTACCAAAGAGGCTGTGCTAGAGTTCGTGCCCTTAGAGTGACAAATGACACAGCTGAGTGGGGTGTTGCATTGATTGAAAAATTTAATCAAGCAGTGACAACTAAAGAAGAGGACAAACAATACCTGCTCAAAACAGTTTTCAAGAATCGTAAAGAATTTCCAACAAAAAATAAAGCAGAACTTATGAAAATGAGGAAAAACTAATTTTTTCAGCATTAAAAGGAAAAGTGCAATTTTCTCGGGACCCCTAAAACTTGACGTAGAGGTTTCAAATTTTGTAATTTGGGGTTGATGGATGAAGTGGAAGGAAGTTCAATCCACATTGATGCCCCTGTTCCTTTTGCTGAGGAAACTCGTCTGAACAGGTTTCAACCAGATCAGAACACGTTTATATTTCATTCAATGTATTGTTTTACATTTGTCAAGCTTGTAATGTTTTGTATTGTTTTGAAAATAAAGGGGAAAAAAAAAAGAGAGAAAAAAGAATGGAAAGCAAGTGCAGGGGTCTAGCAATATTTTACTCTTTTTAAAAAAATTTAACGCCTAGACATTTTTATAAAAAGCTCTGATTATATTAATAGAACTGTACATAATCATTAAGGATGGACAGATGTTTTATTTATTCTTGTCAGCAGTATTATGTTGATTTAATATAAAAAGTGTTGCTAGACTGGTTTAGGGGTGGGCCCTGGAGGGCTTTTCATTTTTTTTGTATATAAAATATTATTTGTAATGTGGTGGTGTCATATTATGACAGATTTTCATACAGGTGTTAATTTTCTAATGTCTTGGCCTATATCCAGCCGGATACTGGATATTTTGCAATATCTAGCCAAATATCAAATCTGGTGCTCCCCTACTAATAATTATGATAATCTTATGATGTTATCACCTGAATTTTAAAAAAACAACAACTACGTGGCCATAATCTACATAATACATACAACACTATTTTCAAGAGTCATTTTTCATGCAAATACATAAAAAAAAGAAGTTATATTGTTATGTAGATTATGGCCATATAGTTATTTTTTCAAAATTCAGGTGCTGACATATTAAGATTTACCCAAGCAAATTACTGCAGGTGATGACATCTCTAAGATTTACCTTGAGCCAAAACATTTCAACTTCAAATAAAATGGGTTTCAGCTCATTTAGTTTACACAGCAAATAAATATCAGATTTGGATTAATATCAAGTTATTTCATCCAGTCACACCCAGTTAAAAGAATACCATATATTGAATCCCCATTAATAATTAACTAAGAAAATATCCATCTTATCTTGTGCAAATTGGTCAAATATTTTTTAATAATAATTATGATTGCTATTTTTTGGCATTTATGATATGTATGTACCGTATACACTATTTTGGTCAATTTGTCACTTTCTTTTTTGTACTTCTAGCTACTGTTTCAAATTCTGGCTACTTTTTTAAAATTCTAATTGGATTCAGTTTGTTATATAGTTTGTGACAGAATTATGATGTGCCACTGATGTGATTTCAACTTTGAGGACATGATTCATGATGTAGGCCTAGATGAAGACAATCCTTAATTAAGGTGATTGCCAAATTGTACACCCCACCCCACAATAAGGTGAGAAAACTTGTTGGCCTAGGTTTGGTTGAATGAAGATCTCAAAAACTATGCCAACCCTGGCACAGCCAGGGTTGGCAAAAAACTGGGTTTTTCATAAAAAACCCATGGGTTTTTTGGTGGGTTTATGGGTTTCATAATTTAAATTAAAGTTATAGCTATGATTTTTAGAATTTATACATTTTGTTTCAGTTTTCAAGGTCACTTTCAACTGAAGAAGATAGCAGTGTGCTGTCAAAACAGTGTATTTTCATTTAACAAAGTGTGGCTTTTGTTCCATTTTGAATCAACATGGTAGTATATTTTTCTGAATTTTTATTACAATTTGTTTGCAGGTCTACACAGTAGACATTATTCTTATATTTGTACATCTATTTTTCAGAGATAAGTTTTAGTTAACTAATATCTATTTAATAATGGCAAAAGTTAGACCTGCACATACTGGTGGCAGACTTAAAGCTGCTGAATGGGATGAAGTAGAAATGTTGAGTGACCAACCAAATAGTTTGGTGCAAATACTGCCGATGTATATATTTCAGAAAAAATAGAATGAGTGAAACATCACTTAGATCAATGCAATAAGAAATGGGGGTAAATTTTTACAAGTGTACATTACAGGCTTTGTAAATCAAAACTGTTTCTCTGATGGCTGAACAACTATCTTTCAGGAAGATACTTACATGTCACATTTCCAATTTTGATGAAAATAAGATATTTAATGTAGGTTAACTGAATGCCTGGTTAGGTCAACTGTATGCCCTTGATGATTGGTTAAGTTATGATATTTTTGTTAAAACTAACAAAAATATCATAACTTAACCTAACCAATCATCAAGGGCGCACAGTTGACCTAACCAGGCATTCAGTTAACCTACATTAAATATCTTATTTTCAACAAAATTGGAAACAGTACATGAAATGGAAAAGATCCAAATGGTGTAAGCTATGATATGCCTAGTAACATCTTCATAGTGTCATAACTTTGTTATTCTAATATTTTCAAAATGATACATAGCTGTTTGCACCATTTTTTCTGCTCTATCAATTGATATATGTTTTGTTACTATAGCATGCTTCATGGCAATGCGGGTGTCTTGGCATGACTCCAGATTCCTGGGATCTTGGGAGCATTGCTCCAGTAAATTTGACCATGAGAAAAAGTAAATTTGGGTTTGGGTTTTGTTCATCCGCTAGACATTATGCAATTTTTTTGCGTATACATTCTTGTACAAACCAATTTTTTTAAATTACAAATTTAGTTATTTTAAGTTTAGTTGGTAATTCCATATTTAACAATTTTTTTAATTTTTTGTTAAGCTTCAATGTTTTGATAATTAAAATTTTATTAAAACGTATATTTTTTTAATATAAAATTATCAGGATTGGACTATGTTCCATTAATCTCAGCCAGGTTTGATAAATTGGCCAGATAATTACTTGTGCGGTTTTAAGTAATCCACCATGACTCTAGAATTGAAAAGTTTAGTTAAGTTTAAACTTACTTTAACTTACCTACTTTTACTTACTCTTCCTTACTTTTACTAAGTTTAAAGCACTTACTTTTACTTACTTTCATTGTACTATATTTACTTACTTTTACTCACTTTTACCATACTGTATTTACTAACTTTTACTTATTTTGTATTTTTCAGGTAGTCAATAATCAATAATGGATCCTAATATTGATGAAGTTGGAGAGAAAAGTGGGTGTTAAAAGGGGTTACTTTTGTGGTCAATGCAAGAACAAATATTCAAAGAAGCAAAACTGGGAGGAACACTTTAATTCCAAAAAAATATTTGTTACAATACAAGAGGTCCCAGAGTTTGGGCCCACAGCTTAGATATTGCAGTAAAGAAATACCAGGATGAAGTGCAGCAAAGAGATACGGCAAAGCAGTCATTTAGTTTGTTCACAAAATGTGCTAGTGCTAGACCTCAGAAAAATGAACCAACTTCATCAACTGCTAATCTAGAAAATGAAACTTTTTCACTAGATGTTTCACAGACTGAAGAAAGTGCTTCTCCTCCACCTAAGAAACAAAAGGTAAGTGAGGAATCTGCGCATCAGACTAACAAAACTGCTTTAGAGGAATTTGAAAATTCCCAAATCCAGAAGACATTGAATGCAATTTTGCGCCTAACAAAAGAAACTCACCAAGCTGTTGTGGTTAATAAAGAGAAGAGTCAAAATATGCCTTCAAGTTCAAGTGTTGCATCCAAATCTAATAAAGCAAAAAGCAACAAATTTGACATTTCCATAGCCCATTTAAGCAAGTGTAAATCAATACAAGAAATCCTGAACAATGATTTGATCAAATCTACATTCAAATTGGTGGAAAAGAAGGATCTAGGGCATGCTGATGATTCATTTTCAATACCAAGTGATATAATGGAAAACATTGCAAATAGTGACACTAATATGCCTGATGTAGATATAGCTATTGAGGATGATGATGATGATGATGATAATCAAGAAGATATTGATGATGCTTCTGATGATAAAATGTTTACATTATATTGCATAGCTTGCACAGACCCCAAAGCATGTGCTTCAGACAAACATTCTAACATAAAAGGTTACTTCAATGTTAAAGATTTAGCCTATGTATGCAAACAAGGAGAAAATCAAGAGAGATGGTTTAGAAATCTGAAAACCCACCTGAAGAGACATTTAATTAAACTTCAGCATCATCAAAGAGCTGCTGTTTATGAAGTGATGAAAACATCTTCTCGGAACACTACTAAACGCATAGAAGACTTATGTGGCAACATCTTATACTACATAATGAAAACAAACACTGCATGGGCTCTATATCCAGTACTTCTAGCTGTATTACATAGGTCAGGTTGTGAGGTTGGAAATTTGAATCATAGCACACACGCGTGTGAGACAATTTGTGAGCTATTAGATAATCAACTTAAAGAACAAACTGTAAAGTGGTTCTTAGAACAAACTTCAGTAACAATAACAGCTGACATTCGAACAATTTTGGGATTAAGCATGCTAGTTGTATTAGTTATGAGTGAAGAAGATAAGACTAAAACTTGCTGGGATAAATTTAGTACGCAGCAAATCAGGAGTTTATTTGGCCAATGAAATTTTTGATGTGTTGAAGTCTCCTAATCACTTGAAACTATCTGAAGAAGCAATTAAATCCAAGGTATCTGGAATGGTTGGAGATGGGGCTTTTTGTAAGGACAACGAGCCATTTAAAAACAAAATGAAAAAGTTGTTTGGAGAAAATTTCAAATTTCAATGGGACTTAATGCATCTTGTGAACAGAGCCCACGTTGATGCATTGAAGAAAATTTGTAAACTAAGTGAGCTTTTAGACTTTATTCAGAATCACTCTTCAAATCTGAGATCAGGCCTTGACTATACCAATATGGTTCTTGACAATATCATTGGTTTTAAGAGACCAAAACTCAAATCTGATACTCGCATGGTTAATTACGAATTTGATCAATTTGACAGATTTGTGGAAAATTGTGTTTTTTGATCATCCACAAGAGAAAGAAATTAGTGCCAAGTTCTATGTATTGATTTCCTATATAACAAAGATTATGTTGCAAGTAGCTCAAAAAACCACAGTTAGTGCAGAATTTGTAGAAAATATATTTTATAAAGGAGGGAAAACTGTTATGTTAAGAGTGATGGAAACAATTTCCAAATTAGCTAATGGAGGAAATGCAAATGATGTATTTTCTGAATTTAAGCACGATACCACAGGGCAGCAAAAGGAACTAACAGCTGAGGATTACATCCTAAATGAAGTTTACAAATACATCAAGAAACGTTCTGATTACTACTAGGTTGCTGAAGTTGCTAGACCATCCAGAACCAGATCTGAAAGTAGTTTTACAAAAGACTCAGTGATAAATTGTCTGACAGAATATATAGAACAGCTGTGGAAAGGAATCAGAGAGAGATTAAAGCATTTTGATAAAGATGGATCAACTGCCTGGAGTGAAGCACCAGCTGAAGGGACATTCTCCATTCTTGGTTACATTGTTGAACACAAAGGATCCATTAAGCCATCTCATTTGACTAAGCTGTGCAGAATTGTGAAGGAGGGTCCAGCTCCAGGCACTAGATCTGCTGTAATGATCACACAGAAAGCCATTGATCAGTGGCCAAGCATACATGGTGGTAAATTCACAACAAATGCCTACATGCAAGGTCTAACATCATCCACTAGGGTGCTCCAGCCGCCCCATAAAATCTTAAAATTTGGAATAAGCTGGTGAAGGTCTCTGTGGTATTGCAGTTGGGTCTAGTAAATATGCCTGTGAAGTTTGATTGAATTCCAACAAGATTTACCTTTATCACATTAACGTTTTCTGTAGGAACCTTTTTACAAAAGGCATTTTTATAGAAAAATACTAAAAATGACACATTTTTGCTTTGTAACATCTTACTATTATGATAAAAAAACCTATGGGATGGTCTTAGGTGGGTAACTCGATTTTTGAGATTTTGATTCAAATAATCTACATATTAATGATAAAAAATGCTAAAAATGAGTCAAATTCATGATTTTTTCAGGTATTTTATGCAAAGTTGAGCTCTGGATATGCATAGCTGCTAGTGTATTTGTGGATGGATAATGGATAGATCTCAGTAGAAGTTCCAACAGTCAAGAATTTATTTCCAAAGAAGCAAGTGTACAAAAAAAAACTCAGACAAGGTCTTTAAAGACTACAAACTTAGACTATGTTTATTTTTTTATATTAATACTCAAAAAGATAGATTTTCACATACATGTAAGATAAACAAAATACTGATTAACATACAAACATTATCAATAAAACAAACAGCTACCTTACCTATTCTAATTTAAGAAACCAGTTCTTAGATTCCACCTTGCGCTTTCTCTGATTTGGGAGGCGGTTGCGACAATTTTCTACAATTTGTAGTGTATTTTGCAGATTGGATTCCTTTTTGGAAGTGCCCAGGAAATCATGGCAAAGCTTAACTCCCCTCTCGGCAGCATCATTAACAACACAAAGATTTGCTACTATTTCCTTTCCATAGAGAAATGCTTCACTTGATGGCCACTCATTAACAGGCAGATTTAAGAATTCTGAATTGATGTTAAGGATTCTGAAAAATGCCCAGGAATCACTTCCAACAAATTCTGAAAGGTCATCACTTGATTCCTTTGGAACTTCTGGAAATTTTGGCTTGCCAAACCCAGACCCATCTCTTTTAACGCATGAAGCCAGGTGTTCAGCTCCAAGAAGCTTCTTTGCTATTTTCTCCTTCACTGCATCACTGAGAGAGCTGCTGAATAAAGAAAGTGGCACCAATTCCTCTGTGAGATACCATATATGTAAACCATTTGCCTTGAGTGCAGCTCCTGCTATTGTTGGATTAACTTTCCTGTGGTCTAGAAAGGAATTGATTAGACTGAGATCATTCATTGGTGCAGCTGAAGACACTGGGGCAGCAATCCACGACAAACTGTACGTACTGCATAAGTTTGGGTAATTGTCCTTTAGCTAGTATGGTCCCAGTTAGCAGCTCAGCAATTTGATCACAAAGTACTATTTTGATGGAGTAAAGAATTTTTGCCATCCAACGGGCTTTATGAAGAGCTCCTGGCCTTTGAAACCCAGTAAAGTTATCTGGTACAGCATTGAGGTAGACCAAGGTAAGTTGCACCAGTTCTTTGTAGTCCCCTCGAGCAAAGTCTGACTTGAGAGCTTCCTGACACAAAGCAATGATGGCAGTTCTCTGCTCAGCCAGATCCTCTGGAATGTCAGGGATGGACAGATTCTCTAGGTTGCGGTAAGACAACTTCTCAAAATGTTCCTTGAATCGTATGAAAAGGGAAATGTCTGGGCTCTTTGAGACCTCAATTTTCAAGGCATCCCATGTATGGACAAGAAACCTTTCTCCAATGTGGTTCCTGCATGCTAACCACAGCAACTCACGCTTGAGAGACTCCTGAATACTAATGCAGGCAGCTGTTATTGCACCTGTGTTTGAGGATGTTGTGTCAAAGACCATCGCAGCAACATTATCTCTGCAGTTCCAGACCTCCAGTTCTTCTATGGTGGCATTAGCAATTTTTGGCCCTGATAGTCTGTCAGTCTTGTGTTGCAAGGGTGGAACACCTAGCAATTTTACACCTCCAACTCCAGACACAAGTATGGGAAGCCTCTCCTCCTGTGCAGACTCATTTCCAAGTGTCCATCAATTTGCCATCCCAATGGATGGTTGCCACAAGAGGTGGCTTCCATGATGCTCTGATTTTCTGTGCAATACTATTGACAGCTTCCACACGATAATTATAAGCAGATCTGTAACTCACATTTACTTTTGATGGATCACCAGCTGTAGCCTTAATAAGGGAAAAAGTGATCTGTGCTAAAGCAGCTGAGGAAACATTGTTTCTAACTGCAGTTTCAACCACTTCTGGCGATTTAAGAACATCATGAGGCCAAAATGCAGAGGAGCCAGTTTTCACTAAACGCTTATGTGATCATTTTGGCATTACTTCAGGCTCAAAGGAGGCATCAGCTGATTTGACCATTTCTGCTTCCTCATCATCTGACACATCACAATCTGAGGAAATCTTCTCCACTGATGATGTCTGATCTCTTCTCTCCTCCTCTTTCTCTGATCGCACAGCAGCCTGTTCAGCCCTCTCTTGGCGCTTAATTTCTATCTGAGCACAAACTTTGTCCTTTCCTCCATAGGTAAAAGTCCTGTCTGTCATCATATTTCTCAGAAATGCTATGTCATACTCAATAATTTTCTTTTCATTCTCTGCCTTACCCTTCTTGCTTTCAACCATCCTTTTCTCTGCATTACCTGGATAGAATGGCATAGTTTTATGAAGTTTGTCCTGGAAAGCTGCAATCTTAGGACTTTTTGATCGCCTTTCAGGAGGAATCTTCATGCAGCCAATATAGTCCTTGTTGTGGAACTCCTCAATTCTCTCAGCCATGGTAATCTCATGAATTGTTGGGATGCGTGCTTTCAAATAGTGAGGAAGAATCTCGCTCACCACATACTTCGATGCCATGCGTGACAATTTCATGTTTTTGGAAGCATCTTGCCTTCTAAGTTCATCAACTTTAGCAGAGTAGCACCTGATTGTATGTTGGTAACTTTGAACCAGTAATTTTCAGATGCTCTTCTCTTGGACTTTCTATTAAAACATCAAGCCGGGAGTCTGAGCTTCTGGTCGCCATTCTTTAAAACTTTCTTATTGTATGAACTTATCTATCTGAAAAGAGAGAAATAAGTGAAAAATAAGATTATTACAGTTATTAGTTAAATTAGCAACTGACACATATACAACAACATAAAGCACATAAAAAATAAGTGAAAAATAAGATTATTACAGTTATTAGTTAAATTAGCAACTGACACACATACAACAACATAAAGCACATACAGTAGGGTGCTCCAGTTGCCCCAATGTCACCAAATATTGCTGAAGGTCCCTGTGGTATTGCAGTTGGGTCTAATGAAATGAACTAGTTCCAACTGATTTGGATCAGCTGATCATACTTGTAGATGACCTTCAGCAAAAACTTAATATTTCGCAAAAGGGTTCCTTCATAAATAGTGTTTGTGATGAAGGTAAATCTTGTTGGAAATGAGCCAAACTTCAGGGACATGTTCATTAGACCCAACTGCAATACCACAGGGACCTTCAGCAATATTTGGTGATATTGGGGCAACTGGAGCACCCTATCATCCACTGTTGCTGCTGCAATGAATAAATAAACTTAAGGTGAGTTATAAACTGTACATTATTGTATTATTATGTTTAGCTAAAACAATTTGTAATTGGTATGTCATCAATTCAAGAGTTTACTATCATTAACCTATCTAGTGGTGTAAGGGGAAAAAAAGTAAATTCAGAGCTGTGCTCCAGTAAATTTTTTCAAATCTGGAGTCATGAATGACACTTACTTGTGATTATAAGCCAAGTTCAATCTTTATATATTTATTCTAGAGGGTAATAATGGTGAATCCAACATAAATTATGAAACACATTATGACAAAGTCTATGAAACAAAATCTGCCAAGTATGTCTCAAATAAGTCATTAGAAGTCCCATGGGTTAATGTTTACTATAACACCACCTGCACCCCCAAGTAAAATGGAATATTTCCAGTAGTACATCATAATTTACTAAGAAAAATGGTATATGTCTTTTAATATCAAAAAAGTTTTTTTGGTCTTTTTTTTTTTTTTATATACGGTAGATATTGCCAATTTAATTATAAGGTATACTTTTGCAATGATATACCTATATTATAAAAATAAATAAATAATAAAATAGGCCATATGGTACCAGTATAGAATGTCCTTTTCAGCCTATTTACAGAAAAAACTAGCCTTTCTTGCACTGAGTCTTGTATCTTGAGATCTGTTAAACTTGCAAGAACACTGGCTAGGAGCTGACTGCCCATTGCCCAACCTTTCCAGGACTCTCCCATCCATGCCTCGGATTTTGAATCTCCTGCTTAACTATCCTTTAGACTGGCAATGACATACTTCCCCCCCAAGACCATCCATATATATAAACACACACACACACACCCATATACATATATATCAGTATATACATAAATACTTATATACACATTTATATCTATTGTATACAGGTCCGGCACCAGCCTATTTGGCGCCCTTAGCAGGACTGCAGCTGGCGCCCCCACCCGCCTCCCACTTCACGATTGGGTTTGCCCACAAAGTAATCAAGGTACCATATTGAAGAAACTATTTGCCTTACACTGATCTATTTTAATTTGCTAATACATACATTTATTATAAAATTATAAAATCATTTCACAGTTCAAGAAAGTGTCATGACCAATCAAAACAGCGAGTAAAGCGAGGCATATGTAGTAACAAATCAGAACGCTCAAGTGCTAAAATATGCGTGCAAAAAGGGCATATGTCACATAAAAACAGTTATTCGCTTATTGACGACTCCCGGAACTCTCATTAAGCCATAAATAAGTCGAGTCGCTTATTGACGACTCCCGTCTGTGCGCACAACATTTTTAAATCGCTTATTTACGACTCCCGTCCCTAAAGGGTTAAAGGTTGTGATAGTGAAAGTTCTATAATGACCCAATAAGATGAATAAGTTAATTATGTAAATATCAGTCAAGCTAAACTGGTGTACATACCAGTGATGTAGGTCTCGAGACCGATCTTGAGACCCAATTTGCTGATCTCGATCTCGGTCTCCACTATTTAGATCTCGGTTTTTCTCCCCGAGACCTTTCGAGACCGTAATGAGAAATACATGTTATTGGCATACTCATGATGGTGGCTTGGTTGAACAGACACAATTCAGAATGTTTATGAAAGTTTGTAAAAGTAAGGGACTCTAGGTATTCACTAATCAGTCACCCTGTTTTGAGTTGCCACGTTTGTCTTGCAGGTGTGTGTGGGTCGATTTTTTTAGGTTACCGCTACAAAAAAATTCGTCCCCCGCGCCCGTCAGATTAATTTTATTGAAAATGGAAATACTAAATAGAGAATTATTTATATATTATTTATTTATTTATTATTTATATTTATTCATTATACCGGTATATTTTTTATCATTAAAATTCATTATAGATCTCTTTGGGCTCAGTGGATGTTGAATTAATGTCATATTATATATACCGGTATGTATGTATGTATATATATATATATATATATATATATATATATATATATATATATTATTTAGACCTTATGCAATATGCTAATTGCCATGCCTCTGTTTATAGTACCGATATGTCAATTTATTTTTCATAGAAATGGTGTTGGAAAAATGCTATACAGGAAACTCAAGCACGGAGAATGAACAGATACAGAGAGACAGCGCTCATTCTCACAGCAGCAATGACGAAATAAAACAGTCAAACCAAAGTTCCGAGACTAATGGCAAAATATCAAAGCTATCGGTCCAAGCAGAAGAACGTTGAAACTGGGAAGATTTTGAACCATAGGGAACAGTTGCGGCGGTACCTCTTAGAGATTGATGAATCTCATATTTTAGACAACTGCTCTCCAATAAAGTTTTGGCACCAGAAAAGGGATAAATTCCCATCACTGGCCAATATTGACATGACTGTTTTAACAGTGCCTGCCTCTAATGCTCCAATTGAGCGTGTATTTAGCCATGGAAACATAATAATGAGGCCCCACAGAAGTCGAACTTCAGCAGATCTTCTGAGCATGCTGATGTTCCTTAAGTGTAATGAGCACCTATCATGCTTTAAATAAATGCACAAGTCAAACTGGGTAGTGGGTACATTCATTAAACCTTCTGTAACAGATATAAAAAGTAAATAAATAAAAAGTATAAATATATATATTAGGGTGGTCCAAATCCATAGGGGGAAATTTCAAAATTGTCTTAGATAGTCTCCACAAGTGCAGTTTTTGTCCATTTAGTGTCCACATGGTCTGTGCAAAATTGCAGCGTGATTGGTGAATATTTAGAGGTCGCCCCACTCTGAATATATATATTATATAATGTACTTTTTCTTCCGTAGGTCCAATGGCTCAAACTCGATCAATTCCAAAAGTTTGGCTTCTAGGGATGGCAACTGGAACTTTATCCACATCAAGGCTCCCTACATGCCTTGACACCCTCCTCTTGGGGGCAATACCACCATATCAATCAAAAGCAAACCACCTCTGACAGTCTGAACCAGGCATACCAGAGGGTGATTGAAGTCTGGACCCGAGCGCGGATCCCAACTCAACGGATCGACTCCTGTGTCCGTAAGCTTTCAAAGCTTTTAGACTGCTACAAAACACTCAAGAAGCACAGGACCAGGCAACGTGCCAGCGATAGAATGAATGAAGACATCTTCAAAGCGGACATCCAGGAACTGTTTGACATCGCAACCAGTGATGCCATGAGCACAATCGTCAACGTTGAGGACAGAAATTTCCTGTCCATGCAGCGCAAGGATGTCAATTCTTGCAGCATGGCTGCCATTGATAAGGAAACGACTACACAAGAGGACAGAAAGCGATCCAGAATGGAGAAGGAAGCCAAGAGGAAGGCAAGGCATGAAGCAACACAGAAAGATTTGGAAGAAGCAGGAGTGTCATCAATTGATCTTTCCTCTTCTTCTTCTTCCCTTTTTTCGCAAGATGACGACGACTATAGACCATCGGTTCCGATTCCTTCTTCGTCTGAAGCTCCGGCACCAAAGCGTCCCAAGAACAAGGTTACGAACATTTTCCAATCTCCAGAAGTCATTGGAGCAATGGATCGCACCAATCTTTCTGACCGGAATGCTGTTTTCGTAACTGGAGCTGTATTACAGGCCGCGGGGCATGATCTGTCTGGGATGACGTGCTCTCAGAGCTCTATTCATCGCTACAGAGAAAGTGGGCGAGAACAGGCAGCTCGAGAAGACCTAGAATCACTCTCTCTAGAAGACCCTGTCCTTCTCCATTGGGACGGAAAGCTTCTCCCCGGCATTGAAGGGAAGAAGACGAATGTGCATCGGATAGCAATCCTTATAACATTCAATGGACAGGAGAAGCTGCTTGGTGTCCCAAAGATGAAACAAGGAACTGGAGAAGCACAGGCCCAGGCATGCCTTCAAACTATGAAATTATGGAACGTGGAACAGCATGTGAGAGGTCTCGTCTTCGATACCACTGCGTCAAACACGGGTTTACATCGCGGAGCCTGTGTCAGGATTGAAGAAGCATTGGGTCACGAGCTAGTTTGGATCGGTTGTCGACATCATATACTTGAAGTCGTACTTGCTGATGTCTTTGCCTCAATATTTGGCTCAACAGGAAGTCCTGAAACAGGCCTTTTTAAGCGATTTCAAAAGGAATGGCCATCTCTCTCCCACGAAGCATTTGTCTCAGCATCGGACAGCTTGTTCAAGAACCCTCAACTCCAAGAGATGAGAAAAGAGATGCTCACTTACTTACCTAACGCTCTTCAGGCAAGCCAACCTCGTGACGACTACAAGGAGTTCCTTGAACTATCTTTGCTCTTTTTGGGGGGAAAGACTGGTGGTCAACTCTTTATCTGAGCTCCGGGTCCCATGCACCACGCGAGATGGATGGCAAAGGCGATTTATGCGCTCAAAATCTACCTCTTTCACTATCAATTCAAGCTCACAGCACGCGAAGAACGAAACGTGACTCAGCTGGCTTTATTTGTCAGTCTGATTTACGTCAAGTACTGGCATGAAGCGCCAATGGGGACACAAGCTCCTCTCAATGATCTCAAAATGCTGCATCTTCTGGAAAAATATCCACACGGAGGAGCTGCACAAGCGGCGAAGACAGCTCTAAGACGCCACCTGTGGTACTTGTAGGAGCATCTGATTGGACTGGCCTTCTTCGATAATAGGATCGATCCTGATACCAAAAGGAGAATGGTTCAACAACACCAACATCCCCAAAAGAATGGCTGCCCCCGACGAATCGACATGGCGGAAGCTGGTGTTGAAAATGATGTGGCATCCTTCGTCACGAAAAGGACATTGACCCCTCTTTGATGCCTTGAAAGTTGGAGGTAAGGAGGAAGCGCGCCAGTTACTTCAAAAAGATCCACGGGAATGGCCAAATGACAAGAACTACAGGGAACTTAGAGATCGCGCCTTAAAGATGAAAGTCGTCAATGATGCTGCCGAGCGAGGTATTGCTCTCGCACAACGCTACAATGACACTTTGACACGAAATGAGGACCAGAAGCAGTACCTCCTGCAACTCATAGCCGCCCACCGAAAACAGATACCAATACCATCCAAGGCGACTCTGATGCAGAAGAAATAATGAAGATACACCCATTATCATGTCCTATTGTCTTACTGTTTTCTTTCATATTCTTTGAGAACCAAAAAAAAATTTAGTTATTCAGTTCAAAAAGGGGGCAAGTGGGGCGACCCCTAAATATTAACCGAATAACGTGAAACTTTGCACAAATACTGTCCACACCAAGAGGCATAAAACCAACCTTGTGGAGAGAACTTAGTCGATGCTTTAACTTTTTGGACCACCCTAATATATATATATATTGCATTCAACACACATCTGAGAAAGTAGTTATTAGTTTATTAATATACTTAACATAGTCTAATTTCCATAGTAGTGAAAAACAAATTGAAAGGGCATGAGCTTGGTCTCGATCTCGAATTTTAAGAGTCTCGATCTCGGAAAGTAGATCTCGATCTCGAACCTTTGATCTTGGTCTCACAGGATCAGGTCTGTCTCAGTCTCGGACTTGGTGGTCTCGACTACATCACTGGTACATACATCGTACAACCTTTCATCATTTGTCTATGCTTCTCATTCCTTCATTATTGTTGTTCTTACATAATAAAATCAACGAAGGATTCCTTCACCTCTGCATTACCATCTTTAATCGACACATAGCGAATTACCTGAGACATCTGATCAATATGCGATATATCTGGTGTACTATCAAAAATTATTGCAAAGTACTTTGCACTAGACACATTATCAATTATACATTTTTGAACATTACAGCCAATTAGTGTGATGAACTCATTTTGAATGTTAGGTGACAAATACGTAGTGGATATCTTGTCAGTCATTCATATTTTTGTAAGATGTTCCCTAATTACTGGGTCATATTTGCCCATTAGTTTTATTAACTCCAAAAAGTTTCCAGAATTGCCAGCTAGCCCAGCTTCTTCATTTAAGTTCTCTCGGTGCCCTCAGAATGCAAGATCTTGTTTTACCAAGAACATGATGCAGTCATAAATTTGTCTCAGTATTTCTTTCCACTTAGCAGTAGCATGTTTTATTTGCAACTGATGTGCATTATCTATTGTAGCATTCAACTGAAGGCGCATAGACAACTCTTTCCATTGTTCAAAGCATCGGGTATGATATGGACTGTTTTCATGTTCAGGTACTCTTGGATTCAGTTTCCTCCAGGCAAAAAATCCTTCTTCTTTTCCAAATGCACTGGAAGATGTTGTTGAAGAGAACAGCAAAAGCAATGCAAGCTACATTTTGAAGGTGAGAAGATTAGCCATGACCTTTCAATTTTTTCGCCATTTTCCAAAGTTTTGAAATACCAAACTTTTGACATTGACCTATTGTTTAAATCAGCTGGAAAGGATCCATTCATGTTTTTCAAATGTGATGGTCCAGGTTTAATGAGTTCAATTCTCAAATTGTCCGTCATTGGAACGGGCCAGTTGCCAGAATCGTTAAACAGACTCCGTGGGTGATGGGTGGGTGGGTGACTTTGTGATGTAGATGAGGGTTGATCCTGATTATTTGGGGGTTCACTTGAAGTTGCCGCTTGAACATCTATCTCAAGATATATCATTGCGGTTGATCTCCTTGCTTCCCAGAAGGCACTGAAGGTGTGTCTGAGAATCCCATTAACTGATGAAATCACTTAGCAGCACGCTTGGCTTCCTCCTTTTTTTTTCGCGAAGATTCTTGTATGCAGCGCCACTCAGTCTCTGTCATTTGCTCATGTTTGCTAATTCAGTAGGGTATCTGCAAAATAAAACAACCATTAATTATTAACATCATCAAAGCTCAAAGAATGCAAAGCCTAACCTAAATAATATAGAGAAAGTCTGAAAAATAGGACTGGCAACCTTACCAATATGAAAATTTAACGCAACTATTTGTGGAAATAGTGGCATTGAGGTGGCATATATTGCATTTAATGATGATTTTTCATCAAAACCATGGATATTTTGTATACAAATAACGCGCAACAATGATGAGATATAATTTTTTGGAGGGTTGCATTTTAAAACATAAAAACCCAAAATTTTGCATACTGCACCCGCCTGACAGTAATTTGCCACCCCTCTCACCCCTCCCTTGATACGCCACTGTCGTCATGTGCCTTAAATGAAGACAAAGGATTGGATGATTTATCAATTATGGCACGCTCTCATTTTAACACCCATTCAAACTTAATATTTTTAGTCAGATATACCTGTAAAGCAGTTCAAATGCTTTACAATGATGGTATTTTTATGTTTGGGAACTTAATAATAATCATTTGTATAATTTAGGTCTCAGGGGTACGATCACACATCACAAATTGATCAGTCCTAATGTTTTGCGATAAGGTTAGGTTAGGTTTTTTGCAAAATATATTTTTTAGTAGTTTTTCGTGTTTTGTTCTGATTTGCTATTTATTTGGGTATTATTCTACTATTACACCCGTCTAACATCCAGCAATTATTATATGTTCATTAAGTAGATTTTTTAATTCTAAGACACTTTCCTTCTATAGCGTTTCCATCGCAAATGCTTCGTTTTCGAGATGTAAAAATTTTTTTGGTATCTAGTGTGTGTTTGTACGTTCGTTTGTGTGATTATTACATATCTGCCCAATCACTGCGCTCCATCCATTTCAAATTTGAATTACTTTCCTACCGGAATGGAACACTCATTCCACTCATTCAGAAGTACATTAGGCCTGGCTCTGTGATTTATAGTGATTCCTGGGCTGCCTACAAGACTAAGTGATTTAGGTTAGAATAGGTTAGGTCAGGTCAATTTTGAAGGTGACATTTGTTTTTCCTATGGTTTTTGATGTGTTTTAAACGAATCTGACCTTCAAAACCGTCGTAAATGACTTTTCCGATTGCCGGCTGGGGGGAGGGGGGTTATCTCAAAAACGAGTCATTTCCGACGGTTTTGAAGGTCAGATTCGTTCAAAACACATCAAAAACCATAGGAAAAACAAATTTCACCTCGAAAGGGAGACGGGTGTAATACTGTACATTTACCTTTATTTGTTGTGGAAATGACCCATGCTTATGCCCAAAATTCCCTATATTTACTTAGTAAACTTCAACGTCTCGTAACTTTTAATTGGGTCATTTCTACAACAAATAAATAGCAGATCTGAACAGAACACCCCAGAAACTACTAAAAAATGTATTTTGCAAAAAAATTGGAGAAGGTGTTATAGTAAACATTTACCGTCCCATGCATCGCTCGGAATTTAGACCATGTTGCCCCAAAAGCCTTCCAGTGTTTGTATGCACTGTTGGATCATTCGGATCCACAAACTGGATACGGCTCTAAAATACAGCTACTAAATGAGTGAAAAATTAACTAATTCAAGGCCGGATTCTAAAGGATCGCCATGTAATGTTAAGGCCTTCCCAAGCTAGTCAACTTGCCGAAGCGACGGCCATGGGACACTTTAAAATTAATTAGGCCTAACTTCAAAAGAACGAGGTGAGGTGGAACTTACTAGTGTTATTACTTCTGTTGGGATTACCACTATTATCTATATCACAAACAAGGACCAAACGAATGCAAATGACAAGTTCTCTGACTCTTCATGAAAGTTTTTTGAGCTGCACTACTTCTCTTTTGAATTGCATAAGTACCTCTTCTCAAGTCACTACTGTAGGGTCTACTAACAACGCTAATGCGGCGTCGGCGACGGCGGCGGCTAAGAGTAGGTACAAGCGCTTCCACAAAATTTGTATTGAAATTACCCTTGTTGTAAAGATTTTCCCCTACATATTAAACACAGTTGCATGAGTAATAGGAAAGTGGCCTGTACATAATTTATTATTCTTAATTTCATAATGTAGTGTATATTTCAACACAACTTAAAAGAAATGTGGAAAACAAGGAACATAATTTCATTTAAATAGCTGTGAGCGTCTGGCAATAACGAGCCTCTTCCCAATCTTGGTCATTCCTATTTCAGTCTACGTTCAAGAGTAAAATCATAGTCAAGCCTAATGACTCATTTACATATGTTAGTGATGCCTGGGGGGACTCACTCGTAGCTAGACCACTGTATAGCCTCCCACGATGGTTATAATATAATCAATAGCATGTCCATACTTTATGATGTATTTGAATCTGATCATATCCCATTTGTAGTAGGGCTTGATTGTGTGGTAGCACCTGATTTAGACAATGACTGTGATAATGCTGATTACTATAAGGTTAATTGGTCAAATCTTAGTCACTCTGAGGTGGATTACTATACAATGCAGACTGATGCACTACTAAGGCTTGTGAGGATTCCTACAGAAGCTTTGGCTTGTAGGAATCCCTCATGTGATGATGTAAAAGTAAAACATAGAGATCTCTTAAATAAGTATTACGGTGAGCTTGAACATGCCATTAAATCTGCGAGTGGAAGTAGCTTTAAGAATAGAAAATGGGGAAAAGTAAATGTCAATCGACGGTGGGCAGAATACTGTGCTGATTTGTATGATGTAGCAAAAAATGTATTCGTGGAATGGAATGCTATGGGGAAACGTAGCAGGGGGAACTCTTCCAACTGAAAAATAGAAAACGTGCTAGGTTCAAGGGTGCTCTTAGATTTATAAAGAAAAATGAAGAGAATCTTCGAAGAGAATCTCTAGCCAGGAAATTAGGTAATAGCAATACTTCCAGCAGGGAATTCTGGAAGGAGGTTAATAAAATTAACAATAGTAATCTTATTTTGCCAAATGTAACAGAGGGTGTACACTGTACATGGTGCAAAAAACATTGCAGAACTGTGGAAAAATCATTATGAAACCTTATTTAATTGTCTCGGTGGGGATAGATTAAATATATGTCTAAATGTAGAACGCTCTGAGGAGCTACTAATTAATGACTCAGAAATCTGGCAGTTAGATGATAACAAAAGTTGTGGCCTAGATGGCATACAAGCAGAACATTTAAAATGATGTAGCCCTCTTATAATACCTATGCTTGCAATGTGTTTCACAAGCTGTATGATACATGGGTAATTGCCACAGTCCATTTTGTCAGTTGTGTTGTTGCCAGTTGTTAAAAATAAGGGTGCTAGTATTTGTGATAAGAATAATTATAAGCCAATAGCACTTGCAAGCAGTATACTTTATAAAGTGTTAGAATATGTCATTTATAAAAGGTTAAGTACTTACTTGCAGACTTATGACAATCAGTTTGGCTTTAAAGTGAAACATGGTATTTACATGTGTAATTATATGCTAAAGGAAGCCGTCCTAAAGTACAAGATGTCAAGTAGCAATGTATATTCCTGTTTTTTGGATGCATCAAAAGCATTTCATAGAGTTAACCATCACAAATTTTTCAAGAAACTCTTGTGTCGAGGGGTACTTAAATATATACTTAGGATACTTGCATTCTGGTATACAGAGCAGACCATGTTTGTAAGATGGAAAAGCACTGTATCACCAGGTTTTAAGGTAACTAATGGTGTTAGGCAAGGAGATATATTATCACCATATCTTTTCTGTATATACATGGATGACCTTACCAATGAACTAAAAACTGCACGTACTGACTGTGTCATTGGAAAGGAAAAAGTTAATCATTTAATATATTATGGAAAAACTATACGCACTCACAACATGGTATCATATGTGGTACATTTATTTCATAATTAAATATAAATTATTAATTAATTGAATTAAATATCTATACAAAATTGCCTCGGGATTGGCGACATAGCCTATTGGGAATGAAATAATTGCCATACGTACAAAGAACCTGTATGTATGAATCAGCCTCACATAGCAACAAGAAAACCCAATTTATTGTTTAGTCTACCACAGAGGAGTAGACCAAACAAAAATTTTGCTAGTTCGGCAAATAATACATAATACACCAGAACCAAGGAACGGCTCTCAGGGCTGTTTATGTTACAGCGAAGCTTTAAACAGGGAGGATGTGAAATTGTCCCCCCTAAAGTTCTGAGTGAATTCCTTATAATAAACCACAGGATAGGCCTATACCTAAAAGTGTTTATATTATATTAATTACATAAAGTTAATTCGTCGCGAAACTCGATCGTGGCGGCCCTACACCGAAGATGATCGTAACGCCCTCCATCGAAACAAACAAAGACCCAGCAAAAATAAGGTGAGGCAAATTATTTTCATTCTAATATACTGTAGGTCGCGCAAATCCCGACGCTAGAATTACCGTAATCAATATAAATATAAAGAGGTCCTTTAAAGACCTACATATTCATAACTCTCTAACGAAAAAGCATAGGGCTTTTGTCGGTAACCCTCCACTGAAGTCTGCTGGAAATTTCCAACGGATGAGGGCACAGGCAATCAACCCATAGCCCTATATAGTTTTTTCACATATATGCTGATGACCTTGTTCTTCTGTCACCCTCTCCCCATGGGCTGAGAGTACTATTAGCAGAGATGGGCTGTAACGCGTTACATGTAACGACGTTACGTAACGAACGTTACAAAAGTAACGAGTAACGGTAACGCCTGAAAGATTTTCAAATGTATCAATATAACGGTAACGCTTTGCAAATTTTTTATCACTGTAACGGATTTTTTGTCACTCGTTACTCGATACTTGTTATGAAAAGGCCAATGAATTCTACGTTTAGAGGCTTTATTCAACTAATTCAAACATAATTCATAATCGAGATTACATCTGAAACAGAACAGAAATAATAATTAAACATAATGAAAACATAATAGCAGCTAGCAAAAGTAAGTAAAGTTAAATTTACAACAATACTTGAATTTGAATTTGATAACATTGCCATTCCATTAATGAGGACTATTAAATGCAATTCACTATTCCGTGTTAGTGGCAACAACTAAATTTATATTTTCTGTCTCTTCATCTTTCCCAAAAATCATTGGGTGCAAATTATTGTGCAATATATCGTTCTTAAAAGAAGAACATTTATATAGTCAATAATAGTAGCTATTAGAATTTATGTGGTATGGCTGCCATACCACATATTGAATTCGTGTAGTGCTTTCAAAACACGTGTGAAGGCACATAAACAAATATCAAATGTAACTAGTTACTTGTAACGTCGTTACATGTATCGAGTAACGGTAACGCTTTAAGGATTTTCAAAAGTAACCATGTAACGGTAACGCCGAGTACATTTTCGACGTGTAACGAGTAACGGTAACGCCGCCCAACTTAATGTAACGGTGCCCATCACTGACTATTAGAGATATGTGAACAATATGGTATAGAAAATGACATCACCAAAAATGGTGCAAAGAGTTGTATCTGGATTTTTAGGTGTAATCTACGTACTGAAACATGTATCATGTGGGTCTTTTGAAATGAATGGTCAGACTATACCGTACCTGTCAAAGACAAATGTAAATACTTAGGTCATGTAATTACTCACGAGCTGCGAGATGAACTCGATACTGAGAGGAAACGTAAAAAGCTGTATGTACAGGGTAACATGCTAGTAAGGAAATTTGGTATGTGTTCAGAATCAGTTAAAACTTACCTTTTTAGAACTTACTGTACTGCATTGTATACATCCCACCTGTGTTGAAACTATACAAAAACTGCTATGAATAAACTCTGTTGCTTATAATAATCTTTTTCGTATGCTATGTAGGGAACCAAAATGGTGCAGTGCCAGTTTTATGTTTACTACGCGTAACCTACCTACCAGCCAAATGTTAATCCGGAAGAATATATATAATTTCATTACTAGGGTCCAAAACAGCTCTAATGTGTTATTGTAGAATGTCCTGTCTTCAGATACTGTGTACCTCTCATCTATATGGCAATCTTGGTTCAGACAACTGCTGGTTTACAAACCTTATTTTTGTAATGTAGTAAAGATTATACATGCATATTAAGTTTTGTTATAATAAGTGTTATAATAAGTGGCCATGTTATAATAAATGTTATAATTATGTGTTATAAGTGTTATAAGATGTCTCATGTCATAAAAATATACATAAAATTGCCAGATAATTAATCAAACAATATGCCAGTATGCTAGGTTAAGTGGCTATGTTGGCCTTATTTTTGTATTAAGTTCAATGTATACATAAGATTGTACTGTATTTGTATGTTGGGTTAAGTGGCTATGGATTGTGAATGACCCGCAATAAAGATGTTTTGTTTGTTTTTGTTTGTTAAACGGCATTGGGTGAAGACACGGCTGACGAGAAGAAAATGCGAAAAAGTTTTAATAATATATTTAGAGGATTAAAAACTGAAGAACCAAATGATTTCCCGAATTATATGCGAATGTTTTATTTTCTTTTAAATAAGGTTAGGCCTTGTATTAAAAAATAAGATACACATATGAGGGAAAGTATTTTAGCTGGTGCGATTCTTTCCTATACATGTACTGTGAACGCAGAGTATTAAGTTTCTTTGCTTCTTCAATATTAATTTTTTCATCAGTTTCTCTTAATTCTTCTATTGTTTTGCTGTAGGCCTCTATTTCTGCATCTGTTTTTATATTCTTCACTTTTTATCTTCCATAAAAGTCAAGTTTTCTTGTTTTAACTCTGTTCCACTCAATCTGCTTTTTGCAGGAAGAGGGATTGCTGCAGAACGCAAATATCCTCATCGCGTGGGCGCAGCCAAAAAACTGATCAGTGACGAGAAAAATATCTAGCATACTGAAACTGACATCGGCGTAAAAAATCACTGTTCAGTCGCAACCAAATGCATGTCCACACCATAAGTGGGAAATGAACAGGGACACTTTTTAGTGAAAACTGACAGTACCCAGCTACCCACTGATAGTCTGGACAGGACTTAAGGTATTTGAATAAAGGGTGTTTCAAAAGTCCTTACCCTTTTTTTCCCCAAGGACCCTAAGGTGACCATACGTTCAACACCCGAGTGAACATAACTGTCAGAGCGTGCAGAGTGTGCACACACTTCGTGAACACAATCAGAGGCCACGCAAGTCAATATGTCAGGTTCGATGGAGCAATTGAAAACTCGGGTTGCTTGAGCTGCGTTTGGGGAGGCACATCGAGCTTGTGCAGACATGATTCGGAGAATTCGTCACGCTGATCACAAGCTCAAAGTTCCAGGTTTGAAAAACCCTGTATCTGTGGCGTGGGTGGCACCAGGGCCGGATTAAGACCTTTAGAGGCCCTAAGCACTTAAAAGATTTTGGTGCCCCATATATATGTAATTCAAAATATAAACAAAAATAAACCATAAAATAAAATGTTGTTGTTCACTACAAATTCAAACAATGAAAAAAAATAAATACTATATATGAATATATATAATTCAGTTTTCAACAGCTTATAGGCTATAAGCCGCGATTATAATAGTATAATAAATCCATGGTAAATCCGACAATGGAAAATTTCTGTGGTGCCCCCCTTCCCTTGATGCCCTAAGCACGGGCTTATTTTGCTTAATGGTTAATCCGGCCCTGGGTGGCACAACGCTTGAATATCTGTGAAAAAACTGTCAAAGAGTGGTGGCAAGCGGACCTGAGCGGGAGCGTTACCGATTTTGCGGACAAAAAGCGAAGTGGTCGCAAGCGCAGATTTTCGGAGCCGGACGTTCATTTCTTGCGAACGCAGGCCAAGCGCCGACACAACCCACTCAGAAAAATTCGAAAAAGGAGGAGAGGAGCAGTTGGATGCGATCCCGGATGTCGAAGATCGAAATTCTCGTGAGACACTTGTTCGAGTATTGTCAGCGGTCCTTGAATCGATGCAAAATGACACGCAATTGTTCCGCAATCTGCTCAAATCTTTCCGAACGCGTTTGGATAAGATGCACCAAGTTGGCGGAAAATCAATAAACATTTTATAAAGGTTTGTGTTGAATGTATGGTCACCTTAGGGTTTTTGGGGAAAAAAAGGGTAAAGACTTTTGAAACACCCTTTATATACTCATTAATAGACTCGCATGTTACCTGCATACTAGTGATAACCAATTTGGTTTAAAAAAGAAACATGTTGCTGACATGTGTATATGTGCCTTAAAAGAGATGGTCTGTAAATACCAAACTTTAGATGCTAATGTTTTTTTGTGTTTCCTGGATGCCTCTAAGTCATTTGATCTTGTTACTCATGACAAATTATTTATGAAACTTGTAAATTGTAACGTACCTGATTACTTGGTCCGTATATTAATATTCTGGTATAATTACCAAATAATGATTGTAAGATGGGGGTGAGGTTAATTCAGAGCCATTCCCAGTAACCAATGGTATCAGGCAGGGAGGGATATTATCCCCCTACTTATTCTATGTTTATATGGATAAATAATCTATCTGTTGTACCGAACACTTGTAAAATAGGCTGCTATCTTGGCACAATGATTGTTAATCATCTGATATATGCAGATGATGTAGTTCTTATTTTTCCATCTGTAAAAGGTGAGCCCTTTTACAGATACCTTGTGAAAGGTATGGGAAGGACAATGACATACAATATACTGTAATCTTACTAAAAGTCATATTATTATTATGGGAACCAAGGCCTATAAGTATATAAAATTTCCTGAATTTCAGTTAAATTGTCTGGTGAATGGTGCTGTCAGAAGTGACCCAGACTACTGTAAGTATCTTGACCACATACTAACTGATAGTCTTTCAGATAACTGTAATATTCTAAAGCAATGTAGACATTAGATGTTAAGTTGATCTTGTTCAAAACATTTTGTACCCCACTGTACTGTATACAGCTCATTTGTAGTGGAACTTCAGGATGTATAATATGAGAAAATTGTATATTGCCTATAATAATATTTTTAGGAGTTTATTAAGAACTCCTAGATTTATAAATGGTGCTCCTTCTAGAGCCAGTATACTGTTTGTAGTCAATAAGGTGCCTAACTGTGCCAGTGTCATACGCAATTTTGTATTTAGATTTATTACTAGGCTTGGTGAGTCAATCAGTAAGATAATAGAAGCCATAGTTAGTGGAATGATATCCGATATATTTTATAGATCTCAAATCTGGAAGCATTGGCGTAGGCAACTGTATGTTCATTATTCGTAGTGTCCCACTAGCCTACATAGTTATTGCTTCAAAGAACTATCTCTTAACCTTCTATGGACCACTTGTATAATGTTTGTGTTTGTTGAGTCTGAAATAAAGTGTGTGTTTGTTTGTTCTTAGTGAAAGTTAACAAGTAACATCGGAAACCCTTATTTTCATTCACAGAATGGGTGGGAGAGCGTGAAATCGAAGCGATACCCGAACCCGAGCAGTCACAAAGTAAGCTTGGCAGCTGGCCCAATTTATATCGTGGTGACGGTAGGAGTTGAACCCTGGTCTTTGCAGCTCCGAGTCCAGTCTTCAACAAATGTATGTATGCAGTGGTGTAGTGCTAAATAAAGAAGTGAGGGAACGCATTTTGAAAGTGTTACTCAGATGCGGGGGGGACAATGGCGAGCGCGGCGAGCCTATACAGCTGGGGGTCCGGGGGCACTGTAAGCCCCCCGGGAAATCTTTTGAAATCTGACCAATTTCAGGGATATTTTGAGGTCATATGCACTGGATATTAGGATATATTCCAAGGTTGAAGATGCAGTATTTCCAGTGTCATTAGATATATGACATCCAGTACGATCAATAAAAATAGCTAACAACTGGAATGATTAACTAAAAAAAAGTTAACAACTGGTACGCCGTAGTGACTGTTTCATCAGATCTTTATAGGCTAGTATTGCCTCAGTCGAAGCTAAAAGAAATGAAACAGTTAATGATTCTTTCTCATATTTCTTCTAGGGGTGGGAATTAAAATTTCATGACGTTAGAGATTTGTAAGTTCGGATTTATTTGAAATAGTGAGGGAACACCGTTCCGTCTACCAAAAAAAGTAAGGGAACGCCGTTCCCACGCGTTCCCACAGCACTACACCACTGTATGTATGCATGTATGTATATGTATAAATTCAATCTGCTATTTATCAGCCTAGGTCAAGTACAACTATCTATAGTAGATCTTTTTGGAGCTTACACAAACTCTCTACGTTCTTTCTGTAAAGCGAAAGAATATAATGGAATATGGACAAACATTGCTAAGACCACCGAATTTAAATGGTTTCTTTTCAGTTCAAAATCAGTGGCGTAACTAGGTATATACATTATACGTACGTGCATATAATTTAGACAAAATTCACCACCGATTACCGGATAACACCTTATTATTATTTATTATTATTACTATTTATTCAATTGTTTATAACTAAATAGTCTTAATATACTTTCTTGTGACGTTTGATTTATTTTCAATTTTTCAGACTTCGTGCGCTGTTTTTGAATGTCCGGTTGCAATCATGAGAATGACTCGATGGGTTAAAGCGGTGATTTTGAGATCTTGGGACGTGAGGTCCAGCCTCACTCGTTTTACAACTTTCAATAATTGCATTTATGATTATACTCGTATATATATATTCGCTTACTTCTTATGTTAATCACATGATACACATACATGCACACAAATCGTGCATCCAGAAAATCGGGAACTATCTGCTGATATATGTTGAAATGATTTTGCTCGGCAGATGTAACACTAACAATACAAGCTAGGTGAAAATTTGAAGCGCCAAGTGGCCCATATCACAATCAAATCATTGTCTTCAGAATTACAGGCTAACGAAGGCCCTCAGATCCACTCTGGGCTAGCCCAAGAAAGAAGAAGAGAAAAATAATAGTACGTTTCATTGTAATTACCTTATATGATATGATAATATATATTATTATATATTATGATACTGTCACATAACTCACAGCTAGTATTAAACTAAACCAGCATTAACTGTCTAATCAGATTACCTAATCATTTAATGTCATATCACGCAGTACAGTGTATATTATAATTTATGGTCGCATTTGCACATACATCTTTAATTACCTCTGTAATGTGGAAAGATTTCTGTTCCTTGATTAGAGTGAAGTTTTGTAGGCAGAAGGTATACAATTTATTGTAGATTTTCAAACTGGAAGTTGTTTAAATTATTATTATTATTATTATTATTAGTAGTAGTAGTAGTAGTAGTAGTAGTAGTAGTAGTACTGTAGTAGTAGTAGCAGTAGTACTGAGGAAGAGTACTTTATGTCATGGTAAATCATGTAACTATCATATATAATTATACTCATGTTCTTTAGAGTTTCACATATTGATCATGGAGATAATTTTTAAGGTACAAATATTCTTATGAAGGTAAAATGCATAATTAAATTCGAAATTTTTTTTACATTTCTGTTGAGTTTTATAAAGTCGAAGTGTATGTTAATGAAATAGCATTACATAATTAGCCCCGAAATTAACTGTTTTAATGATTCCAAGAAATGAATGATGAAATATACATATTGTTTACAGAAAATATGATAAGGGGACTAGTTTATCTGTATGGGGACCTTACATTAATTAAAATTAGTTTTCTAACTGAAATAAAAGTTAAGTTTTTGTTGTTTTGTTTTATGAGATTGTTTAACCTCCGTCGCAACATTTCAGGTCATATGACAGAAAGGGCTAAGTTGTGACCAAAGTTGTAACACCATTTCCATGGGTAGAAGGTGGATGGGAGATCATCCTCTGCATCTAGATTATATAGCGACTCGTGGTTTGAATCCCAAGTAAAGCTGTAGACCCTCTTCGTCATATGACCTTAGATGTTGCGAAGAAAGTTAAACAACCCCATATAAAATAATATGACAAGAGGGGGTGGGGTGGCTACAGCTTTACGTAGGATCCGAATCACGGGTCTCTACATAATCTGGATGCAGAGGACGGTCCTCCGGACCTCCATCCGTCACTGGTCGACGGGAAGCGCTGTTGTGACACTGGCCACGACGTAGCCCTTAACAGTTTTTATGAAAAATATATTTCTAAAAATAAAATAGAACTTCGTCGTAAGGAAATTAATAATTTAAAAATACTAAAAAGCAATTTTATTTTTTCTTTAATATTTTAATGTTATACGCGATCAAAGAAGTGCAAAATTTTCTTAATACAGTACTCAGAAGTACGCATCACATGGCCGTATCTTGTCGTTTTTCACTACCGAATCGTGCCATACTTAGAACAAACTGTAGCCGTTTACACATTAATGAATAATAGTCGGGGTTTGAAAATGTATCGAATGTATATTCATCTTCAGAAGAAGCACTCCAGAATTCATTTTCATGTATTGGAGATAAAATGGGAGACGCAGGTGATAATACTCACTAATGGGAGTACTGGAGAAAATCTGTTCGTGACTCTGCTGAAATCAGTGTTTTCTGACATTCAAGTGAAGATGTATCATTAATTTCTGACTCCTGTTTAGTTTGAATGGCTTTATCTGCCACTGGATGAGCCTCTGCTAGAATTTCCTTAACTGGTGAACTTGATATTGGGAGGCAACGTAAAAAGCTGTATGTACGAGGTAACATGCTTGTAAAGAAATTTGGTGTGTGTTCAGAATCAGTTAAAACTTATCTTTTCAGGACTTTTTGTACTGCATTGTATACAGCCCATCTTTGGTGGAACTATTGAATTGAATTGAATAACCTTTATTATTAATAATAAAATAAATACATTCGTTTTACAATTTACAATGACACGAATAATTGTGAAGCTGGACTATTTATTTTATTTAATTTGGCCCTTAAGCTTTAGGCTTTACTGGGCTCCTATTAAAAATAAATAGCTAGTTGTTATTAATTAATAATAAATAAATAAGTAAATAAGCATTATTAACAGTTAAAGTATGTATTAATCTTAAATTATCATTACTGACATGACAAATGCAGGGTCACCATTGAAAGCATTATACCAATACCATACAAATAAACCAATATTATACATGGGAGATAAAAACTGAACAATCCCTAGAAATGTGTCTTATGTGGGCGTCGAAACTGTTGTGGAAATAAACTCTGTCTATTAGAGTGGGTTTTTATTTTCGTAATTGTGTAACTTTTAATTTTTAATTTTGTGGTGGTCATATTTAAATATTTAAAGTAATTATCCTAAACTCTATATTTGCTTTTTAACTACGTATATCTTTGTTTTAGTTCTAAAGATGACGAAAGTTCCGATTATTAAATGTTTGCCGCCAACGGACTAGGCTTCTTGTTCCTGATATATAATTTTATATGAGGGGTCGCGAGTACGAGGGGCGAACTCGCCAAACCAATTTTGAGATAGACGCGTTTAAACTTTGTGACTCTTGCGTACGAGGGGCACATTGCGCAAATACACGCATTGGAAATAACATTATTTTGAGCGTACGAGACGGGTATTTGGTAATACCAAGTTGTCTGCGGATGGGGAAAGGGTTGAATTATTCATTCGTGAGACAATCGCAAAATCACCAATGTGGCGAGTTCGTCCCTCGTACTCACGACGCCTCGTGTGTGTGTGTGTGTGTGTGTATAGAATGGCGCGGAGTGGTCATGAGGGTTGCAGACGTGAGATTTATTTACTTAATAATAATAACAATGTGATCTTTGTTTGACACTGAAACTAGTGTCGCGCTTCCCGTTTATTACAGGTAAATTGAGATATTGACGTTAATAAAGTAAGCTTTAGGATATATCCAATAAATTCAGTCATTTATAAAGTAAATAATCAAGTGTGCCAAATATACTAATTATACTTTTCTCTGCTCCAAGAACAAATACTAAATAAACTGGAAGTGTTCAGGGACACTACCGACCCTAAAGACTTAACCAAATACGAGACCCTCCTACGATCCGAGCCTAGGAGACCCTTCCATCTTGGAGCCAAGAATCTCGAGATTCTCGCGGGGTGAGTCAAGAATCTGGAGCCATTGAGCGGGTCCCAAGGGATACAGCCCAAGGAGGTCGGTCCCACTCTGTTTCCCCGACCTCGCTCCCGAGACTCGCCGACTAGCCTTCTCCGTTGTTAATGCTTAATCTTTTAGGAGTTATTGCGGGGAAATAAGGGGTAGTTCAGAGGAAATAATATTATAGCACGAGAGCTCTTATAACAATTATGTTGTAACATACTGTATATGGAATAACACGCATGAGCACGCGTGGTTTTTGTATGAAGCAAAAATGCCCCACCAGGATTCTAACCTAGGACCCTCTGGGTAAGAGTCACGAGTGCTACTATCACACTACAACGAGATGGAAGTTAGTGTATCCTGTCGTATATTTAAACGACCGATGAAACGCTTAACATTTTCGCATCCAGAGGTGTCTTATGATGTTAACCCTCCCACACTCGAGGCTGTAATGGCAACATTTAATTCAAATATCTCCAGTATGGCACTGGGTGTTATGCGTGTTAATCTATCTATGGGACCTCAGTGGTATAACAGAGATTTGAATTAAATGCTGCCACTATCTCGAGTGCGGGAGGGTTAACATCATAAAACACCTCTGGATGCGAAAGCATTGTTTCCTTGGTAGTTTTAATATATGATAGGTTGCGTTAACTTTTACTCGTCATAGCTCACGACTCTTACTCGGGTCCCGAGTTTCATATACCGGGTGATTACGAATGATCTTCCGGATTTTAAACATTTATTATGAAAAAACTAACAAAGCTACAGCGAAAAGCAAGATATACAAATAAAGAATATGTCGGGGAAGTTTTATTTGTAATATTGAACACGTCAGAAATAGCTCCTGGGGCTATGTCAAAAATGAAGTTTTTGTTCCACGAATGGCAACAACTTTGGAACATTTGAAGGAAAGGATACGCGAAGCTCTTAGAAAAGCTTAGTATGATATGCTACAAAATGTATGGAGCGAAACGGAGTTGAGTTTCTTATGAAGCTCTTAATTCTCTCTAGTGGACTGTTTAAAATGTATGGAGCATACATTTTATCAGGATCGAGCATCAGGATCGAGCATTTCTTTATAATAGAAAAAAATCTTTCCATCAAGTGGCGTTTAATATTACGAAGTTGTGAAATAGTGTGGAATAAATATTATATTTATTTCATAGTTTATAATTATATGCACGCATGGTATGCTTATCTCAATACACGAGAAACATTTATGTCGATGATTCTGAAGGCGGGAATAACCTTTGGTTCGCTTCCGCCCGAATTGTTCATTCTGATGAAGGTGAAGTTTGTCACTCCACCTTAGACCGACACTTTAACGTGGAATCCGAACCACGCCCAACCAGCATCCCAGCGTCTTAACCACTAGGCTACCCAGGGTACCCATTTATCTACCAACCAATTTTTTTATTGTGTAGAAGGATGAACAGCTGGGTTTTGCCGCGCGCCGTCCGTCAACATCCGCATCCGTGTCCGCATCTGCGGAATGCGGATGCTGCGGATGTGTACTATTTACTAAATTGCTATTTTTGAAGCGCAATTTGCCCCTCATTCATTTCAAATACTGAAACTTGCGCGGCCTTCATTTGATCTTTAAGCAAACCTGAAAGTTGCAAACTAGCAAATTCTGACCATTTTGCGCAAAACGCTCCTAACCGGTATGAATCCGCGTATGGTATTTTTGGGTAAACAATGAAAAATGAACTATACTTTAATTATCAACTAATTTAGACAGTTAAGTATTTTCTATGAAATAACTCTGAAGTCATTCAAACATCTGTGCGAAATTTGTAAAGAACAAAAACAAGAAGCTGAGATATTATAGTTTTTTCCCATAAAAAAAAAATTGATTCAGTTGAAACTTTCCTAAACAATTTACAATGAAAAATAATAGCAAAAAATTAAGTTCCTTCTTTGATAACTAATGAAACAGGGCCGTGTTTGAAGGGTAGGGTTAAGGGGTCCCTCGAAATGTCTCCCGCGTTTTATACTTAATATCACTATATTAACATATAATTATTACCACCACAAATTCCAAAGCAATAATATGACCAGGATTACACCGATAATAAGAATTCTTTTCTATATTCCAAGGAAGTATGTCAAATATTTTCGACCAAATTATATATACTGTATATATATAAATATATATATATTAGTGATGTATCGGATGCCAGATTTCAGACATCCGCGGATGCCAAACTTTGACATCCGTGCGGATGCAGATGCGGATGTTCATGCATAAATTTGTCAGCTTGATAATTATTGTGATAGTTTAAATTCATACTTAATTTATTAATTGACTTTCGATTTTTGGTTAGTTACAAATATTAGATATTCGATGATATTAGATATCAAATAATATTATTTTGTAATTATAATTTTTTTCACATACTCTTTTTTTGGACGAGTTTTCGCCACACAACTGTGTGTTACCAGGATGCGGGACGGGGACCCAATTCGTCTTGCATCCCACCAACCACCACCCTTTGGAAAGTAGTGTGCTTATGCAGGGCCGCCGAGAGGGCCGTGAAGCCGGGATAAATCCCCGGGGCCCGGACCTCTAGGGGACCCGGAAAGAGGGGAGATAAAATTTAAAAATATTAATAAAGCAATTGATTAAATAACAGAGAGGAAATATAATTAATGAACATACATTTTCTAGAGATTATCATAGTCAAATTGACACAGATAAAATATTATCCGCAGTCCACCAATGCCCAAGACCGACTGACAGATCTGGGAACCATTGTAATTGAAAGCCAGTTAGCCCGTACTTTAAATTTCATCAGAATCATTTACCACTTTGCTAGAGAGAAGGCAAAGAAAGTACACTTCTAATTATGAAAATCTTGCAGTAAACAATTGTCTTGCCTACATGGACTGGTACTGCATTTGTAAATTGTATGGTGATAGAATTAATATAATTGATTCGAAAAATAAAATGGTCATTTTCCTCTGAGTTGTTTATTCATACTGTATGTTTTGAATAGTGACTTGGACATATAATCAATTTGCTTGTTATGTACACAAAAAACATTCATAATAAAATACTGAGTAAACAGGGGGGGGCCCATATACCAATCCTTCCCCGGGGCCCGGGGCAGCTCTCGGCGTCCCTGTGCTTATGACATTTTATGTATTGTAGCATGAACAATTAATTATACAAATATACAGCAGACATTGCCAGTTACATTAATTAAAGAAACATTGGTGGGAAGCGACCGCGTAATGAAGGAAGATCTTTGCCGCGTCTTTTAGATGCTTATAACATTAAATGAAAGTATAAAAGGATATCTTAAATTAGCTTCAGACAAAAGGAAAACTCATCAATATTCATTTTTTTAAACAAAAACAATAATTTGAATTGTCTGCAAAATACAGTGCTGGACAAAGTACTAAAAAATGATACGTAAGTAAAAGTACTGTTACTCGGGGAAAAGTTACTCAAGTAAAAGTAAAAAGCACCCCTATTGGAGACAAGTTACTTAAGTAAAAAGTAACGGACTTCAGAAGTACTCAAGTACAGAAAGTAAAAAGTAACTGTCCGAAAATAAAATTTATGCTTAGTGGTGAAATCCAACCCCCAATATTGAAGTAATTATGAACATTTACAAGGTAATAAGAAAAAAGACTCGAGTTGGCAAATCACCATCACCATTTATTTACTATCTAACTTAATCTAACATTATCTTACAATCTAACTTAAGTAACAAAATTCAACACTCCTTGAAAATCCGTAGTCCACACAGTACCACCATAACACACCTACCACAGTTTACGCTACATTTACTGACAGTCTACCAAAACTTTGCGTTAAGTTTCAAGAGCAGCTGGTTTTCAAAGTTTTTGTTTCCCACCGTCGTACGCTTTGGACTAAAAATTAAACCAGCACAGCTGAACAAGCGTTTACACGCTGCTGAGGCTGGCAAGGATGTATTCAGCTGTAGAGCTAATTCCATTACGGAGGGGAAGGAGCGAAAGAGGTCCAGTGCTCGTGATGAGTTCCCTAGGTACCCCCCCCCCCTCCGAGTACTTCCAACTGTAACGAGACGACTTGGACAAAAGTAACGAAATAAAAGTACATTACTTAAACCGAAAACTTATTCAAGTAAAAGTAAAAGTACCGAAAATGTAAAGTATTTTAAAGTACTCAAAATCCTCCAGAAAGTTATTTGAGTAAAGTAACGAAGTACTGCTACTTCATTCTTGGCCCCCTTTGGTGTTTAATCCCATATATACCAAAAAAAACAAACCCTAAAATGCTTAAAACCCAGGAGTTTCCGGGGGCTCCGCCCCTGAGACCCCGTCAGGGGCGCTGCCCTTGAACTCTGCTGGGCGCATAGGCGGCCTCCAGATCCCCGGCCAGCAAACCGGTCACTTTCAGGTTCTGGATCCTCCCCTGAATACCTAAAGTAATATAACGTTAAATAATATCTCCTCGATTATTCGCGATATCAAAGAAGTTGCTTAAATTCTCTTAACATTCTTCGTGACAAATTGTTCCATACTTTCTAAACTAATCTGAATAATTATTATATATTTTACGCGGAGAGACTCCGAACTCATGCTAACGTCTTTTCAAAATTTGAAGAGAATCAGGACTGTCTAGTTTTAGACCTTTTAAAAACACCGAGTTTTGAAGCGTTTCCCATTTTTTGAAAAGAAATCGATTCTGCTTAAACATTCCCGAAGACATTACAATGAAGAGTCATCAAATAAATTTAACTTTCTTATTTCATATTGATAATTAATAATTAAGGAAATATTACTTAAAATTAGATTAAATTGTATATTGTTGGGTAAACGTAGGAATATGTCTCAAAACATTCTAAACCAGGGGCTCTCAACCGGTGGGTAATTACCTCCAAAGGGTTAATTTGGGATATCCAGGGGGGGGGGATGGAGGCCGGAGTCCCGACAAAAGCCCCCTGGACAAAAGCCCCTCAGTTAAAGTGCAAAATAGGACAAAACCCCCTCAGTTAAAGTGCAAAGTAGGACAAAAGCCTCCATTTTTTATATTATTGTTCGTGTGCTATGAAGTAATCCTAAACAAATATTATAATCTTTGTCTATGTTGATTCACTCTAGTTGATCACTGTTTTGTCTACCTGAATGGTTAGGTTAGGTTAGGTTAGGAACGTGCCACAAAGGAGCATCAACACCGTTTGAAGAACCTATGTTTGGACTGTGTGAATGAGAGAAAGACCTTGGAGGAATTTCTGAATGGTGCACCGTGCAGGTCACAGCATTAGGTGGAAGTAAAATGAACTTTAAATGAACCTTAACACTTAATGAACTTTTTAATATTGTGCTTTATTTGTTTGATTTTCGCTAGATACGGTATGATGTTCCTTTTATAATGTTCATTTTTATGGTTGTGTAAATAATTTTGTGCTCCTGTAAAATAGTGAGCTATAAATTTATAATGCGAGTATTAATGTGTGCTACTGTATAATACTTATAAAGCTGACTTTGCCTAGATAAGGCATGATGATCCTTTTATAACGTAATTTTTTATGGTTGCGTAAATATTAGCGTTAATGTGTGCTACTGTATAATACTTATAATGCCTTCCTTATTGCAGTCTTATGATATAATAAATGTAATATTTTACATGTGCGAGAAGTGTTCATAAACTGTAAATAATAAGGAATAAAAATAATGATTAAAAAAATTATTATTATTATTATTTTTCCTAGGGGGCTTTTGTCCTAAGGAGCTTTTGTCCTAGGGGGCTTTTGTCCTACATTCATGGAAGCCATACATATTTTATTTTTAAGTGTGGTGTTTAAAGACAATTGTATGATTATAAATTACTTCTTTAACTTTTGGTTAGTTTACGCGTCATTAGGGGTAACTGGGTGAGCGCCAATGCTTCAGGTGGGTAATGGAAACGAGTGGGTTGAGAACCCCCGTTCTAAACTAATCTGAGTAATTATTATTAAATATTTAACATGGAGGACTCCGAAATCATTTCGATATCTGTACAAAATTTGAAGAGAATCAAAAGTTTTTGGTTTTAAATGCTGTGAAAATACTTAGTCTATACATTTGTTGTTTTCCTATTTTTCAAAAAGAAAATCTATTTGGTGTAAAACTTTTCCAAACACTTTTACAGTCAAGAATAGTAAGAGAAATTTAAGCTACCTCCTTTATATCATTAATAATTTAGGAAATATAACTTAACGTTACGTTACTTTATATATTGTTTGATAAACAAGGGAAAGTGTCTCATTTCTTTTAAACTAATTTAAATAATTATTAAGCGACATTGACTCTGGGTCGTAGTTGGGTGGGGGACCGTCCTCTTCGTCCAGATGGTATATCGACCAGGCTTGGAGCAATTACATTATATAGAATCAATTACAATTACTTTCCCAAAGTTTCAATTACAATTCCTCTTCCAAAGCTTCAATTACTTTTTATTTTAAAAGGTTAATTGCAGTTACAATTACACAAAATAATGTAATTAATTACTCAACTTCAATTACGAAGTACAATTACAATTACTCCAAGCATGGACTCTCAATTTTTAGAATGGTTAACTTTGGGGACAAAGCCAACTATGATAGAATTTTCCATTTGTAAAATGGGTGTTTATTCTCTATTGGCGTATTTTCCTTTAATATTTTTTCAAACACTTTTCTTTAAATTTGATTAACAAATAATGAAAGAGAAAATATTATAAGGGTGTACTGTATGAACAGACCAAACATCACTCATTATTAGCTTTCATTAACTATTAAACTAACTTACAAATTAATGTTCCAGTAACAGCAAAGAGGAAGAGTCAAGAGAGCATAAGTTCATCTTAATAAAACAATGCTTGTAAAGCCACATAACCAGTCATATAAACGGACATAAATTCCACATTTTACTTTTGGTTACGATTCAGCGGAATTGGTGTAACACACGAGTTATTCATAAAACAAGAATCTTAGGTATATGCTGGGTCACTCTACATGTGGCATCTAAATACAAACTTCCAATTTCACTAATTACAATCCAAGCACGGAAGCTGCTCATATATATATGTCGGCTACACTTCATCAGCAGAAGTCCCCTGAAGGACGCAGCTTCCAGCTGCGCCCTGTTGGGGGTGAAAAAAGTCCCTGCTTTGCTGAATACTCTCTCTGACGGCGCTGAAGTGGCCGTGCAGCCCAAATTTCCCTGGCCAAGTGCTTCAGAGGGCACATCTTCGGAGGAGAGTCCTTTCAATAGGCCAGGGGATCCGCATCGAATGGAGCACGACCCTCCTCTACGTACTCCGCTAACACTTGCTTGAGTTCATCCGGGCGTGATACCTGGCCTCCTTTGGTTGGCGTTGCAAGGGGTATGAAGGAAAAAAGGCGAAGCCTCTTTGACGGACTTTTGGTGGGAGAGGAAGATTTCTCCTTTTCGCCCACTGTTTCCTTCTCTCTCTCAGACTCAGCAAGCAGTATCATGATCTCTCGAAGGACCTGATCTTTTTTTCCTTAAGATGACCAATCCAGCTTGAAACGAGGGTCAAAGAAGGCTGCTGCTGTAACGTCACTCATCTCCAGAAACGGATCAAATCTTGATCACCTCCAACAAGATTCTGGCCAAAGTCTCGAAGTAGGACAACCCAGAATCAAGCAACTGCTGCATGGATTGCTGTAGGTCAAGAACGACAGGTCCGATTGTAGAAATTGTAGAGATTTTTGCCATATATGGCAACTAGGGTCTTATGGAATTGATTTGTCCCTATTCCCTAATTGTCACTATTCCTTCATTGTCACGTAATTACAATTGCACCAAGCCTGAACGGTCAATTACAATTATAATTACTTTTTATTTTACGAGGTCAATTACAATTGCAATTACAATTACAGAAAATAATATAATTAATTACATTCAATTACAATTATTCCAAGCCTAATATCGACCCGTGGTTCGTAAAACTGTAGGTCCCGTCCATCATATGACTTTAGATGTTGCGAAGGAAGTTAAACACCCAATCAAACATATCCTAATAATGTTATAAAGGTTTTAACACGTTCCATTTGTTTCGCTGTGAATTCATTGCTAAATTTTCCTCCTCCTGCCTTAAACAGTTCAGGAATGGCACTTGAACATTTGAACTCTGTTCTGGACGCCTTATATTCAGGATTTTATATATCACTGAGATGAGAAAAATATATTCGCCTTTAATAGTATTAAAAGTAGAAATATATTTCCAGTCCCATTGATATATAAAATCCTATTCGTGTTGTTACTTCCCGTACGAGTATCTAATGCTTACTGCGAAATGGTATTTAGTTTAATGGGGATACTGTGGACGAATGAAAGAAACAGAATGATTAATGAATTAGCGAAGTCAGAGCTGCAGACACCTCTTAACTTTAATGTTACATGTGGGGACTTTTGTAACTATGCTTTGAAAAACCAAAAACTTCTTCGGTCTTCTAGGAATCTTAGCAAATACAGCTTTAAAAACACTTGTGCAGAGTTACAACAGGCTACTGCTGGGACTTTAACACGTGACACGTACAATTGTAAATACAAGTACTGCCATTCATTTATTTCTGTCCAGGAATTCTAACGTGAAGAGTTGGCAATCCTACTTACGACTTCAAAACTCAGAAATTGTATTACCAAATTATTGTGTAAAGGTGGGATTTCGTTTAAGCGTCTGACGCACGCGATCGACGTATGCGATAGTCGCAACGGCTTGCTGCAGCTGAGCCGCAGCGAGTGTGTGTTTTTGTTAACAAGTGACTACTGTGTAGCAGTATTATTTGTGCGACGTATAAGAGTGGTTATTTGCGGGTGGATGACAGTGATAGTTTAACTTTACTGCTGTTGGATGAAGAAAAAGATGATGAAATATATATATGTGTGAATGGTGGGTGAAGAAAGGAATGAAATTCACAATTTATATAAGGCGAGAAAAGAAGAGGGTTATCACAGTTTACTAGTAAAGAACCATTTAATGGACAATGAAACAAAATTCAGGGATTTTTTTAGACCGAGCAAAGATCAATTTTATTTTGTATTAGATTTTATTAAAAGCGAAATTATGAAAACTTTATCCGAGGGAGTCAAAATTCCAGTATCGCCTGAAATAAAACTGGCATTAACTCGCAAAACACAATTCGACACGTACTACGTCCGCGACTCGACAGACCATACTGCGGACGTCGACGACTGAAATTTGATCTTATGAGTCGTACTGCGTCTAGCAGCAGTAACCAAGACTGGTGCACCCAAAATACATTGTAGCAGTCCCATTGCGACTGTCGCAAACGTCGGCTGCATGAGTTAGACGGTTAAACGAAATCCCACGTTAAGTAAAAAAGCAAAAATAAGTTATAACGTGTATGTAATCAGTGCCGGATTTAGAAATGGTGAGGCCCTAAGCTATGCTTAAATTACGAGGCCCCATGGCGTTACCGATTAAAAATATTCTAATTCATGCATATATTATATAGAGGCAGGCAAAGGTTGCAACAAAAAATTAAAAACTAATAATCTAACTTTATCTTGCAATAAACCAATTTGCAATATGATCAAGATACCCTCAAATGAAGATACCTTAGTACGATTTCAAATTTGGTATTAAAACTTTTATTTTACAGCAACAGCCGAGCAATTTTGTAGATCACAGTCATTAAATGGAAACGGATCCCATTTGTATTTCAAACGTTTTATTTCTTGATTTTTGAATGACAAAATCATTGATAATGTCGTCATTTGTCACTCACTATGCACAAAATGCTTAGTGCAGACAACTTTTCTTGTAGCATTGTCGTCCGTAGTTCAGTTTTCATCCTTTTCAGTCGCGAAAATGACCTTTCACCCAGTAATTCGTTACCATTAGACTCAAAAAGATCCGCAGTATTGCGTCTACATTAGGGAAAGCCAACTGAATATTATCTTGGATGATGATTTGATACAGATCCTGGTGACATAACTGTCTTTTATCTGAGTAATTTTGTTTGATGTAAGCATAAAAGTGTTTTAATTCTCCAACAAGAGTGACATCAACATCTTCAGGATAGTCTTTAACCAGAAACTTTACACCTTCACTCAGCTGCTCTTCCGAAGCATTTACATCAACCGAAAAGGAAAAGTTGCTCGCAACATTTTCGTATATGTTTGCTCTTTTATTTAAATTTGTTTCAAGAGCATCCACCATAAGAATAAAAGATTTAATTCGAAACTTGTCTCTTGGAGAAAGAGTTTCATCGGCATTAGGTGCATCACGATCAGTGATTTCTTTTCTTCTCAATCTTTTCCTTCTATTCGCACACTTGTAGTATACCGAAGGCAGGATCTCTTTTGCTTTTAATTCAATTTCACCAAAACTTTCATGGTTGTCGTTCGAGAAGTGAGTAAGCGACGTGTAAAGCTTTGTACTAAGGGTTATCTGTGCATACTGTAGGGCCTTGCTAGTTTTGTGGAACTGATCTAATAAACGGTTCCAGAAAATTAACATGAACACAAACTCTAATTCCTCCATTTTCTCCAACAGAATGCCAGCCTCTCTTCTTGAATCATCCTTTTCACTGTTATCAGTATGGACATGAGTGAGGGCATCAACATTTGGCTCATACCCCTCAGCTATGGCTGAAGTGGCTTTTGCATATGCTTCCCAAGTTCCCACCTAGTGTCAGATAGGCGTTTTGGTACTGTGGAATCAGGACCCAAATATGATTTAAGTGATGCCCAACGTTTTGTAGGAGCAGAAAAGAATGTGTATAACTGTCGTACAACACCAAACAAATTTACCGCATTTAGGCAGCAATCAATTGCACCACGACCGACAAAGTCAAGTAAAGTCCAGGACAAGGAATATATATGGCATACTTATTTTTCTCTAGAATTTTCTGCTGCATGCCATTATACCTCCCTGACACGTTCGCTGCATTATCATATGACTGTCCTCCGCACTTACCAAAGTCAACTTTGCAATCATTGACTAGATAATCCAGCACCATGTTGGCCACACTTTCACCACTGTGCTTTTCTAATTCAAAGGAAGATAGAAAGCGCTCAATGGGAAGATCATCATCGAGTGACACATATCTGACAATAACAGTTAGTTGATCAACGTGTGAAAGATCCGGTGTAGAGTCAGCAGACAAACTGAAGTATCCTGCTTTTCTCAAGTCTATAGATTCTCTTACCTTTGTAGCCATAAACTGGATGAGTTCATCGCATATTGTTTTAGGCAAATACGAAAAGGCTTTCCAGATCCACTGGTTAGAAGGAAATGGATCAAACTTAGCAGTGAGTTCTATCAAACCAAGAACGTTCCCGTTATGGGCGACCCAAGCTTTTCACTGCGTCCCCCTAAATGCTAATCCACGTCCTGCTAATGTGCGCACAACTGCAATAATACGTTCAAGTACATGCAGTGATGAACTGCCAAAATCTTCACAACCGGTTCCCTATATAAAAAGTTATGATTTAAAGGATGTGCCACAGTATGTGGTTTTTGTACCTTTCTCCATAAGAAGTGGCAATGCATTGTGTCATTGGGAGTTGTACTCGTACTTAACAATAAAAAAAAAATTTAGAATAAATTTGAAAAGAAGAAAATATGAAGAATATTTAAGTATATTAGTTATTACTAATTAGGTAGTAATTACAAAATAGCTTCAAGATTATTATTTTGTACACCGTTTTATAAGATTATTCGGTTTTAAGATAATTTTATAACAATATTTGTTTTCGTAACAATTTTTAACAACCGGTTCTAAACTGTTTCAAAATTTTAACAACCGGTTCGCGCAACCGGCTCCAGCTCACCACTGAGTACATGCCTCCAGTACTCTTGTTCCTGTTTCATCTGTTCAGTTAGGTGTGAATCCAAGGTTAACCCGCGAATCCTCGTCAAATATGTAAGGAAAGCCGCTCTACTGTATGTTCCCCAGAATTCCCATGATTTTGAAGTGCAATGGGGTTTCGCCAGTCATTAAACCCATCCCCAGCCAGTGAGGTTGATGATGTGAAAAAGAGCTCGCAAACAAAACAGTAAACACAACCGGTTGTTGGAGAGTATACTAACCATTTCCGATTGTATTTTTCCCCATTAACTTTCGTTAAATAAAAAAGACCCCTTGAACAATATCTGATTTGATTTTTGAATGATCGTTTCGATTTCTCAAATAAACCATTCCAATGTTGACACTCTGAGGGGCCTTTCTGTAACCAGAATGCAATGTCATCCTCGGTTAAGACTCCCCAGAGGTCAAGATCATTGAACCTTGTATATTTATTGTCTTCGCCCTTTACTCCAGTCTCTGTAACACGATAAAATGAAGTAGTCACATTCGCGTCTGTATTATCTAATCCAGTAAAAGAGGGGGATGCTCGTGATTGTTGTGGATCTGTCTGACTCTCTCGAATCTGAGATTCCATAACTGTCAACTTTCGGTAATTGTTTTATCTGCCTTTCAAGCTGATACTTCTTTTTTTCTTTTCTGAAATCCACTTTCTAAAGTTCTCTTCATTTTGATAGACCTCTCCAAAATAATAAGAGAAACAAATAACGTCTTTGAAATTAATAAAAGTTTAAATTAAAAATGGCAATAGGAAATATAGTATAAATAGGCCGATATAAAATAAAATGATAAATAGAAATGGAAAATGAAACAATGTAACTTCGCCACTTATGTTAGGGGTGAAAATTTAGCTTATGCTTGACATGGTATTTGGTATTTGAAGTTTGTCATAGTAATTCCGTACCTAATATGACGTGTTTCTTTTCAATATTTCTAGGGTCGACCTGAAACATCCTTTATATATATATATATATATATATATATATATATATATATATATATATATATATATATATATATATATATATATATATACAGGGTGTTTGAAAACTTTCTGTACAAATTGTAATGGGGGATAGGCAACACCAAGACAAACCCTTTTCGTCTATAAGTGTATGTCCGCTGACGTCACCATTCGGCGCGAGAGGGCGCCGGTACAATTGGCTAAAAGGTGAAGTGGGCTAGACTCGCGCTTGCCGCGGGCATTCTTAAATCGGACGTAGTACGTGTAACATGGAGCGCTTCACGACTGCTGAGATGGCTGACATGCATATGGTGTATGAGGCTGCCAATGGAAACGGAAGAGCTGCTGTGAGGTTGTACCGACAGCGCTTCCCAAACAGACGTGTGCCAAACCACCAAACGTTTGCGCATTTGCATCGGCGACTGCGAGGAACTGGAACATTCCATGCAAACATGCATGACACTGGTCGGGAGAGAAACGTGCGCACTCCTGACATGGAAGAAGAAATCCTACGGCGATTTGAGGACAATCCAAGCGCAAGCACGCGAGGTGTTGCACGTATCCTCGGTGTGAACCACGACCTGGTCTGGAGAGTGTTGCACGAGCAGCAGCTACATCCGTTTCATCGTCAGAGAGTCCAGGCATTACAACCTCGGGATTACCCTCTTCGTGTGGAATTCGCACGCTGGTTTCTGCAGCAGACAGCGATGCAGCCTAATTTTCCGGCTTATGTGTTGTTCTCAGATGAGGCCTGTTTCACACGTGAGGGTGTGTTTAACATGCACAATTCTCACGTGTGGGCGCACGCAAATCCACATGCTACATGGGTGCATGCTCATCAAGAACGGTTCGCCGTCAATGTTTGGGCGGGTATCGTCCATGGCAAGTTGATTGGGCCGTACCTGCTGCCTGCCCGACTCGACGGGCGGGTTTATCAGATATTTCTTGAAGAAACGTTGCCGGAACTGCTAGAAGATGTTCCCGTGGCTATTCGTAGACGAATGTGGTTTCAACACGACGGGGCCCCAGCACACTCCAGCAACGATGTGTGGGATTATCTGAACGCCACTTTTGGGGACCGATGGATAGGCCGGGGTGGGCCCGTAGCCTGGCCACCGAGATCGCCCGATTTAACATGCCTCGATTTCTTCCTGTGGGGACACATGAAGAACCTCGTGTACGAGACTCCCATTTACTCAGAAGAAGACCTCGTAGCAAGAATCGCTGTCACCGCTGGAACTGTTCCCGAAATGCCGGGAATCTTTCGACGTGTACGTCGGTCAATGCTTCGACGCTGTCGGGCATGCATTGATGCTACCGGTCGCAACTTTCAGCACCTTCTTTAAATAAACATGCCTTCTTTAAATAAACATGTTACGCGTACTACGTCCGATTTAAGAATGCCCGCGGCAAGCGCGAGTCTAGCCCACTTCACCTTTTAGCCAATTGCAGCGGCGCCCTCTCGCGCCGAATGGTGACGTCAGCGGACATACACTTATAGACGAAAAGGGTTTGTCTTGGTGTTGCCTATCCCCCATTACAATTTGTACAGAAAGTTTTCAAACACCCTGTATATATATATAATATATATATATATATATACAGCAGTCCCTCTATAATCGTTGCTATCGACTCTCGTCGTTCCGAGCTATCGTCGTTCTCTATTTAACACCATTATTTCGTTAATCGTTTTTCCTCTATTAATCGTCGACTGCCAGCGGGGCATCAGGCTTTGTTGAGCGTTCAGTGGAGGTGGATGTTACGCAGTTTTACTGTGCAATTTACTTTAAAATATTTGCTTTTTTAATTCACTTTAGTAAAATTAAGTGAAAATAGGGTACTTGTAGGTTATCTCCCCCCACGCTTGATTTGTCATCGTGGCAAATAGCATGAATTCGCAGTAAATTCATTCTGGCTGAAAAAGCAATAATTACATTATGCAAAGGATTGGTAATATCTACTGAAATAGATACTATTAAATATATAATTTGGCTCATGTAATGATTATTGACACGATTTATTTTTTAAACTAATTTACGGCCGGATTCTGAATGATCACCATTATAAAGTTAAGGATCACCTGAAGATCAGGGCCCCCAGCCTTTTTTAGTTAGCTTTATAAGGCTAACTAACGAAAATATCACGACCTAACCTAACCAATCATCAAGGGCGTACAGTTGACCTAATGATTGGTTAGGTTAGGTCGTGATATTTTTGTTAGTTAGCGTTATAAGGCTAACTAAAGAAGGCTGGGGACCCTGATCTTCAGGTGATCCATAGTTAATGTAAGTTGTATAACAAATCAACAACCAATGTGCATCAAACATTCTAGAACGAAATGCTCGTTTGATTGTTCTGCGTGCGTGCTATTTGCCACGATGACAAATCAAGCGTGGGGGAGTGAGATAACCTACAAGTACCGAAAATGGCCCCTCCTAAGAATGTACAAAGTGGTGGTAAAGGTAAAAGGCCTAGAAATGTGACCACATTGGAGATTAAACTAAAACTTATAGATGATTTTGAAAATGGAAAACGTGCTGCAGACATTGGCAAGGAATATGGCTACTGTGTGATCGATTGTGGTCGATAAAAAAAAATCAGATCCACCGAAGTCTCCCCAGCCATCAGCATCAACAGCAGTAGATCTCCCTGATCTGCTGATGGAGGGTGATTCACCTACCAAGCAATAAAACTCCATCACCAAGCCCCACCAACCCCTCTCCATGCGCAGCCAGCCACTTCATAATTTGGTAAGTACAGTAGGTGGTCTGGAACCAATTGTCATTATTACATGTATTTCAATGACTCGTTAATCGTCGTTTCCTTATCGTCGTCTGTTCAAGGAACCAATTAACTACGATTATAGAGAGACTAATGTGTATATATATATATATTAAACCTTAGTTTGCTTCGATTCGAATTGTTAATTCTGACGAAGGTCAAGCTTGTTGTTTCACCTTAGACATACAGTTTAACATGGAATCTGACCCACCAAGAAATTCAGAAATTACAGTTCTCTCCCTATTCAATTTCAGGACCTCCTAATCAGCAGCTCAGCGTCTTGACCACTATCCCAGCAAACACACTACGTAAATACAAAGTTGTATCCTGGTTGAATCTTGGTCATGTCAAAAATTGACGTTGTACTGACGTAGTCACAACGTAAAACTTAAACGTTATATTGCAACGTTGATACAACGTTGCATAATGACGTTGTATACACGTGGAGTACAAGTAAACTTCTGACGTAATTTTTTGTACGTAGCGTAGACGTAAGTGTTAAAATGCAACCTTGTGACAACGTTGTATCTACGTAAAATTATTAGCTGGGAAGTTACCACTGGTACCCATTTATCTACCAACCAATTTTTTTTTGTATAGAAAAATGAACATCTGGGTGAGCTGAGCGCCGCTCGCCCTCGCCAGCAATCGAACCCGGGGGGGATGGATTCGCAGTCCGCATTGCTAATGTATATACTGTACTGTGTATATATATATATATGTATGACAGATGGTTTATGAGATATTAGGGTCTTATATCTTATGTGTATGAGCTTATAACCAATTATTTTAGCCTAATAATAATAATATGTGTTATTATTAGTTCCAGTATAAAATAGAAGTAAATAATTAATTAATGCTGTCTGCATAATCTGAACGCGTAGGACGGTCTCCCATCCAACTACTACCCAGAACCAATGATGATCAGCGAAGTTAAGCAACATTGGGTCTGGGTAGTAGTTGGATGGGAGACCGTCCTCCGCGTCCAGTTTATGTAGCGACCCGTGGTTCGGATCCCACGTAAAGCTGTAGGTACCCTCCGTCATATGACCTTAGATGTTGCGAAGGAGGTTAAACAAACTCAATCATTATTATTCCAATTTTTGGTACTTACGTATTATCGGGACTACCGAACTGTTTATGTATTTTTGCTCTCGTCATTTTCGTTTAAACTAACGAAAATATCACAATTTAACCTAACCAATCATCAAGGGCGTACAGTTGACCTAACCGGGCATTCAATTAACCTAACCGGGCATTCAGTTGACCTAACCGGTTAATTGAATGCCCGGTTAGGTCAACTGAATGCCCAGTTAGGTCAACTGAATGCCCAGTTAGGTTAACTGAATGCCCTTGATGATTGGTTAGGTTAAGTTGCGATATTTTCGTTAGTTTAAACGAAAATGACGAGAGCAAAAATACATAATAAACAGTTTGGTAGTCCCGATAATACGTAATTACCCAATTTTTATGTTTGCAACGAAGCCCTATTTAAGTACTGGGTCTAAAAACTGCTTCAATCATTGTGACCATCTGTGTTAATTGTACATTTCATCCAATATGCCACTCCTCGAAATAAAGTGAAACGTTTTATATGATTACATCCCATTCAATGTCATTCCCATTCTCATTCGTAGTCCGTAATTGAGAATGAACAAAGTGAGAAATGAACACTGTCACTTTCATTCGCATTCGCGGTAAAGTCGCCAACTGAGAATCGCTCATATTTACTAAACGAACTGAATTTAAACTAACTTAACCAACCTAACATGGACCAAATTGGGAATAAGAATGGCACGAAATAAGAATAGATCTATTTAGAAATTTCCCTCTCTGATTCTCATTGTTGAGCGCCGAATGAAATGGGAATCACGTCGAGTGGGATGATACTGTTGTATATTATATATAATAATAATATCATACAGTGACCCGAAATTGGACAACTGAATTAGGCTATCTGCTTTTATTAGGACTTTCGTTATAATTCAACGTCTTTGAACTTTAAGCTGTGAAAGAAGAACACGCAATAGATTTCAGATCCTGCTTCTCACCACTTATTTTAGACTAGTGATGCGAGAAACTGGAGTCGTAGAGAAAAAGAAATCTCGTTTTCTTTCATACAGAGAAAGGAGGACAAACTGAGATAAACTTTTTAATTTTGAAGTTATAATGTGAACTTACAATAATTTCGTATTTTATTCATAATATGATAGAATTTTAGGTGTCCGAGACAAGTCCGGCAACACTTCATATTTCTATTTATTATTTATTGGTTTTAAAATTTTCATGAAAAGGTTAAGTTAATTTTTTAACTTTAAAAAAAGTAAAATTTTGTGTAATGTCTGAGAAGGATTCAAACCCTTCAATATAATAGTATCTCTAGGCAGGGTTCTCGCCTGTTTAACTCCTTGCCTCAGTACCTTAGAGATATAAGTGCAGTCCCAGTAGATACTTTTAAAAAACACTTGGACATGTTTTTAGCCAATATACCCGATGTTAGAAAATCTAGAAGAGGAAGAGCCATTGTTGTCCCAAGGCGATATGATGACTAAGCTGATTGATGCAGCATTGCTTGTATATATTAAGTTAAGGTGTATATATATCCATCTCATAATTGTAAGGTTAGTGAAAAATTAACTTAATTTAGAGCTAGCATTTTTGGACTCTTGTGGCATCATTGTTTGGGCACTCTTGTGGCATAATTTTTTTGGGGCGCTGCGCGTCCTTCCTACTCGTTTGTTGAATGCGGCACTTACAGGGCGTGGTCTTATAGAGAGCTCTCTTGCAATTCAGTTTGGTTGTTTAGATACAAAATTGTTGCATCGTGCAATGGTGCAGGTTGTGTTGTTGTTGCAAGGTTTAGAAAGAAGACCATAAATAGTGCCCCTTTTGTTTTTTATCTTAATTTTATGCAACTGAGGCCTAAGGTAGGCCCACATCGAGTCAGCAACCCTGAGGTAGGACCTAATAGGACTTCCAAGTCCGTAAGTTTTTAGTCTAGTTTAACTTGGGCTGTAGGTTAAACTGGCCCTTCAGAGCTTGGCCGTTCACGGCTCAGCTGGGATTCTGAACCCAATAAAAATATAAAAAAATAACACCCGACCAACCCACAGTGCCAGGGTATTCCTCTGCCAGACCAGCTCCCACAAATTCAATAGGGGACCAAATCGTATGGCAGGAGCAAGAGAAAAGAAGGGTGGCGACCCCGTCGTGGCCCCGCCTCAAGAGGTGCTGAGCGGACTTCGTCGTGGGAGCAGCGCACCCTTGAGGCAGAAGCGCTTCAAGGTAAATTCAAGGTAAATGTTTTTACAAGAAACCTCTCTCTCTCTCTCTCTCTCTCTCTCTCTCTCTCGATATATATATATATATATATATATAAGCAGAAAAATAGTACAGAAGAGAGGAAGAGGGGACGAGCCCCCAACACACATACATAATAAATGCAAAAAACTTCACTTTTTTCTACGTGAAGGTCAAAATATGATAAAAACCCACTCTAATAGACAGAGTTTATTTCCACAACAGTTTCGATGCCCACTGGCATCCTCTTCGGGTGGATACAGAAAAACGAATGAACCAAAAACAAGAGGGAAAACAGTCCAGGCACCATTAAGAAATTCGCGCCTAGGTTAGATCCCGTTCTCCCGACACTGGAAGGGCATTTTTATTAAAGGGACCCGCTTATAAGTACATTCGCACAAATTAAAACTATCTCCTTCTTCTATACATACAGATTCTATTATTTTTTTTTTACATAATTATTACATTTATTATTAAATTTATTACATTTAATATTGCATTATTATTTATTACAGAAATTATAAATTTATTATTACATTGATTATTACATTGTTGTTTATTATACAGAAACTATAAACCGAAAAACGAATGAAAAAGGCGAGAAGGAAACAATCCAGAGACCATTAAGAAATTCGCACCAGGCTAGATCCCGTTCCCCCGACCCCAGAAGGGCATTTTTATTAAAGGGTCCTACTTATAAGTACATTCGCACAAATTAAAACTATCTTCTTGCTCTATACATACAGATTCTATTATTTTGACATAATTACTGCATTTATTATTGCATTTACATTTTTTAACATTTATTATTATTACCTTTACACTAATTATTACATTTATTTTATTACCTTTATTACTACATTTATGGCATTTATATTTATTTCCACATTTATTACTTCCATTATTATAGTTACATTTACAAAAAAAACAAAATGAATGAACCAAAGGCGAGTAAGGAAACAATCCAGAGAGACCTTTAAGAAATTCAAACTTAGGTTAGAATCAGTTCACCCAACTCCGTAAGGGATTTTTTGACCAAGAATCTCGTCAAAGGGTCCAACTTATAAGTACCTTCGCACAAATTAAAATTATCTTCTTGTTCTATACATACAGATTCTATTATTTTTCTTTTGACATAATTATTACATTTATAAAGTACCTTACTTGATTCCCAATCTATAGCATGATTATTTTGGCTGGCGTGATAAAAAATGGCATTGTTAGTATTACAACTTCTGAAGGCATATTTGTGTTTTTTAATATGGGTTTTGGCGTTCAAATATTCGTCTACCGTGAAAAGTAAATTGGTTAGGAATAACGTTGCAAAACAGGAACAAGCCTGTGTCTACAGCATTCCCTGTAAAAGTTGTGATTTAGTATATGTAGGAGAAACTGGAAGAAATATTGAAACCCATATTAAGAACACAAATATGCCTTCAGAAGTTGTAATACTAATAATGCCATTTTTTATCACGCCAGCCAAAATAATCATGCTATATGTAAATGGAATAATAAATGTAAATGTAAATGTAATAATGGAAGTAATAAATACTTCCATTATTACATTTACATTTACGTGGAAATAAATATAAATGCAATAAATGTAATAATAAAGGTAATAAAATAAATGTAATAATTAGTGTAAAGGTAATAATAATAAATGTAAAAAAATGTAAATGCAATAATAAATGCAGTAATTATGTCAAAATAATAGAATCTGTATGTATAGAACAAGAAGATAGTTTTAATTTGTGCGAATGTACTTATAAGCGGGACCCTTTAATAAAAATGCCCTTCTGGGGTCGGGGGGAACGGGATCTAGCCTAGGTGCGAATTTCTTAATGGTCTCTGGATTGTTTCCTTCTCGCCTTTTTCATTCGTTTTTCGGTTTATAATTTCTGTATAATAAACAACAATGTAATAATCAATGTAATAATAAATTTATAATTTCTGTAATAAATAATAATGCAGTAATAAATGTAATAATTATGTAAGAAAAAAAAAATAGAATCTGTATGTATTAGGGGTTAAAACCGGTATTGAAATACCGGTATTAATACCGGTATTGAAGAAGTACAAATAATACCGATACCGATATTATATGTTTTCGGTATTGACAAAAATTGCTATTGTAAAATTTAGGCAATTTAGTCCTCCGATAAGACTGAAGTGGAAGCAGATTCATTACTGAGTGAATACATGCAAGAAATGGACAAACTAGGAAAAGTGCCATCTAAAAAAAATTCCATTGATTTTGATGTTACTATGAATTTAAAAGCTTGGAAGTTACTTTACAGGAAGTGAGAATTTAGAGAAGCTGTACAAGGCACTGCTTTCAATTAAACCTACAAGTGCAGAATCAGAAAGAGCCTTTTCTGCTGCAGGCCTATTTCTGACGAAACTGAGATCAAGTCTATCTGAACAATCCCTAGATGCTCTTTGTTTCCTCAAAGCATACTTTCAAAATCAAACTAAGAAATAAATATTTAGATACTAATAATTTCTATCTACCCCAGTAGTTGTATAATAATATGCTAAAAAAAAATTCAAATAATATTTTTATTACAATTTAGTAATTTACTGTATAAACTTTTTCGAATAGAATGCCATCTATTTGGAGTTGGGTCATTAATTTATAGTAAATATGGTGAGTACTGCAAGTCCCTCAGACTTGTAGGGGGGTTGGTAGGGTGGCACCATAATAAATCAAAATAAATTATTTTTTTCATAATACCGGTATCAATACCGGGATTAGCATAATTGCCTCCAAATACCGGTATTGAAAATTTTCGGTATTATGCAAGCACTAACTATGTATACAAGGAGATAGTTTTAAATTTGTGCGAATGTACTTATAAGCGGGTCCCTTTAATAAAAATGCTCTTCCAGTGTCGGGAGAACGGGATCTAACCTAGGTGCGAATTTCTTAACGGTGCCTGGACTGTTTTCCCTCTTGTTTTTGGTTCATTCGTTTTTCTGTATCCACCCGAAGAGGATGCCAGTGGGCATCGAAACTGTTGTGGAAATAAACTCTGTCTATTAGAGTGAGTTTTTATTATCACACATACATAAACAATAAATTTGTGAAAAGATAAAATCGAACATATAAAAGTGAAAGGCAGAGCACTACTGTCCCTCATTGGGCTTGGGACCTTGAAGCCCAGTTATACTGAACATCAAAATCAGTCTCCATGAATTGCAAGTCATATACAATTGGAGAAGAGAGTAAGAATGAATGAAACCTTTCCTCAGAGGCTCGCTTTACGCACAGTGCCTAATCCAGGTATGCGTCATTCTTGCAACTACACGGGCTTCGTGTACTGGGGACCCACATGGTCCTCCAGTACCTAGAGGCAATAAAGTTTAGCTATAAAAAAAAGAGACGCTGATTTGAAACAAATCTTGCAAATGATATTATAAGCAATTTTTAGTGAGAGTATAACATTTACTTTAAGCTCACGAGCCACTTAGATTTTGAGTGCAGCTTCACAAATTTTGACTCACTAACTTTGGATGTGAAACTCAACATTTTGATGATATCTGTGGTATTTTCGTAAATACATGATCTCACTGGCTTTTCTTCGATTTTACAAAAAGTGTATGAAATTTTGTGCGAGCATGGCCTAACTAGCTATAAGTAATATTTGTTTCCATCCTCAGCGTCTTTGGAGCTAATACGAAATATGGTGGAACAAAGGTCATGATGTGGGCAGCAGTTGGTACGAGGATAAAATAGATTTGGTGCTGGTAGAGATCCGTTTAATTCCAGCTACTTATGTACATGTATGTGGAAATCTTCAAAAAACACCCATACATCCACGATTACCAGCAAATTATCTTTAACTTTGATCGGTATACAATTATTTTTTGCATACCTTGTATTTACAGGGAAATACGGGTCACGCCTCTTTAACCACACAGTGCAAGAGAGCATATATATATATGGTGTGTGTGTGTGTGTGTGTGAATTAATGTATGGGATTTCGAAGCTCAAAATCATAAAGTGCGTATTGTTGCATGAAAAGAAATTCATCTTGTTCCTGATAAATCATGCATTCAAACATCATACATGTGCCATATGCGTTTGTAATGCAAGCTATTATACAAAGCACATTAAAAGATGATGAACAGTACCAATTCCTTTTAATATTGTAGATCGTTGTGACCTTTATAAATTTCTTTATCAGTTTATGAACCGTGGTACATCGTGGCCAGTGTCGTAATACGTTTCCGATCAGCGAAGTTAAGCGACATTGTGTCTGGGTAGTAGTTGGATGGGAGACCGTCCTCTGTGTCCAGATTATGTAGCGACCCGTGGTTCGGACCCCACGTAAAACGGTAGGTCGTCTCCGTCATATGACCTTAGATGTTGCGAAGGAGGTTAAGCAACCCCATCATTATCAGTTTACGAACCTCTCTCGTTTACTGAAATACACAGTGTGCTTTCAGGCTATAAACAATAAAATACTGATTTATCATTGCTTATTAATTTGTACTCTTATTATACTGGTCCCTACATCAAGAATTATTATCGTTTTAATAAATCAAAGAATCTGAAAAAAAGTATAGGCGACTAAATAAATATAAAAAGTATTTTAATAATATTTTTTATGTCTTAAAGTTTTAATAAAGTAGAAGTTGCACATCGTACGTCCGACACGCATTATAAAATGATATCGTACAGCTTAAGACTGTCGGTGCCGAAGTTCGCTTGGCGGGTGAAATTTCTGCCTTAGCCTCTGAATTGGAAATCGAGAATTTAGTGAATATTTAATATTATATTATTAAAGTATAAAGTTATGTGACATTGTTCAATGTATAAGTGGAATAGTAACTATTGTGATCTTTATGGAGTGACTAAAGGGTATTGCCATCCTATTTACTTGAAGTTAGGCTAAGATTGTAATGCATGGTAGACAGATGAGTGTTGCTTAGGGTTGGGAAAAATGGCTATTTTAGCTCGTGGTCCAAAATGGCGAAGCATCAAGAACGCTAAATAGGTTAAATTTTTAGTGTTTTGCGTAATGTAAGTCTTAGTTCTAAGTAAGACATATTTTGTTTGGAAAACCTGCCATTGGCTTGTGTGGAGTTATGTTATAATTTAGTCAGTAACTTATTTTAGCCAAACTTGTTATGTAAGACCAAGCTTAGCATATGAATTAGCTGGAGGTGTAATAGTCATAGTAGGCCCTAGTTAAAAATATCTTAGTCTGACATTGCATTTTCAGACTTGGTCAGTCAGACCACCATATTAGGTTACTTAGCTAAGTTTGTGAAGTTAGGGCTTACTTAGGTTGACCATATTGTCTGGTTATACCTGAAGGTTTAAGTTATATACAGCAGTTTAGAATTTAATATTAACCCAAACAATTAGTAGAGTATGATATGCTTTGACAAGCTCATAGTCTTGATATAGTGAATATAGATACTCTATTATTCAGATAAATGTTTGATAGTTTTCAGTATTGATTGTTTTATATTATAGAATAATAATTATAATAGCTAGTGTGTCATAATACTTAAGAAATTGGCATTTCAAAAATTAATCTTGGAACTCTTTTGTACTTGGTAGATAATGTGAATACAGTTAAATAAGCTATAATAAAGTATAAGATTTATGAGAATTAATTTAAAACTTTTCCATACAGCCTAAGTTAAAGTTTGTAGTAATCCATAGTACTTATGAATAAACCAGTTTGTTTAGCTAATAAGTCTATACAGACTGTTTAGTCTTTGCTTAATCCTTTCATGCTGTATGGGTGCAAATGAGACCAAATTTTATGAGATTTAATGTTGATAAGTGCAAGCTTATGCATATTGGGCCAAAAAATCCAGAATTTGAATACAATATGAATGGAATTTGGATTAAAAATGATGATAGAGAGAGAGACTTGGGTGTCACTGTGACTAATGAACTTAAACCCTCAAATCACTGTATGGTAATCAGAAATAAAGCAAATGCTAGACTCAATCTCATGCACACACACACACACACATTGAATACAAATCACCCAATATTATAAAGCAACTATACATTTCATATGTGAGACCCCTCCTCGAATACTGTATTCAATTTAATAGTCCCTATTTGATACAAGATATTGATAAATTGGAAAAAGTACAGAAACGAATAACAAGAATGATCCTATCTCTAAGACAATTGACATTAAGGAAAGACTGGCGTATCTAAGCATGTTCTTATTAAAAAGGAGGAGGTTAAGGGGTGACATGATAGAGGTGTATAAAATGATAAAAGGGTTGGATAAGATAGATTTTGATTCTCTCTTCATTAAAGATCACAATAACCAGACTAGAGGTCATAGTATGAAATTATTTAAGCCAAGATGTAGAACAAATTTAAGAAAATAGAGTAATTAAGTTTTGGAATAGTCTGACAGAAGAAGTGGTGACTTCAGATACACTTGATTCCTTCAGGAGGAGGTTGGATAGTTTGATGTCTGCAAGGGACATCTGGTGATAGTGTTTAAGCCCATTTTTATTGCATGAATGGTACTAGTTTATTTCATATATATTATGTGTAACACAAGTGTTGTGGGATATAGGGAGGCAGCATCTTGGGTTAGGGGATACTCTTTGTCCTTACACACCCCATTTAGAGAGAGTCCTCTGCCGAGTGGTGCCCCCCATAGTACTGTGAGGTATTGAAAAACTCATGATCTTCACTTGCCTCACAAACACCTTTTAACCCTTTATCACACGGTGCATCGAATACATAACATTTCAAATACACGCATTTCAACTCAACCCTATGCAAAAAGTTCGGCAATAAAGGGTTAAATGGGAGACCCAAAATGGGTGTGCACACATTTCTGCATTACTGTACAGTCTTAACAGCCACATCTACACTTTTCCTCCTAAGTATATATATTGTAAGTTGTGACTTGGTCTGCAATTGTTATGGACTGTGACCTATTTTTGGTTGGCAAGGTACTGGTATTGATGGGTACCATAATGAAATTGACTAGATTCTTTGGATCTGATATATTTGCATGTCAGTTATAAATAGATATAGAGTGTAACATATTTGTGGATAGTAGCCTATTATGACTTTGATCCTCTGGATCCAGAGATTCTATCTTTAGTTTTAAATTAATAATTAATTAGTTTTGTAAAAATTGGTTGTTGCCAATGTACAGGCAGTTTTTACATAGTGGAGCCACCTCGACAGTGTGCCCACTATAAAAATTTCAGTAATTTTTTACTATCAGTCCGGTCTCTGGAAACTGAAAATAAAGTTTACCATAAGACTCTCTACATTTTTTTAAACAACTTTTATTAAGTACAATATGAAGGCAAATGCCGATTAAAGCTATAAAATTAATGTTAATAAATTTTTTTTTGAGCGATAAAATCGCGGATCATGTTTTTGGGAGTGATAAAATGGCTGATCCCACAAAGGTTAGGAAGGTACCGCTAACAAAATTGGGTGGTTTGACCTGCACTCATAAGATTTTAGTGTCACGATGGCGTTGGTTTGCGATGGTTGTAATTATTCAGTGTGTTTAACTTCATGCAAATTTTTTGATGATGAAGAGGCTGCATTTAATTTTTATGTAGAACACGGTGTATTGCTAAAAGAATTTATTTGCCCTAAGAAAACAAGGAAGATATTGTTTGTGGTAATAAGTGTGTGTTCGATAAAAACAGAAAAGCATTTCGTTGCCATAGGTCGTGTGCGTGATAAGAAACGGAGAAGGGGAACACGCAAGGTTAGGTAGGTTAGGTTAGTAGTGTTTAGTTTTACGGTATATAATATATACAGTGAATGGATCTTTTCCGTTTGACTGCCGCCATTGAAACATAAGAGGTGAGTGCCCCCAGCCTTCTTTACTTAGCCTTATAAGGCTAACTAACGAAAATATCACGACCTAACCTAACCAATCGTTAGGTCAACTGTACGACCTTGACGATTGGTTAGGTTAGGTCGTGATATTTTTGTTAGTTAGCCTTATAAAGCTAACTAAAGAAGGCTGGAGTTTAATTATGTTTCAATGGCGGCAGTCAAATGGAAAAGATCCCAGTGAATATATACAGTGTTCGTTTTACTACATATATATAAATGTATATATATACCTTTTAGGTCACTCATGTTGGCTGTTTCTACAATTTCCATAATTTATATATCAATGGATTCATTTTTACATCGCGAATGCGCCCTAGGTAGTCTCTACTGAAGGAATTACCCGCATTTTAGGGTATTTTTTCACACTTATACCCCAAAACAAACTTCATGTCCTAACTTAGTTTTGGGCCAGTTCCCTCACTTGAGACTATCCAAATCGCATTCCTGGTGTAATAACGAATCCATTGATCTATAAATTATGGGAATTGAAGAGACTGGAGTGATAGTAAAAAATTACCAAAATTTCGGTGCTCTTCCAATATGTGCTCTACCTTAAAATTTACATTCCAATACATGATCTACCTTAGATTATTTGGATTAGCAGCAGGTACATTAGTTAGCCTTATAAGGCTAACTAACGAAAATATCACGACGACAACCTAATCAATCGTCAAGGGCGTATAGTTGACCTAACGATTGGTTAGGTTGTCATGATATTTTCGTTAGTTAGCCTTATAAGGCTAGTTTCACGGTAGAGCACGTATTGGAATATGGTAGATCACAGTTTTGCGGTAGAGCACATATTGGAAGAGCACCAAAATTTCTTATGTTCTTATGTCATTCTGGAGATATAAAACATATTTTTTTATGGTGTGAAAATAAATGAAAATCAGGTATGAAAGGGTTAAGAACATAAGATTAAAGAAGTATAGGTAAGGCTAACTCAAAGCTACCACAGCCTTTCTAGGTTATCTCAATCCAAAATAAGAACTAAATAACCCCAAATATATACAGTACAGTAAGTCCCAGACTTACGAACTTAATGCGTTCCAGAGGTCTGTTCTTAAGTTGGAAATAACTTATATCTGTAAAATAAATGCATAAAAATATGTAAAGTATGTAAAAAAAAAAGGGCGTAAAAAACTGCACAACATATGACACTAACATATGTATTTTATTCATTAAAAAACAAACCTCCACCCCTGCCCTTTGTGCATCAATTTCCATCAAGTCTCTGTTTGTTAGCTCTTGCGAGTGGCTTTCTAGTAACTGATGGAAGTCTTCTTCCTCCAGTTCCATCTGCAGTTCGATGTAACTATATACTGCTAGCACGCACTTTGTTGTTCGTATCTTCGAAAGTTGGGGACCTACTGTACTGCAATATTTTAGGTATTTCTTTACTATTACACTGGTCTCTGGTAGAAAGTTTTAAAAGCTGGTTTTCAATGTTTTTCAATGTGCTGAATTAAAAAATGATACTCATTTCCATCACAAATGATTTGTTAAAGAGTTATTGAAGCTTAAGCTCTCTAATGGGAAAAGGGTAAAAAAATGGTACTTCACTGATTTTAATTTGAATCAGTTAGTTTTAGGTTAGGTTAGGTTAGGTTTGCTTAGGTTGTTTTAGGTTTGGCCAATTTTGAAGGTGAAATTTATGTTTTTCAGCATATTGAAAAATATTGAAAACCAGCTTTTAAAACTTTCTACTAGAGACCGGTGTAATAGTAAATATTTACCATATTTTATACAATGGATGATAATGCAAATGTATAAAGAATCCCAGCAGTTATTTATAAGATTTTCCAGCAAAATATGCCTCAAATCACCCTTGGATCCATGAGATTGTGTTATTCAAATGCATGCAAGAACTCTAGCTATTTGCAAGGTTTTCCTTAATTATAAATTGATCTTAATTTTAACCTAGTTTATTGGATTATTACCAACTAAACTTAACTTTGGGAAAATTCCAGAATCTAGATATTTCAGAGACTGTGCCATAATTACTAACCTAACCTAAGAATATAAGAACTGTAAGGACAACTCAATGCTACCAGGGCCTTTCTAGCTTATCCATGTCCAAAATAAGAATCCAACCACCCTAAATAGCTACGGTATGTACCATGATGTTTTACTCCACAATGATTAAACTGTACAAAGAACCCTAGGTAGCTATTTATGAAGTTCCCATTTTTTGATAGTTGTAAATTTATCCTAACCTGAGAGGGTTAATTATATACCATATCTATCCATTGGTTTGTGTCAATTCAAATGCATGTAAGAACCCCAGCTATTTACAAAATTCCCCTTATTCACAAGTCATAAATTGATCTTAATTATATATCCATCTATTGGATTGCCATTACAAACTAAACTTAACCTTAATACTATTAGAAAGATTTCTCTTTGATTAAAAATTTATCAAATCCCTTCTTAAAGCTATTCAAAATACTGCTATTCACTACTGTACTGTACCGTATATGGCAAGTCATTCCAAAAATCAGCCACCCTGAAAGTGAAGAAATATACAGGGTGTCTGAGAATTATCTGCACAATTTTTGGCTGTTATTAAAAGTCAACCATGAAGTGTAGAAATTCCAGTGTTGTCCCATTTTACAGAGAATCTCATTAAGTTTTTTCTGATACCAAGTTTTGACAAGTTTTTTAAAAATTCCAGTGTGTCCGAACATTATCTGTACAATTTCATCTTTTAATAAAATTCTTGATAACACACGTAAAATTCTTAAACAAGATTATTTAGAATCTGTATTTTCAAAGGTTTCTTTTATTAAAGTAACGTTGTTACAAACATTCGATATGTGCACCATTAGTGATTTGCAAAACATCCAATCGATAATCCAAATGTTGCCATGTACGCTGCAGCATATCCACATCAATTCGCTCAATAGCAGCTGTGATTCTTGCTTTTAAATCATCAATGTCTGTCACCCGCGTACATTTCTAAAAAACTTGTCAAAATGTGGTATCAGAAAAAACAATGAGATTCTCTGTAAAACGGGATAACACTGAAATTTCTACACTTCATGGTTGACTTTTAATAACAGCCAAAAATTGTATAGATAATTCTCGGACACCCTGTATACCTAAATCTAATTTAAAAGTGTTCGAAATATGTTTATTGTGAGCCAAGTTCTACTATCAGTTTCTAATGAAAATAATTTTTTTTATATCTACCCTATCTATACCTGCAGACATTTTATATAGTTCAATACTGTTATCCTTAATACATTTCCTTCAAAAGAAAATTTTCCTAATTCCTATTTGGTATCAGCTGATATTTCAAAAATATGATTTTTCCAAAATTATGAATAAAAGACTATTTAGAAGCTGAAATTTCCAATATTTTATTGTTTTATCATTTCATATAACTATTTTTTCATCATAGCCTAGGTCCTAAGAAATGTAGCACATAAGTTTTACCCAATTTTCTTTGCAAACAGCCAATCAAACGAGTGTAAATCCTTTGAGAAATAGATATAAAGCCTAGAAAACCAAAAAACTATCTTGTAGTCATAGCTCACAATATTAACCCAGCTAGCTGGTTAAAACACATTTACTAAGCCCAACATAGGCCTGCAGTCCAATTGTATAACAAACAAAACTATGACATTTAATGCAGTGTTGTCATCTTTAATGAAAAGGATTATTGCTTTGTTGCCAAATTTTCAACATAGAAAATAAATTATGAATATGTTACAAAAATATGACAAACTAATAACCCTAGCTGGATATCAGTATTGGTTATTGGCTGATAGGGTACTATTTTTAATTATTGGTATTGGTTAAAAGTGATATCGGTACATCCCTAATAATTGTAGAACTATCAGAAAGAAGAGTAAGAAACCTTTGTGGTGGGATAAGGAAATAAGTAAAATGATTAAAAATAAGAAAAGAATATTCAGGGAATTTAAAAGTAGTAATAACCTCATGGACTTGGATAATGCAGTTAAGAAGTTAAATAGTTTGATTAGGAAGAGCAAAAGACATCGTGAAATAAACCTTTCCAGAAATATCAATAAGGATTTAAAGAAATTTTTTAGTTCCTATTTTTTTATAGTTGTAAATTTATCCTAACCTGAGAGGGTTAATTATATACCATATCTATCCATTGGTTTGTGTCAACTGTCAATGATGGATATTTTAAATGATCAGGATATTGTTGGTATGTTTAATGATTATTTTTGGCTGTTTTTGTTTAATGAAGAAAAATTAAATACCATACCTTGATTTTGATTCTTGAGACTTTCTAAACTGGTAGCTATTCTTAATGAGATTCATTTAAGGAAGGATGATGATAAGCAGTTCCTTCATCCATCTGCTCATCACAATCTTCCGCATGACCATGTGTATAAATAATTAATTTTTTTCTTGTAACCTGAAGAAAGTAGGAAATTCTTTCTGCCAGAATACTCCTTGTTAAATTTTTTAATTCCACTTACCCATCACCCCCATACCCTTACTTTTAAATGACTTTTTTTTAAAATATGTTTTTACTCTATTTTTTTTTTTTTTTTTTTTCTTTTCTTTTCTTTTCTTTTCTTTTTCCCAGTTTCTTTCTTGGGTGCTTTCCTGTTGACGGGAATACCCAACCACCTGCCACCAAACTTTATGTATTTTTGCTCTCGTCATTTTCGTTTAAACTAACGAAAATATCACAACTTAACCTAACCAATCATCAAGGGTGTACAGTTGACCTAACAGGTTAATATAATGGAAAATGCCCAGTTAGGTTAATTGAATGCCCAGTTAGGTCAACTGTATGCCCAGTTAGGTCAACTGTATACCTTTGATAACACTGGTCTGCATGAAAATTGATTTCTTTATTTTGAGTTGTGATTCTGAAGCAGTTTGCTGCGCTGAATTAAAAAATGCTACCAGTTTTTTTCTATCACCCACAGTTTTAAAGTTATTAGCAAAACAATTTTGGGGCATTTTGTAATTTTTTACTTTTTTTATCTTTAATTAATTTCGTTTTTTCATATTTTTCAGATAGATAATTCTAACATTACGTCTTTAAAATTTTAATAATGGCTTCTAGAGGATGTACCCATAGTCCAGACATATTTTGTTATATTTGTGGTTGGTATGTTGTTGTAAAACAAAGGACAAATGTAACGACCTTCATTAAGAGAGCTTATTTTGGAATTAAATTAGGAGATCAAGACAAAAGTTGGGCTCCACACAAGGTTTGTCTTACGTGTGTTGCGGCACTAAGGAATTGGAGCAAAGGTAAAAAGAAAAGGTTGCCATTTGGGATCCCTATGGTATGGCGCGAGCCAAGAAACCATACCAACGACTGCTACAGTGGACCCCCGATTTGAGTACGTAATCCATTCCAGCATGGCGTACTCAATTCGAAATGTACTCAAATCGAACTTAATAACCTATGGGAATTAATTAATTCGTTCCAAAACCCAAAAATTTCACCCCACCCCTACTTTTTCTATAGAAATTGGCCTACGAAATTTAGTAATTGTATTAAAAATAGACAGAATAGAATATAAAATACATACCATACAATATGTGAGTCTTTTGATGTAGATGTATGTTTAGAAGCCATCACTATAACAGTACACTATGTCACTATGCCACAATATAAAATACAGTATCAAAGTCACTGCATGTACGAATCACCAAATTTATGCTATATTTTCACTATTTTATGCTGTAATCAACAGAAACTAACATAAATAAACACTAAGTACAAAGTCAGAAAACAAAATGTACGAAATTCTAACAGAAATCCCTAAGAACACCTGTACTATTCAAAACATTAGACCCCGAATGTTCCCGCAACGAACGCTCTAGACAAACTGAAACGCGTTCGGCATCGCCAGCTGGCATACTCAAATCGAGTTTTCTACTCAAGTCGAGTCAATAGGAGCCTATGGACGAGCGTACTCAAATTGATGCGTACTCAAATTGGGGGTCCACTGTACTTCTGTTCTTGCAATGTTAAAGGTTATAATGCAAAGAATAAAGAGAGCCTTCAATACCCAAGTCTTCCATCTGCAATAAGGCTGGTACCCCATGGTCCAGAAGTTCCTATTCCCCGCCCACCCGAGAGTCTGGATCAATACAATTCTGATTCTGCTCCAAATCCAGACAATGATGATGTTTATGAACAGCCAACAGCTGACCGAGATCCTCCTAAATCATTAACCCAAGCCAAACTAAATGACTTAGTCAGGGATTTGAATCTGCCTAAGGACTCTGCAGAACTTTTGGGGTCTAGATTACAGGAGAACAATTTATTGGCATCTGACACATACTTTGCTTGGTACAGAAATACTTTGTGCCTTTTTTCGAAGAAGATGGTCCATTGGTATTTTGCAAGGACATCACAGGATTAGTGTGCAAGCTAGGCATCGAATACCAAACCAGTGACTGGAGGTTGTTTATAGATTCCTCTAAAACCAGTCTAAAAGGAGTGTTACTGCACAATGGTAACAAATATGCATCAATCCCAGTGGCCCATTCTACTCATTTAAGAGAGACCTATGATAGCATGAAACTGCTTCTGGAAAAAATTCAGTATCAAAATCACAGATGGATATTGTGTAGGGATCTCAAAGTCCTTTGCATGTTACTTGGGCAGCAATCAGGATACACTAAGATGCCATGTTTCATCTGTGAATGGGATAGTCGAGCACATGACCAGCACTGGAAGAAGAAAACTTGGCCTCCTAGAGAGAATCTTACCCAGGATCAAAGAACATTTTACATGACCATCTAGTTGAACCAAATAAAATCCTCCTACCACCCTTGCACATTAAGTTAGGCTTGATGAAGCAGTATGTCAAAGCATTGAATAGAGAAGGTGAGTGTTTCAAGTGCATTTGTTCAAAATATCCAAAGATTAGCTACGAGAAAATAAAGGAAGGTGTTTTTATAGGTCCTCAGATTAGAAAGTTATTGACAAATGATCATTTCCTGAACACAATGACCAATAAAGAAAAAGAAGCATGGCTTGGTTTCAAAGATGTTGTTGAAAACTTCTTGGGAAACTACAAAAGCCAAAATTATGAAAGACTGGTGGAAAATATGCTTAAAAAGTTTTGTGCCTTAGGCTGCAACATGAGCCTGAAAGTTCACTTCTTATTTTTGCATCTTGACTGTTTTCCCGGAAATCTCGGAGATGCCAGTAAGGAGCAAGGGGAAAGAAGATATCAAGGAAGATGGCATACAAATATGATGGTGGATTACTGCTGGTGTCTGCAACGAGATCAGCCTAACGCACAGCATAAGAAAACATCAAAGAAGCACCAGTTTAGTCATCATTAGTCAGATCTACCTTCGTAGTCTTAAGCCTTTGGAATAAGTCCTGAAATGTTTGCAAGTAAAGAAGGTAAATATATTTTGTTTCTTTCAGTTATTTTTTTATTCTTTCATAAACAAGCAATATGCTTGTCCAAGAGCTAGGAGCTATTTAATTCTGCTTTAATTAGGTTTTACTCTATCACCTAAAGATTTCATGCTACAAGGGGTGTTGTAATACCTCATCTGTCCCGAAATGTTAACCACCCATTGATGGGAGGGGAGAGAGTATTTTGCTGGGAATGGGACTGGTTGTTATATATATTTACCCTACATTATTATGTAAGCGTTACTGTAGTCTATAACAACAAAATTTATGGTTTAGCATGTGCAATCCAATGTTGGTCTCGATAAGATGGTTCACATTTGGGGATAAATGGGGGATTTATGACACACCCTGTAGTAAGAAAACCATATGTGATAGGGAAAAACTAACTATATTTTTGAGATCAGCGCACTCAAATTATATAGAATCACCAACTAGTTTGTAAAAATCGATTGACAAGTTTTCAAATGTGTACTGGTGTAATTGGTTAGGTTAAGTTGTGATATTTTCGTTAGTTTAAACAAAAATGACAAGAGCAAAAATAAATCGTAAACAGTTTGGTAGTCCCAATAATACGTAAGTACCAAATTTATTAATCATTTAAATGAAATTAGTTAATATGTAAGCGATAATCAGTTAGTAGGGGGCCAAAATGTTTTTGTCATCTAAAATCGCAGAAAAAAAGTCGCTGCTTTCGGTACATTGTCACCACATGAATTCCACAAGATTTGAGTCTAGATGATGGTGGCCCTTGGTGGGCAGTTGGGTATTCCCATTAACAGGAAAGCACCCTTTCTTGTAACAATATTACTAGGATACACAACTATTTGCACCTCTACACATCCCCTTACCTTCAACAATACGTACACAACTCTACCTTTCTCTTAAAATTCTTGGTGTTTCCTTTTCTTGTGATCTTTCCTGGAAAGATCATATATATGGTACTCTTTCTAAAAGGTGGTGTGTTGTACCAGCTCTGCAGTTTCTTCACCCCCATTCATTTGCTGTCTCTAAATCTAAATGATTTAGAGAAAGGTTGTAAAATATCCAAATTGCAGATACAAAAGTAGTTGCCCCAGTTACAAATGGCTGCAAAAAATTCTTATAAACTACAGAAAGATCTTGATAGATTAGTTACTGGGCTTGTAAATGGTACGTTGAATTTAATGTTCAAAATGCAAGATTCTCAACTTTGGTTGAAATAACAAAATCTTTAGTTATGAGTCCAGGAAAGTGGTTAGAGGATGTTAGTCAGTGAAAAATCTTGGTATTAGGCTATAGTTAGTTGTAATCTAAAGCTTCCTAAGCAATGCTTAGAGACTAGGAAGGGGGGAATAAAACCAATAAAATGTTAGGTAGCTATTATTAAGAGAAACGTTGATTACAGAAATAAAGAAGCCCTCTGTAGATTGTATAATTCTTATGTTAGACCTTGCTTAGAATACTGCATTCATGCTTGGTCCCCTCACCTTAGACATGATATTGATATGCTTAAGGTTTGCAACCAAGCTTTAGTTTAAGAAGGTTGAAATACAGTGAAAGATTAAAAGAATTGGGCAGGTTTAGTTTTGAAAGACATTGTTTAAGGGGAGATATGCTGTAAGTCTTCAGAATGTTTCAGGTTTGGACAGTTTAGATGTAGCTAGTAACTTCCTATTAGAGTCTGATAGAAGATCTTGAGGGCATAATAAAAAAATTAGGAAACAGACTTGTAGACTGAATCTATGAAAATACTTTGTCATAGAGTAGTAGATTTTTGGAATGGTTTGCCATATGATGTGGTAAATAGTAACTTTTTATTTAGTTTTAAGAAAATGTTGGATACATTCATGAATGAGAGCATTTGAAAATTTCATACATAATATATATACAGGGTGTCCGAGAATTATCTGTACAATTTTTGGCTGTTATTAAAAGTCAACCATGAAGTGTAGAAATTCCAGTGTTGTCCCATTTTACAGAGAATCTCATTAAGTTTTTTCTGATACCAAGTTTTGACAAGTTTTTTAGAAATTCCAGTGTGTCCGAACATTATCTGTACAATTTCATCTTTTAATAAAATTCTTGATAACACACGTAAAATTCTTAAACAAGATTATTTAGAATCTGTATTTTCAAAAGTTTCTTTTATTAAAGTAACGTTGTTACAAACATTCGATATGTGCACCATTAGTGATTCGCAAAACATCCAATTGATACTCCAAATGTTGCCATGTACGCTGCAGCATATCCACATCAATTCGCTCAATAGCAGCTGTGATTCTTGCTTTTAAATCATCAATGTCTGTCACTCGCGTACATTTCTAAAAAACTTGTCAAAACGTGGTATCAGAAAAAACTTAATGAGATTCTCTGTAAAATGGGACAACACTGGAATTTCTACACTTCATGGTTGACTTTTAATAATAGCCAAAAATTGTACAGATAATTCTCGGACACCCGGTATTTTAGTGTAAGTAATGTAGGGTACGTATCAGGTCATCCCATAAGTAATGTTGTTTTTTACGACAGATCAAGTTTAAACTAGTTCTACTCAGTTTAAGCATAAATTTTCCGAAGGTTATATCTAAGAGGAGATCTATCGTGTTTTGCTACATACTTTACAGACCTTGACCAGTGAAGATGTGTGTTTTGCTTTATGTGAACCCCTCATAAACATGGCAGTATCAGAAGAGCATATCAGGCATATAATGCTTTATGAGTTAAAAAAAGGGAATAGTGCTACTGAAGCAACACAAAACATTCAGGACGTTTATGGCAATGATATTCTGCATGTGAGGAAATGTCAAAGATGGTTTCAAAAGTTTAGGAATGGTGACTGCTGTTTGACAGATGCAGCACACACTGGATGCCCTGCTGAGTTTGATGATGACCTGCTGTTAGCCACACTTGAAGTCTATTCAACAACTGTCGAAGAATTGGCCCAGAAACTCAATTCATCCCTGTTCACCATCCATCGACATTTGCAACAACTTGGGAAAGAGCCTAAGTTAGGAAAATGGGTGCCACATGAATTGTCAGTTGACAATCTGAGGGTGTGGGTAAACATTAACACCTCTTCATTCCTGTGAACTCCAAGATCCATTTTTGCACCATTTAGTGACTGGTGATGAAAGTGGATACTGTACTAGAATGTTAAGCGCTGTCGACAGCGGGTTTGTGCTGGGGAACCAGTGACACCACAGCCAAAACCAAATCTTCACCCTTGGAAGGTGTTGCTTAGTGTTTGGTGGGATAAAGGTGGTGTAATATACTTTGAAACCTTACCACACAACCAATCACCGCTCAAGTCTACTGTCAACAACTGGATCAATTGAACACTGCATTAAAAGAAAAGAGACCTTTGGTTAATTGGAAAGGAATCGTTTTCCACCACGTCAACGCACGTCCTCATACCGCTCAGATCACTTCTGTAAAATTTGAGGAGCTTGGGTAAGAAAAACTTCCACATCCTCCATATTTTCCAGACCTTGTGCCTTCAGATTATCATCTCTTCAGGAGTCTGCAAAACTATCTTGATGAGAAACAGTATACTTCTTTAGATGACCTAATATGTTTTTTGCCTCAAAACCACCTGAATTTTATAAACATGGCATTGAAAAGCTTGTAGGCCATTGGCAGAGTGTCATTGATTCTGATGGAAAATATATACTAGATTATAAAGTTTCAGTTGAGTTTTTTTTTGTCCTTCAAATTTCAATCTAAAAAAACGATATTACTTGTGGGATGACCTGATACTTGGTAGCTTTGTAAATAATTTAAGGATAATTATCTGACTTGAAACATATTTTGCAAAATTTGATCCTAAAATGTAGCTGTAGCTCATTATTCTGACTTGGATAACCTTGATAGGCCCAAGTGGATTTGTGTTTTCCAGATGTAATGAATGTAATCTAAGGTAGGTAGCTACTATATTTTTTAGTCAGATTTTGGTATGAAATCTTAGGGTTTCCAGATTCAAAAGGCCTATCCAATTTTTAAGAGGCCTTAAACTTCACTATACAGGTATAAATTTATTTAACATATAAATATATATGCCATATAGTAAGCATAACTTTTGGATAATCTTCAGGTACATTATTACAGCTTCTCAGTATAGTACGTAAAATTTATAATGATAAACTTTATTGGCAGGATATATGAAATGATTATAGGATTGTGAAATAATAGCAGGTTTTTTTAATATTTAATTACACTGTATTGACTGATACTAATAAAGATTGATGTTCATAGCTACTGTCCACTATTCTTATTGCATAAATTTCTGTAGGATTTGATATTTATGCTCCAGACCCCAAAACCTTAAAACATCTTGCTATGAAATTTTAGGCATACCTAAAAGGATTTTTATTGGTTGAGGATGTTAGGTAAAACTTAATTATAGAAATAAAATATTAAAAATTAATTTTCAAGAGATTCCATTCAAATAAATAAGACTCTTAAGGGTTTTGACTTATTTTTCATGATGATTAAATTTTAAAATTTTAACCAAGATTAGATATTGCGCTTCAGTTGGCAGTAATAAACTTTTCTTCTTGAATGTTCATCACAAGACAAAATACTAAAACATTTTTTAGTTTATAAGGAAACATGTTGAAGCCTCCTTTATGTTGAAGAATAGGTCCTATGTATTAGTTAATTTATAGACAATTTTGATAAAAAGGTATGAAAAACTAATCTTTATACAGTGTTTAGTGCATAAAATTATGGCCTAGCGTTCTTTTACTTAAGAAATACTGTACTTTTGTGATAAAATTAATAAAATATTCTGTATTTAGAGACAATTCTATATATATATACTAGTGATGGATCGAATAACCGCAACCGCACAAAAATTCGCAACCGCCGTTCCATAAGTGCGGTTGCGGTTGTAAAAGCTTAGTTAATTTTAATTTTAGGTTAATCAGAAATATTTATTTTTTTAAAAAGAAAATGATGGGTCTCCTTATGCGTGGAGCGGGAACATTGTATGATGAGAGGCGTTGCCGCTTCAAAGGTGAAAATGCAGCAAAAATATTATTCTTGAAATTCACACTGCCTGTCATTAAGTTTGACATCAGTTTTTCAAATGAATAATAATCCATAACTTTCCAATGGGTGGATGCTGGGGAAAGTGGTAGGTGGGATGAACAGTGCGATGGGTCCTCGTCCCTCATCCTGGTAACACACTTAGTGCAAAATATGGTTTTAATTAATTTGACCTATTCTTTCATAATAGCTATATAAGTTTAGAATATACTTATTTAAATAGTATTTATTTAGTAAATACCTTATGTTGAACACAAGTTTTGCAACACACAAATAGCGGTAGCGGTGTATTGCAAAACTTGTGTTCAACATAAGGTATTTACTAAATAAATACTATTTAGTATATATTATGTACCAAGTGTGGCTAAATCGCACTATAGTGGCTAAATCCAGTTAATAATTACGCATTTTTCCTAGTATATGATAACCGCAACCGCGGTTGGAAAAAATTTGACAACCGCAAACACAACTGCAACTGCGGTTGTGAAAAACCGACCACTCGATCCATCACTAATATATACACACACCCCAATTCTAAATATATCCCAAACCTACAAAAAGAAGATTGTAACATATGAGGCGCTTTGGTGAATAGAGGAAAATTATGGTATATAACTATTTTGGGATTTTGGTTGATTTGCCTCTATACACCCGAATGACTCGTATATAGAATGAAATTTCTTCGATATAAAGTAAAATTGCTTTAAATGAGCCACCCTTGCTTTAAACAGTTGAATTAAAGACTGCCACATCTAGGTTCATATTTAAATGTTAAATCAGAATATGGTATTAGTTTTCAATGATAAAATATCAGATACAGAAGTTTAAATATATTATCCATTTTAAATAGCTAACCCACTTTGAAGTAAAACATTTATATTGTCTACTTCCAGAAACTGAATAGGTTACACTTGTGAAAGGTCTACCTATAGTGTTAAAAAGACTTTGTGTTGGTTGTAGAATTTGGATACTTTCTCGTATATAAATGAAGATTAAATGAACGTAAGAACATAGAAGAATATGGATAACTCGGGGTCACCAAGGGCATTCTAAGTTATCCATGCGTAAAATAAGAATCAAATCATTTTAAATAGCATACCTATTGAAATGTTTCACTCTATAACACTAGAACTGTACAAAGAACCCCAGCTATTTATGAGGTTTCCCTTCAAACCATTCTCGAGTCAATGAGACTATCATTCAAATGCACGCGAGAGAGAACCCCAGCTATTTACAAAGTGTTTTAGCCAATAGAATTTGTATTGAGACTTAGAACAGTTATTGGTAGGGTACAGTGAATAACTGAATATTTTTTCTCAATTTTTGTCTTTATATTAGTGATATAGTCAGATTCATTAAAATTTAAACTTATCCTAGTTTGGACAGGCCTATCTTCTAAGAGCTTAATTTTGGTATTGTATTTGAGAAAAGAAAAAATCAAAACTAGATAGGTGTTGTTTTATTGACCATTTTTTAAAGTAAGGCAATTTTTATGCCTTTTCATATTAATTTGTTAGTTTTGTAGGTCTGAGTTCAAACTCTCTCATTGTAGCCATAATAGGCATATACCCTAATATCAGGTGTGTGCCAATGTAAAATATCTGGTAATACCAGAGAATTAAATTCTGAAGTCCTGAATTTTGGGTTGTACTGCTTAATTCTATTTTAGGGAAAGATCTTAAATGGTGGTTAAATTTTTTACTTCCATACCATACTGAAGTGTGAAGAAAATTAAGAGTGACATTTAGTTTTCTTACGATTGTTAAGTCCCTTTAGAAGGACCTCATTGTACGAATCAAATATAACCTCACAAATGTTAAATAAATTTTAACCATTAACTACTTAATTTGGAATTTGTAAGCTTCAAAAAGTATTTTGTACCAAAATGTGAGAGCATAAATTAGACTTTGTATCATGCGTCTTCACGTGCTAGTTTGGTTTTTGCATTTATTCAAAGGATTCGTGTAGGTCTGACTAATTCAGAACTTTTGTGAAAATTTGTTAAATAGGTTTAACAAAAATGTTTGAGAATAAAAGAGGCATAAGGGAAAAACTGTTCAGAATTTTTCTTTCAATTTGTATGAACATTAAATGACCATTGTATGAATTCAGAGATGGAGCGTGATTTCTTAAATGGTTAACCCAAGGGGGCATGATTTCTTAAATGGTTAACTCTAGTTTTTCTCAGCTTCAGAGAGAGAGTTTTAATTGTATGATGATGATGATGATGAAGAGAGTACGAGAAAATATTTGCTCGAGTATTAATGCACTTCATTAGATTTAGTTTGTATTTATAGAAAGGACTTATGGTGTACAGTTGTATATATGCGCATTTAAAACTTTTTCATAACTGATCTTATACGTAATCTGTAAATGGCTGCCTCATGATTCATAACTTGCTACAAATTTTCTAAGATAGCCTTAACAAAAAATTCTCATATAATAGGTTATTTATTCAGGGGTAATTTTCTATTTTAAGCTTTATATAGGCTTAAGTAGTCTAATAATTTACGATAAATTTTGTTTTCCAGATAGTGAACTCATAGGCTCTCTTAAAATTATGGAACAATTTTATTTTGACAAATTTCTATCAAAACAGAACTTACACTATTCATAATTTAGATCTTTGTATGAGAAAAATGACATACTGGAATTGGGATCCATACAAAAGGTAAGAGCAAGTTTGTTTTTAAGCAATAAAATATTCTGGGAAGTGTATTTTTAGATGCTGAGTTAATTCTTGAGAGTTTAAAATGTGTAATGCTTTACTTAATTCCATCACTGGATACTGTAAGAGTACATTAAATTGGCCATTGGTATTTTATTTGGAGCCTCAGAACGAGTTAAAGGTTGTAGTCCAGGCAATTTGTAGTTAGACCTGGGCAAAATTGCTTCAGAAGCTTTCTAAACTGTTTCCAGCTCAGGAACCATTGCCGAATAACATATCCAAAATCCGATAAAATTGGACCCTGGGAACACCCCCAAAAATGAAATTCAAAATGGCGGACTGGATGTTTCCTACGAAAAAAAAAATATATAATTTACGCTTTTATTTATAGAGATACATTTGATGCTTTTTCTTTCAGTTGTAATGTTTTAAATAATTCAACAATATACAACACAACCAGTTATTACGCAAATATAATGTTATATAGCTTTTTACAGATTTTTATAATCAATAATACAATAATTATTTTTTTCCCAGTTTCAAGTTATGTTCATTACAGAAGAAGTGATACCTGGTCACAAACATACAGAAATTAATCCTCTTCATCACTATCATCGGATAGATTACCGGTACTTGGGTTGTTATCGCAACCACTGATTTGGCACTCGCCACAAGCGGCTGAACAGGGCATTCCATTACGCTTGCATCCACATCTTGAAGTAGCACATTTCGTCTTGCAGGAGCGGATCATGTTGAGTAGATAATTTGGAGCTGGTGGCTTGTCACAGGCTGTAGGGTAGTAGGAATTATTCTTTACATACCAACCCCACTGTTCTGCATCGATCTTCTCTTCTGTAGACTTCCAGATTAGTATTTGAAAGTATGTGCGAAAGCTGTGGTACTTTGTGGATGCATCGGTAGGTGGCAAACGTTCGGGTGTACAAAGAGATTTAGCTGTAGCTACCTTTTCAACTAACATTCGATGATGTAGTGCGTTAGTGGATTCAAGTGTTTTGCAGCCATACAACAGAAGCATTGCCTTTCTTCCAGCGGCTTCAATGTCAGAGTGTTGGCAACAATCAGAACAGAATGTATTTGCAACTGAATGGAGTTCAGCCACCTTCATCAGTGTGTCGAATGCTTTGGCTTTACCGATTGAAAAAATTCTGGATGTGCTATCACAGCCCGTGAAAGCATGCACAAACAGGAGATACTTGCAGATGTCATTGCCTAACAATGATTGAATGCTGAGAATATCATACACAGGATTAGGAGATGGTCCCCATCTTATATCGCTGCGATAGTACAACTTGAAACCACTGTCCTTGGCATGGTACAGAAGGAGAATCAGCAAGTCGGTGTCTTCCCCTATTACTGTTGTAGTTGCATTTTCTGATGAGGAAACTGCTGCACGAACGATGTCCACATCAGCATCCCCATCTGCATTGTGAACAGTACACCCGTGCTTCTTCAACATCTCACCTACGAGGGAAATAAATGCTTGCTTGTTGTTTTCATTAGCCAAGAAGTGTTCCTTCTGGCCAACAAACTTCATGCTTGGACTGAGATTCACATTTCTGCTTGTCTTGGTGCTGCGTCTTCTGTGGGTCATGTCCTTGATCGTAGGAGAGCTGCTGTAGCCATCAAAAACAATGATTGCTTTTCCATATGTTTTCAAAGTGAAATCGGCATATGAGTTGGTGATGCTGTCATATGTTTCATCTTGATGCCAGGAAACACGATGTAGTAGAGATCCACCATCCAATACGTACTGGTCTGTGCACTGAATTTCTTGAACTTCTTCCATGCGTAAAGTGTCAGTGTATTTGATTATTGCATGAGCTAGCTGAGACTTATCGGGTTTCCTCAAGATACTTTGTGATTTGAACAATGCAGGAGGATATGCACACAGTTCGTAACACATGACATCTTCAAGATTCATGTCTCTGCCAGTGGCAACAGTCATCATTCTCTGAAACAGTAGTGCAGGATCTACTTCTATATCTGAAGCATCAGTGATCACAATGGCAGAAGCAGATCCTAGTGTTTTCACTTTGTCAGATCTTTTGGCAGAATATGTAAAGGCTTGTTTCCCAATCATTTTTACGACAATGTTCGTACTGATTGAATGCAATTGATGAACATTAACTCCAGGATCAGCAGTTAGCCCTGTTACAATGTTGCAGAGACCCGAGGTAGTAGAATGGAATGGGGATAAGGATTCCAGACGTTCAAGTACTTTCTTCATGTCATTACTGTCCCTGATTTGTCTACTTCCCCTCATTTCCTTGTGCTGTTCACTACTTCCCCTCATTTCCTTGTGCTGTTCACTACTTTCCAACGAAACTCTGGTGTATTCCTGCATTGCTAAGTTATAAGTGGAACACAGAGGCATAGAAAAGAGCCACGTTGTCCTTTGGATGTCTGTAAATCCACTTCCGCGTGTCAGTCCGCCTCTGCTTTTCAGGGAACGCATTAGTACTTATTCTATCACCAGGTCTGTGCCGAGTCCGGCCCATAATCTGTCGCTTCTTTTTACCACAAACTTACCTTCCTGGAACATTTTGTTAACGGCTGGCTTTTCAGAAGGCAAACTTAACATTTTCTGCAGGTACAGGTATATCGATTTCAGGTAATTGTGATGTCCAGCTACTGCAATTATGGGGATGGTCTCCAGCATAGCTTGCAAGTGCAAATCCCATGAGCCGGTTCTGTCTGCTGTTATCAAGGAATGTGCAATGTTGATCATTCGCTGATATTCCAACCAGAGTTGACTTGTTTGCGAAGTAGATTGTAGGTCAGTTTTCTTCGCATCCAAAGTGGTAGCAATATGAGACAATGCATTCGAAGATTCCACATACTCAACTGATTGTTTGGTGGTCATAACATCGTCGAGCAGGTCACAAGCTTCCTTATGGAGGTCATGAGGAGTTCCATCTTCATTATGAGGGAAAACGTCTGCGACTAGTAAGGTACTAAGAGCTGCATCTACTATCATATGACCACGTATTGCTCTTGAAACAGCTTTTCCAGACATCATGTGTTGCACGACATTTGGTCCGTATATTTCTTGAAGTACTTCAGACAATCCTGAACCATTCATAAGAGTACCGACTGCTCCCAAAAGATTCATCAGAGTGTGAAATGATCCCAGCATTAAAACAATGTCCTGCAGGTCTCTCTGTTCATTGATGATTTGGGAAGCTTTCCAGAACAAAGGCTGATCAAAGGTAATAATGCATGGGACTTTTTGATCGTGTGCTATCTTGCTCAAATATAGTAATGTCGAAAATATGCAGGTCATGTCAGTTGGCGACATATCTATGATGGGAAGGAACGTGATCGATGCCACACCTGGATGTGAGACACTTGATCCACCGTGAATTGCCTGCATTGTTCCAGACCAACTTGGACCTGATCTTTCTGCTGAAGATATCTGCCAGAGAAGACTAAGTCGACTTATGGTGGCAGTGGGTACTGGAAGTTCGCGGAATGAGATGTCCCTCAACATGCTTCTCGCGTGTCTATATTCCCTAATGTCAATGGTTGCAATCTTCTTAATGTCGTTGTCACCAACATTACGCCTGTGAATAGAAGGGTGGATCTTGATCTTCGGAGTTATTGCGGCAATCATACCCATTCCATGAAAGGTATTCTTCCCATCCAAAGTGCAGACATCATGATCGACGTTATCTGCTGCTAGAAGGACTGCAGTGTTTTCATCAACAGTAAAAGAGCCAGACTCACTTGCCAGTGCCGCGTTTCTTTCGAATCTTGTTATTTCTGCATACGACGAACAGTAACCCAGCTGATGGAGAATGTCAATAAGGTACCTTGACCTAAAGTTGTGGTGTAGCTGAACCGACAAACCGATCTGTAGTGGACATAGTAATCCTCTAGGATGGGTTGCTTGCATAATGCTCTGCCCAATTGCACCTATTTTTCTTGAAGCATCCTGTCCCGCAAATGCTTTTGATAATAGCAATTTCAGACTGTTGTGAATGTAATCAAGAGCACTTTCTGCAGTGATGTCATTTGGAGATGGATACACATCTTTTCTAGGCGAGTCGACAGACTTGATATCACTTCTGCTTATTTTTGCAGCAGCTTCTACTAGGTAAATCTTCTGTAGCTCTATATCTATATCACATTCTTTCGACTTTTTGTGATAATCTATAAGAATTTCATTAGCTGTCTCTCGTAGTATTACTACATCTGCCTTCCCACTTTCATCTGATATTATGATCTTGTCTCCGTAATGTTCTAAAAGCTTTCTCTTCATGTGCCTGCGTTCATAGACAGAGCTCTGACTTCCTTGAAGATATTCCTCCATTTTGGAAATTAGGGTCTCTAATCAACAGTTGTTCATCATCATTATCTTCCAGGTAAGCACAGGTCTGAAGGAATGCTTGGTGTTGCTCTTCATTAGTTGGTCTCCCTTTCTTCGAATCATGATCGTTGGAGGAGTATGCGCGAGGAATGTTTTTTCCACTTCGAAAATTTATGCTGCAGGTGTGATGGTAGACACAATCTGCAGCAGGAAGATCACGAAGATAATACTCCAGACGGCCTTTTACATTAAACGACCATTCATCGCAGCGGCTTTCACAGCACCTTTTTATGGTTTCGGAGAACTCTGTAGTTCTTATTTTGACATGCTCTGATTTTGGTGTGTGTTTTGAAAAAAAGTCCACAAAGGTATCACAAAACAAACAGTGAGTAGCACTGGAAAATGCGTATTCATGAAAATGAGCACTTTTCCTTGGTATTGCCTTGGCTGCGGTCTGTTGCTTCTTTATTTCAATGGTCTTTTTATCCGTAAACCTTTTCCTACATACAACGTGAACACTTATTCCAGCTGTTGCAACAACATCGCTTCCACGGCTGCGGCTGGATGCATTTATACCATCTGCTCCTTTTTGCGAGATTTGAACCACTTCCTGTCCGCTGTCCAATTTCTCCTTACAAATCACGCACAATTCTTCAGGGGTCTGCATTCTTGAAGGCGGATGCACACCGAGTCAGTCTGAAACAGAAAACACAAATTAATAAACTGTGTTGCAGTATTTAAAAGGAGTACATAATAACAGTTTTAAAGAAAATGACAAGCACAAATACGCAGATTTGATAGTGGGTAGTAGGAATTAGAGTTGTATATAATATAAGTTTATAAAGATGTAGGAATGTCCATTCTCACATACACTCCATACAGTATATTTTATTTACATTACGTGACGTCATAGTTTAATACTAGCCGCCTAATACAATTTTTAGTGTCATATAGGTTAATTTAGAAACGAAAATGTGTTTTAAAACATTTTACTGATCAAGAAAAATGCCATAACTCTCTCTACAAAGTGAAATTAAAATTTATTGTATTTCGTAGGAAACTGCCAGTCCGCCATTTTGAATTTCATTTTTGGGGGTGTTCCCGGGGTCCAATTTTGTCAGATTTTGGATATGTTATTCTGCAATGGTTCCTGAGCTGGAAACAGTTTAGAAAGCTTCTGAAGCAATTTTGCCCAGGTTGAAGCTATTTTTGCTCTAGATTGCCTGGACTATTGTTTATATTATCTGTTTACAAATATGATAAATGGACTTATTGACTGACAAATAGAGAAAGCAAGTTTTACACTCCAGAAAAATAATGCTCTTTAAAAAGATCAATTTTAAAATGCTAAAAAAATTTTCCCATTAGGTTATTGAGTATAGTTCATAGGTTCCCCACCTCCCCTTTTTGAAAAATTTCAAAGGTTGCAACAGACAGAGTTTAACTACATAGCTACTAAATTCCAAAACATACATGAATATATGTACTATAATTAAGCTACTGGTATTAATAAATTACTTACTGGAGAAGCTTGTAAAGTCAAATGTATCCAGAATGTTGGTGTAAAGTCATATATATATATATATATATATATATATATATATATGTATATATATATATGTGTATATATATATATGTATTAGTGATGGATCGAGTGGTCAGTTTTTCACAACCGCGGTTGTGTTTGCGGTTGTCGAATTTTTTCCAACCGCTGTTGCGGTTATCATATACTAGGAAAAATGTGTAATTATTAACTGGATTTAGCCACACTTGGTACATAATATATACTAAATAGTATTTATTTAGTAAATACCTTATGTTGAACACAAGTTTTGCAATACACCGCTACCGCTATTTGTGTGTTGCAAAACTTGTGTTCAACATAAGGTATTTACTAAATAAATACTATTTAAATGAAGTATATTCTAAACTTATATAGCTATTATGAAAGAATAGGTCAAATTAATTAAAACCATATTTTGCACTAAGTGTGTTACCAGGATGAGGGACGAGGACCCATCACACTGTTCATCCCACCTACCACTTTCCCCAGCCTCCACCCATTGGAAAGTTATGGATTATTATTCATTTGAAAAACTGATGTCAAACTTAATGACAGGCAGTGTGAATTTCAAGAATAATATTTTTGCTGCATTTTCACCTTTCAAGCGGCAACGCCTCTCATCGTACAACGTTCCCGCTCCACGCATAAGGAGACCCATCATTTTCTTTTTAAAAAAATAAATATTTCTAATTAACCTAAAATTAAAATTAACTAAGCTTTTACAACCGCAACCGCACTTATGGAACTGCGGTTATGGTTGCGGTTGTGAATTTTTGTGCGGTTGCGGTTGCGGTTATTCGATCCATCACTAATATGTGTATATATATATATATATATACAGTATATATATATATATATATTATATATATATATATATATATATATATGTGTGTGTGTAATATATATATATATGTATAGAAATGACGTAAGTATAGAGGAGCATTCTGCACACGAGGAAGAGAAATAACGAACAAATGAAAAATGAGGTGAACTGCCCGGGAATCGAACCCAGGATCTTCCGATTGCCGGTCAGATGCGCTATCCATTACACCATGGGACTCAATCAGTCATAAGTCGAAATTCTCCTACATAGGGCAGAAACCAATGACTGAGAGGGCACCCTCGCAAATTGTGAATATGTACATTTAACTGCAATGACCACACAGTATATTAATGTATAGAAACGACGTAAGTATAGAGGAGCGTTCTGCACACGAGGAAGAGAAATAACGAACAAATGAAAAGTGAGGTGAACCGCCCGGGAATCGAACTCAGGATCTTCCGATTGCCGTTCAGATGTGCTATCCATTACACCACGGGCCTCGATCAGTTATAAGTCGAAATTCTCCTACATAGGGCAGAAACCAATGCCCTGAGAGCAATGTTTCCTCTAAGGTGTGCGTGTGTGCGCGCGCACAAGCATTGTGAAACCCGCGCACACGCATTGTGAAACCCGCGCACACAGCAAAATAAAATGCGCACAGGCTCAAGCGTATCATGAGTCACGACAGTAAATGAAGTAATTTCAAAAATATACCATCACACAAGGTCTGACCATTTGCATCAACATACTCTCTAGTCGCTCTTTTAAGTATTAACCCCTTCTGCCCGACTTCGCCGACGTCCGTGGAATTACGCAATACAGATTTTTTTTACTTTATGTATTTGCATTTTTTCTTTTATACATTAACGCATTGAATATAAACCTTCTTTCTTATTTTTGCATAAAAACGAGTAGTAATTATCTCATAATTCATAAAAAATAAAATTATTTTTTAATTTATTCACATTTTGTGAATGGATAAAATCACGTATTAATCTTGATAGTCTATTTTAAATTGCTAAATGCTAAAAATTGTTTTGAGAAATAACTAAAATAGTCATTTTCAATTAATGTTATTTTTATTTTATTTCTTTATTTTGTTGAATTTTATTTTACTATTTTTTATTTTATTCATATTTTTAGAATGGATAAAATGTTTTCTGGTACTTACGTATTAATGGGGGGCCACCACATATTGATGATTGGTTAGGTTAAGTTGTAATATTTTCATTAGCTAAGTGGAGAAATAAAAAGCATCGAGGCACTGCACGCCATCACCTAGAGTCATATCTTGCTGAATTTTTGTGGCGACAGTTGGTACATGATCACGATCCATTCAATTCCATTCTTAATGCTATTAAAAAATTTTGGCCTCCAGAAACAAATGTTGTTTCTAATGTGTAACATGTATTAATCATTGTAAATATTTGAAATATAAATTATTGTAAATATTTAAAAAAATATTGCTATTTAAAAACATGATATATTAGAAATTTTCAACTAACGAAAATATTACCTGTTTTCTTTTTTAAGAATATATAATATTGTAAACAGTTTTTTAATATCCATTTAATAGTACCATAATGATCAAGCTATCACCTTATGGGAATAATATTTATTAAGTATTTAATATTTATATATGTTTCATTTTGAAGATAATAGCACTCAGAAAAGTTTGCACAATTTTTCACCATGAATCTAAATGTCTGCACAATGAAAATTTCTTGCGCACACGGACTAAAAAAAATTAGAGGGAACATTGCCTGAGAGGGCACCCTCGCAAATCGTGAATATGTACATTTAACTGCAATGACCATGCAGTATATTAATGTATAGAAATGACGTAAGTATAGAGGAGCATTCTGCACACGAGGAAGAGAAATAACGAACAAATGAAAAATGAGGTGAACCGCCCGGGAATCGAACCCAGGATCTTCCGATTGCCGGCAAATGCGCTATCCATTACACCACGGGCCTCGATCAGTCATAAGTCAAAATTCTCCTACATAGGGCAGAAACCAATGCCCTGAGAGGGCACCCTCGCAAATCGTGAATATGTACATTTAACTGCAATGACCACGCAGTATATTAATGTATAGAAACGACGTAAGTATAGAGGAGCGTTCTGCACACGAGGAAGAGAAATAACGAACAAATGAAAAGTGAGGTGAACCGCCCGGGAATCGAACTCAGGATCTTCCGATTGCCGTTCAGATGTGCTATCCATTACACCACGGGCCTCGATCAGTTATAAGTCGAAATTCTCCTACATAGGGCAGAAACCAATGCCCTGAGAGCAATGTTTCCTCTAAGGTGTGCGTGTGTGCGCGCGCACACGCATTGTGAAACCCGCGCGCACAGCAAAATAAAATGCGCACAGGCTCAAGCGTATCATGAGTCACGACAGTAAATGAAGTAATTTCAAAAATATACCATCACACAAGGTCTGACCATTTGCATCAACATACTCTCTAGTCGCTCTTTTAAGTATTAACCCCTTCCGCCCGACTTCGCCGACGTCTGTGGAATTACGCAATACAGATTTTTTTTACTTTATGTATTTGCATTTTTTCTTTTATACATTAATGCATTGAATATAAACCTTCTCTTTCTTATTTTTGCATAAAAACGAGTAGTAATTATCTCATAATTCATAAAAAATAAAATTATTTTTTAATTTATTCCCATTTTGTGAATGGATAAAATCACGTATTAATCTTGATAGTCTATTTTAAATTGCTAAATGCTAAAAATTGTTTTGAGAAATAACTAAAATAGTCATTTTCAATTAATGTTATTTTTATTTTATTTCTTTATTTTGTTGAATTTTATTTTACTATTTTTTATTTTATTCATATTTTTAGAATGGATAAAATGTTTTCTGGTACTTACGTATTAATGGGGGGCCACCACATATTGATGATTGGTTAGGTTAACTTGTAATATTTTCATTAGCTAAGTGGAGAAATAAAAAGCATCGAGGCACTGCACGCCATCACCTAGAGTCATATCTTGCTGAATTTTTGTGGCGACAGTTGGTACATGATCACGATCCATTCAATTCCATTCTTAATGCTATTAAAAAATTTTGGCCTCCAGAAACAAATGTTGTTTCTAATGTGTAACATGTATTAATCATTGTAAATATTTGAAATATAAATTATTGTAAATATTTAAAAAAATATTGCTATTTAAAAAACATGATATATTAGAAATTTTCAACTAACGAAAATATTACCTGTTTTCTTTTTTAAGAATATATAATATTGTAAACAGTTTTTTAATATCCATTTAATAGTACCGTAATGATCAAGCTATCACCTTATGGGAATAATATTTATTAAGTATTTAATATTTATATATGTTTCATTTTGAAGATAATAGCACTCAGAAAAGTTTGCACAATTTTTCACCATGAATCTAAATGTCTGCACAATGAAAATTTCTTGCGCACACGGACTAAAAAAAATTAGAGGGAACATTGCCTGAGAGGGCACCCTCGCAAATCGTGAATATGTACATTTAACTGCAATGACCATGCAGTATATTAATGTATAGAAATGACGTAAGTATAGAGGAGCATTCTGCACACGAGGAAGAGAAATAACGAACAAATGAAAAATGAGGTGAACCGCCCGGGAATCGAACCCAGGATCTTCTGATTGCCGGTCAGATGCGCTATCCATTACACCATGGGCCTCGATCAGTCATAAATCGAAATTCTCCTACATAGGGCAGAAACCAATGCCCTGAGTGGGCACCCTCACAAATTGTGAATATGTACATTTAACTGCAATGACCACGCAGTATATTAATGTATAGAAATGACGTAAGTATAGAGGAGCGTTCTGCACACGAGGAAGAGAATAACGAACAAATGAGAAATGAGGTGAACCGCCTGGGAATCCTCGTGTGCAGAACGCTCTTCTATACTTACGTCGTTTCTATACATTAATATACTGCATGGTCATTGCAGTTAAATGTGTGTGTATATATATATATATATATATATATATGTATATAATAGCTAGGTTATTGTATATCGCAAGAATAATAATAATGATTGGGTTTTAATGTGCATTGATGTGATATGGGACACTATCATTGTATGAATTCTTTTAACATCCACTATATGCTAGCTTTGTAGCTCTACCTATTTGCATCACTTGGAGCTCATAATAGAAATTGTTAATTTTAGGGGAATTTTTTATTTTTTTTTGTTTTCATCACCATAATATTTATTACACTATAAATAGAGTGTTCAATGCAACATAATATGAACCTATATTGACTTATAGGGTTAATGTCAGGGAAAGTGAACTGCTTTTGGGTGTTTTTTCTAAGATAACTTTTTAAAGTATAAAGTGGTGTTATGGAATAAGCATACTATTTAAATTTGCATTATAGATCTCTACTATTAAATAAAATAAAATAATGTAGATGAGCCAACATTCATAAGTTTTTTAAAACAAAGTTAGTTACTAGTTCACTTTACCCCTAATGTCGGGTAAAGTGAACTATCTATAATTTCAAACCAATATTCAGTTTACCTTGAATTTCTTCTGTTACATATTGTTTTTAGAGGTTAATAATAATAAAGTGAAATTAATTTACATTTTCTAAAAAAAACTAAGATTTTTTGATTAAGAAATATTTCACATAAGTGCGTCATCTTGCATGTATTTCTTAAATCTATTGTCCAGTAACTAAACTAGCTACTGTATAAATTAATTGCAAAGTTTTTGAACTATGACAACATAAGGCTGCCATGGGCTGTGTGGGTACAATTCATACAACTATTGGATTATTCGTACATTGGTACTAAAAAGTTATAAATTCCTTGGATATTTCAAAGGGTTAAAGAAATGTATGAATTAACCGAAGTATGAAATAATGGAGCGTGAATTAATGGGGTTCAAGTGTGTGTGTGTGTATATATATATATATATATTTAGGAGAAATCCAATGACAAGGAGAAATGTAAATGCCATGAAAAGTCTTCTTTATTGCGCAACGTTTCGAGCAATACGCTCATCTTCAGGCTGTTTAATAACAATGTGAAATTAAAATCAATATTGAATGAAAAACAAAACAGAAAATTTCTATAACCTATTCGTAAAGACAAATTTTAAAAGACTGAGAAAAGAGGGTTAAATTCTAAGTTATACAGATTTACATATAAAAATTAAGAAGTTATTTTTAAATACATGTAGTAAATGTGAAATTAATACACTGGAAAAATTACCAATAGTACACTGGAACAATGGAGCTATCTACCTTACACTGCGTTATCCGAGGCTGACTAATTTGAGCAGAGGCAAAGAACGGGAAACACGAAGGATGGCGAGGGCGATAGGGGAAGGAGGGATTATAAGGAATTGGGGAAGGAGGAGGGATCATAGCAAATTGAGAGGGACGGCCGATGAGTCAACATTCAGACTAGGGGACAATGCTTTAATGAAAAGGGATTCTAAAATTCTTAGTGAGTTGGGACAAGTATTACAACCAAGAATTTTAAAATTGTCTAAAGTGACATCAATTTTGCATTTAATGCTGTGTTCACGAATACTCGAGGCTTCCTTAGTTTTTAAAATTTTACCTGTTCGGCCACTTATTCCCATATGCGAATAAAATCTAGCCCTGAGAGAGCGAACAGTGCTGCCGATGTAATTCCCAAGGAGACACCTTGGGCAGGTAAATAAATATACAACACCGCTACGCAACGAGTCAGGGGTTCAATATGTAGACAAACTAATCAGATCCTTCTTAAATAATGTTTATAGCCCTCAACTTCCATGTATTACAGTGCCGAAGGATATAAAATATTTCTTGGTACCTGAAATGGGTCCTTTGAATAAGGAATTTAAGCTTAAATTTACAAAATTGTTAAGGAAATTTTTTTATCATACTGATTTCTGCATCATATTTATTAATAAAACGTCTTTAGGTAGCTTTTTCTCAGCGAAGGATCGAACCCCTGACTCGTTGCGTAGCGGTGTTGTATATTTATTTACCTGCCCAAGGTGTCTCCTTGGGAATTACATCGGCAGCACTGTTCGCTCTCTCAGGGCTAGATTTTATTCGCATATGGGAATAAGTGGCCGAACAGGTAAAATTTTAAAAACTAAGGAAGCCTCGAGTATTCGTGAACACAGCATTAAATGCAAAATTGATGTCACTTTAGACAATTTTAAAATTCTTGGTTGTAATACTTGTCCCAACTCACTAAGAATTTTAGAATCCCTTTTCATTAAAGCATTGTCCCCTAGTCTGAATGTTGACTCATCGGCCGTCCCTCTCAATTTGCTATGATCCCTCCTCCTTCCCACATTCCTTATAATCCCTCCTTCCCCTATCGCCCTCGCCATCCTTCGTGTTTCCCGTTCTTTGCCTCTGCTCAAATTAGTCAGCCTCGGATAACGCAGTGTAAGGTAGATAGCTCCATTGTTCCAGTGTACTATTGGTAATTTTTCCAGTGTATTAATTTCACATTTACTACATGTATTTAAAAATAACTTCTTAATTTTTATATGTAAATCTGTATAACTTAGAATTTAACCCTCTTTTCTCAGTCTTTTAAAATTTGTCTTTACGAATAGGTTATAGAAATTTTCTGTTTTGTTTTTCATTCAATATTGATTTTAATTTCACATTGTTATTAAACAGCCTGAAGATGAGCGTATTGCTCGAAACGTTGCGCAATAAAGAAGACTTTTCATGGCATTTACATTTCTCCTTGTCATTGGATTTCTCCTAAATATTAAATTGAAGCTCTGTAGAAGCAACCCGCATAATTATATATATATATATATATATATATATATTATATATATCAGGTCATCCCATAAGTAATGTCACTTTTTTTACGATACATTAAGTTTAAACTAGTCTTACTTGGTTTAAGCATAAATTTTCCAAAGGTTATATCTAAGAGGAGATCTATCGTGTTTCGCTACATACTTTACAGACCTTGACCAGTGAAGATGTGTGTTTTGCTTTATGTGAACCCCTCATAAACATGGCAATCAGAAGAGTATATCAGGCATATAATGCTTTACGAGTTCAAAAAAGGGAATAGTGCTACTGAAGCAATGCGAAACATTCAGGACATTTATGGCAATGATATTCTGCATGTGAAGAAATGTCAAAGATGGTTTCAAAAGTTTAGGAATGGTGACTGCTGTTTGACAGATGCAGCACGCTCTGGATGCCCTGCTGAGTTTGATGATGACCTGCTGTTAGCCGCACTTGAAGAAGACTGTTCAACAACTGTCGAAGAATTGGCCGAGAAACTCACTTCATCCCCGTCCACCATCCATTGACATTTGCAACAACTCGGGAAAGTGCCTAAATTAGGAAAATGGGTGCCACATGAATTGTCAGTCGACAATCTGAGGGTGCGGGTAAACATTAGCACAGCTCTTCATTCCTGTGAACTCCAAGATCCATTTTTGCACCATTTAGTGACTGGTGATGAAAAGTGGATACTGTACCAGAATGTTAAGCGCCATTGACAGTGGGTTTGTGCCAGAGAACCAGTGACACCACAGCCAAAACCAAATCTTCACCTCGGAAGGTGTTGCTTAGTGTTTGGTGGGATAAAGGTGGTGTAATACACTTTGAAATCTTACCACACAACCAAACAATCACCGCTCAAGTCTACTGTCAACAACTGGATCACTTGAACACTGCACTAAAAGAAAAGAGACCTTCTTTGGTTAATCAGAAAGGAATCATGTTCCACCACAACAACGCATATCCTCATACCACTCAGATCACTTCTGCAAAAATTGAGGAGCTTGGGTGGGAAAAACTTCCATATTCTCCAGACCTTGCGCCTTCAGATTATCATCTCTTCAGGAGTCTGCAAATCTATCTTGATGAGAAACAGTATACTTCTTTAGATGACCTGCATACCAGTCTTTGTATGTTTTTTGCCTCAAAACCGCCTGAATTTTATAAACATGGCATTGAAAAGCTTGTAGGACATTGGCAGTGTCATTGATTCCAATGGAAAATATATACTAGATTAAAAAGTTTCAGTTGAGTTTTTTTTGTCCTTCAAATTCCAATCTAAAAAACGACATTACTTATGGGATGACCTGATATACATATCATAAATGCCCAAGTTGGTCAAACATTTATGTAAATTTTCGTCTGTGATAGTTTTTCTTGCCCAGTAGGTTGAACAGGTTATATAGGCCCCTATTTTATATTTCCAAATTTTTAATCACTTTCGCTTGTGTTAAAGTAGAAAGTGGAGTGGCAAAATTCTATAAAGTTTAGTGGAACCATTTTTTTTTTTTTTTACTTTATACAGCAATTATTTTAAATTTTTTATTCCTGTTAGGATTTTAATTAAAAATCTTATTCCTGTTAGGATTTTAATTAAAAATCTTGGACCTAAGTAAATTCTCTCTTGTGCTTCCTCAGACTTTACGCACCTCTGATTTGTTCTAAGTTATGTTAAATTAGGTAACCTATCATAACCTAACCTCAAAAAAGTACAGTAGGTCATACAAGAAAATGTGACTTGTTTACAAAGTTCAGTGTAATTCATAAAAAGGTGGCTTGCTATTGGCACTACTTGGGGGTTTAGGTATTTTGTAATTAATAATTTATGTCCAGCTATTTCATGATTTTCTGCACCATTGAAATAGCAAAACAGATTTTGTGAGACAGAACAAAAATCATGAATTAGTCTGGAAATTACAAAATGACCCACATGGTCGGTCATTTTTTAATTATTTTTATATGTATATAGAGGTAGCTACTGTAAGTCTGTACTTTACTATATTATTAAAACAGTTAGGTTTGTTAATTTTCTTTTTTGTTCTTGGTAGGCCTCCCACTGTCAGACATCAAAACATGTCAGTGTAAAGCAGTAGTGAGGAAAATAAAGCGATATTGAGTGGTTATTTCTGAATAATCACAACTGGTTCATTTAGAGATTTCCATGATTCTCACAAACTTTTCACGATATAGTAAAGAGAGGTGTGGAAAAATCACAAATTGGGAAAAGTTCATGATAGGATAATTTGTGATTTTCAGTAATTCACTTAGGTCAGAGCCCAAGGGTTATGAATTAGCAGGAGTTTAGTGTGTGTATATATATATATATATATATATATATATATATATATATATATATATATATATATATATATATTAGGGTGGTCCACAACAGTGTTTTTTTTAATTTTAAATTCAATCATATCTGCCCTTATTCTATTCCCCCTCAAGAATAAATGTGCCAATTACACTGCCCAACAAAAAAAAAATTTTTTGCTACTGATTTAATTCTAAGACCTGTTTCTGGATAATATTGATGTGCTGATTTCAAAAATCACCTTAGATTTTGTCCATCATATCAAGTTTTTGTGCAATATGCCTATTTTGGGTGAGCCATGAAGGGTGCTTATCAAAATTGATGATTTTTGAGACCTGTTAACAGCGGTTTTGCTGTTAAAATTTTATCTGTGGAATATGCAAATCTGTGCATTAAATCTAAAGGTCATGTACATTGTACAACATATTAAAATCTTGGGTATCTGTGATTTCCCCAGGTGTGAGTGTGACGTCATGATCATGGATTCATTTTTTGCTTATTTAAATACTTTTAATCACTTTGTGTCAATATTACCATTGTATATTAAAGTTCACTCCCTGCACAATTGTTTACTTTTCTATGCTGATTCTGAGTATGTAAAAACTTATTTTTTGAAAAGAAAAAAATTGGGCATAACCTTGCCAAAATGCGATATCTCCAAAATATCCGTATTTGATTGCTCGAAAACCTGACGTGATAGGCAAAAACTAAGGTGATTTTTGAAATCAGCACACCAAAGTTACTTAAAAACAGGTGTTAGAATTAAATCAGCAAAATTGGTGTTGGGCAGTGCTATCTTTGCTCTAGGACCTTTTTATGTACTCGCTCAAAATGAAACAATTTGAATAATGACTTGACACTTTATGACGAACATTTATTGAACAAGGATAATAATGACTTGACAATTATGACTATATATATATATTAGGGTAGGTTGATTTTGGAACTGTGATCTTGGACTAGTCTAGATAGAAAGGTATTAATGTATAAAAAATGTTGCACCAACTCATATTTGTGAAAATGATTGTATTTTTTGAGGATTGTTAATTATTTTTAAGTTGTAAAATTGTTGAATTTTACGCGTAAAATTGTGTGTGCGGCATTCGCGCCATGTAAACAAACAAAATATCGGACCTTATTTCATCAAAATAATCAATTAAAATTCAGCTTTTTTAACAAAATGATGCTTGAAACTTATTGTAAATGCATTATAGATGTTTATTAGTGTATTATTTTGTATTTTTTAATGATATTTACCTATAAAATGTGTATTAAATTAAGTTTTTATGATGCGTTCATTTAATTGTGTTTATTTTCAGATATTTCATAAAAATGGGTAAAAAATGGAAGTCTGCAGTGTTAACTCGAAGTGATAGTGCTAAAAAATTCAGTGGCCAGCCTTCCTCTTTGGATAAAACAGAGCCTCCTACCCTCCACCAAGTTATTCAGTACAGTTATTTCCTCCAAAACAGCCACCTGGACTTGAAAGACTATGATATTGCTAAAATGATAGCAAAGGATGTGATTGAGATCTGGCAGGCAGTGAACCCGCGGCTCCCCTTGTATGAGGAATATTATGTAGTGAAATTGGTGGATAAAGTGTGCTTCAAGAAAGCAAAAGAGATAAACAGGAAATCTCTCTCTACAGTCCAGGAGCAGAATCTGGAGGAAAAGCTGGATAAACTTTTTGACATTTCTGCTTGCACCTGTAAGCTACCTGTTTCTCCCTGTGATGACAATGCTGTGAAGTGCAAGAAAGAAAATTGTCAAACACAGCACATAATCTGCACTTGTCAATTAGATTGATGTGTCTGTGGACCAGAGGTGCTTACCCTCCAGAACTACAGGATAAGCTTTACCAGGCCATCAAGTTCATTGTGGAAGTGTATGCAGTCAGTTGGTTTGAGATCAAAAGGGACAGCAAGTTCCACAATCAGCAGCTGTACATCTTCAACTTGATCCAGAGGATCAAGCAGCAGTCTGAAGAAATCCAGGGTGTTACTTTCAAGAACCTGAAGTACAATGCTTTTGCCTTGCTGCCCGAGAATGTGCTGTACTCCATGATGAAGTCTGATGACTTGGAAGTGAGAGAAGCTGCTCTCAAGAAAATTCTGTCTATCAGGTAAGCATTTATTAATTTAAAAAACTGAAAAAAAAATTTGATTATGGGGATTTATTTAATATAAAAAAAGGCCTGAGTTCTATAAATCCCCATAATCGAATTTTTTTTCACATCCCCCTTCCCCCCTTCCCCCCTTCCCCTCTGATAATGGAAATAATCTTATCTTATTTCTGAAAAAAAATTTGATTATGGGGATTTATAGAACTCAGGTTTTTTTTTGGTTTTTTAATTTAAGTTTAATTTAAATCAGCAATTCTGAGACTAATAGGGATTAAATCTTAAACTGGAATAAAAAATAAATTAATTATTATTTTTTCAGAAGTGGGAAGCCAGCCAAGAAGAGGCTGAAGAAGATCACAGCCATCAACATTGAAGCTACCCACTGGTCAGAACTAATCAACCTTTCTCAAAGTGGCATCTGTGAACCTGCTCTCACAGAAGACTTTTCTGACCAGGAGCTTCAAGAAGCATTGCTGAATGGCACCAAGCTGGAGCTGCCTGATCTGCCTTCACATTCTCAGAGTGTTGAAAGGGCCGTGGAGCTGACATCTGAAGCTTCCCATACTGTTTATGGACTTGAATCAAGGCACAAACACATTCTGGCCAAAGCCCTAAGCTGCCAGATGAGGCCTTCCTTTGCTTCTGAGGGCTCTTACAGTGAAAATTATGATGATCTTGGGATCTAAATGTGTCTATTTGACTGTACATGTTTTTTTTACTTTTTTTCAATAAAATTGTAACTTTTTTCAGGATTTTTTTATGAAAATAGCATGTTTTTTTTTGCTGAAAATTGCGAAAATGCAGTATTTTTCGGTACAATTTTTTGACGATTTTTGAAACCATTTCCTCAAAAAATGGTTAAAGCTAGGGATCTGAAATTTTTTGTCAGTTATCATATTAAGCCCTGACTATCTCGACTAGTCCAAAGTTGATATCTAAAAAAATACGGAAAATCAACCTACCTTAATATATATAGTGTGTGTGTATATATATATATATATATATATACAGGGTGTCCCATAAGTCTGGCATCATAGGAGAAATTCATATTTTTCTATTTCTACAAACCACAATTCATATTTTTCTCTTTCTACAGGCCATAATGTCTGTGAGCAAGGAAGAACAAATCCAGATAATTCTACTCATAGGAAATTGGAGTCAAAGACTTTGCAACAAGTCTGCTAACACAACTCTGTGTTATTGGCTCGCGGTCTGGATGCAGTCTGTTAAATTCAGCAGCGGCCTCTCTCTGACTCCGATTTCCTATGAGTAGAATTATCTGGATTCGTTCTTCCTTGCTCACAGACATTATGGCCTGTAGAAAAAGAAAAATATGAATTATGGTTTGTAGAAATAGAAAAATATGAATTTCTCCTATGATGCCGGACTTATGGGACACCCTGTATAATATTATATATTAATATATAAAATTATAACAGCGGAACAAATAATGCACACAGTTGAAGATCTTTAGGTCTTCTTGAGACCAGTTTTAGTCAGCTCTTTGAATTCCTTGCGGTGCTGAGTGACTGCGCAGAGAAGGTACTGCTTTTGTGCTTCATCCTTCGTGATTGTGCTGTTGAAAGCCTTAATGAGCGCAACTCCTCTTTCTGCGCAATCGTTAACCACTGCCATCTTCTCTACACATTCCTTTATTCCTTGGTAAGCTGGATCTGTGTTCCAATCATTTGGTGTCTTGGACAGGAATGATTGCGCCTGTTCACTTCCATGCTGCATGATGAGGTTGAAGAAGATTGCTGAACGTTTGGTGGCATAGAATTCCAAGGGATTGCTCGAGGAGAACATTTTTCCATCCACGCGCTTGAGTCCTTTTCTTTTTTCAGGAATAGCTACGATGTTGTGAGCAATCCTCTCCTTCATGGATGCGTGAACTCAAGGATCAAAGAGTGCCAAGGGGATTAAGTGCTCAGAAATGAACCACAAATGGCGCTTCATCGTGGCATTTGCCGTGTCGTTCGTCTTTCCTGGGTGAGCTTTCAGCTGCCGCAAGAAAGTGAGGCCATTCAATGGAGCCATGTATGCAACACTGGCCTCGTTCCAGTAGTTGCCGTAAAGGAGCGTGATAAACAGGCTTAGTTCCTCGATGTTCCATTTCTCGGTCTGAAGCAAGGTGAATTGATCTCTGAATAGGAACACCTTGAGCGTGTAAATGGCCTTGGCCATCCATCGCGCATGGCTCCAGGGCTTCGAATTCTCACAGGACCGTCAAGCTTCCCTCCCAAGAAAAGGAGGCAGAGAAGCATCAGTTCATCATAGTCATCCCGCTGGCTCTTCTTCTTGACAGCCTCCTTGTAGTAGGAGACCATTTCCTTCCTCTGCTCTGCTGTTTCAATGAACAGGCTGTCGGGTGCACTCTCGAACTTGCTGCGATCAATGAAAACCCAGTGCTGCTTGAAGCGCTTGATTAGGCCAATTCCAGGTCCACTGGATGTTCCGAAACAAGCACCAAATGCCGCAGCAAGGACGACTTCTACCACGTGGTGTCGGCAAGCGATCCACACCAGATCAATACCCAACTCCTTTTCAATGAGAGTACAAGCTCCAGCATGAAGTCCTGTGTTGGACACAGTTGTATCAAAAACAAGACCTCGAACGTTGCCCCTCAAAGACCAGTCATCCACAAGCTTCAGGCACGCCTGAGCCTGAGATGCTCCAATTGCAGCAGCTACCATTGGAACTCCAAGGAGTTTCTCTTCCCTGTTACCAGTTACAAGCACAACCACACGGTCCACCACCTCTAACCCATGGGAGATATCTGTAAGCAGCTTACTATCCCAGTGCAAGAGAAGGGGCTCATGGGTCTTGAAAGTGGCCTGATCTTTGCGGCACACTGCTTCATGTGTACATTGTCTCACGCGACGAATGGTGCTGCATGAGATTGACACTTCATCCAAGTTGTGCCCCAGCGATTTAATAGTTGCTGTGACCACTGCCATTCCTTTCCTGTCACTGATGTTGTGGTGATCCAAGGCTAAGGAAATGTCAGGCGTGATCACAGACTTCAATCGCTTAGGAGTGGAACATTTTCGTGCTGACTCCTTAAAAACTACAATATCTGAATCTGATGATTCAGATGTGCTTGAACTAGAAGCCTCCAGTTCTCCCTGGGACCATCTCGCATCCGCCTCGCGCTTGGCCTTCTCCTCTCGGTTTATCTCCGCCTCACACCGAATCCTCTTCCTCGTTTGTTGGTCAGCCATTTTCTTGTCAATTGGGCCAAAGCTGGAGGAAGTGGGATTATTGAGCTGAGTGACAAGGAAGTTCTTGTCCTCCTCATTCATCATGGTCTCGAGGGCATCATGACGTGAAAGATCGAACACATCGTCAAGGTCTCTGTGAAATATGTCCTCCTTCATTCTGTAGGATGGGAAATTCTTTGTGCAGTTCTTCTTCAGCCCCTTGTATTGCTCGTACAGTTTCAGGAGCTTCTCAGCGTATCTGGTATCCATCATTGGAACATTTGCTTTTGTCCAAAATGGGATCAAAGCCTCAATGGTCATCACCGCACTGTTATATTCTGTCTTCCTCTCCTCCAGATGGTGGAACATGAATTTCCGGAGGACTTGCAGCTTGGTAGGGAGTCCAGCCCTGGTTAACTTCTCCTCTGCCTTCCCTAGTAACCGCACCTCACTGCTAGACTGTGTTTTTGATTGCTTCGGCGGCATTTCTACACATTCCTACAAAAGAAGCCAAATTTAGTCATACTATAGTAATCAGTTATTAGTGAGACATGTCATGCATGATTGAGCGACCTCTTAACGACACCATAGACCAACTATACTTCACACAGTTATTCACACTAAGAGTAGGAACAAAAGCAACAATGATCCAAAAGTGATATCTCAGATGCTAAATTTTCCCTATGCTTGTGAACCACCCAAATAAATATATATATATATATATATATATATATATATATATATATATATATATATATATAGTTTGCTTGTACCTTGTGGGGAATAGACATGTTCTCTCTCTCTCTGTATTAACACCGAAATAAGAAAGGAATAAACTACTTTGTGGTTTATTCTGTTTACACCTGAAAGTGTATAGAGTATCACTGAATCTATGCATATATAAACTATTAAGTGAAATTCAGTAAAATTAAGAAAGTGCAATACTTCCTGCCTTGTTTCAAGATTTCTCAAAATCTTGAAACAAGGCAGGAAAAAGGTCAGAAAACCCTTGTGACCATTGAAAGGAAAGAGAAAGAAAAAAAATAATAATTTGTGTGCATTTCTTTTTACACTAATTAGTGAATAGCATGACCATGGGTCCAGATTCTCTCACAATCTGGAAATAACTGAAAATGCAGCAATAAGGTGCAATTTCTACAAAAAACTGCATGAATTGGGATGATAGGAAAAAATATCATCTCAAATGCAAAACAGATCGTCGGAATCAAATTTCTGTGTGATGCATGTACACTGACTGTAAACTCCTTTGTGGTATTTAAAGAAATGGAGAAAGAACACTTGAGTGTTACAAAAAAGGATGAAATAATGAAAATTTGGGTGGATGAGAGAGAGGAGGAAACAACGAATAACAATATAATAACAATATAAACAATATAATAAGGAATGAAGACATAGATGAAAGAAAAGAGAAGTAAAAGTTGCGAGGTAGTAAAACTGTCCAATGACCAAAATGATAAAAAGATAATAATTAAAAACGTAGGAAATAAACAGTGCTCAAAGACAAATAATGATAATACCAAAATTAAGAACATTGAAAATAATAAGATAACAAGAAGTAGAAGCGTAGAAAATACAGTATGTAAATACTACGCAAAAAGGAACTGCAGATATCAGGATGGGCAATGCATCTATGCACATCCCACATTATGTAACACACATTACACAAGTGAATATTGCAAATTTGAAAAGAAGTGCAAGTTCCACCATCTTACTTTCTGCAACACCTATGCAAGATATGGGAGGTGCAAATATGGACAAAAATGCTATTACCACCACCCTCACAGGAATGCAATGGGTGAACAGGAACAATGAACATCAAAGGAGTGTACCAATTTTTTAGACATAGCCAACACAATTCAGCTGCTAAATACTATCCAGCAAATACAAAGTCAGCTGACAAATATAGGAATCTGAGAGCTGGACAGAAGGCATGCACAAAGACACTTCATGCATTATTGGGGCAACAGGTACTGACAAAGATAAAAAGAGACAAATTCTCGGAGGATCACAAGGCAATGAAACTGGCACCACCATTGGAAAACGAATTGGAACCACCTATATGTGAAAATGATAGAGAAAAAATAAAAATAATCCAGCCAACATTCAGGGCCTTAAATCAAATCATTCCTCAGACAAAGTTTTATACCTGAAAGGACTCGTGCAAGAAGCTGGAGCAGACTTTGCATGCCTCACAGAAACTTGTCTAAAGGACTGCCAGGTGAACTATGAAAACTGTGAGTTCTGTGTTGACAAAAATAAAATACAAATTGACAACTATAACATACTCTGAGCTGACAGAACAGTGAGATGTAAAGAGGATGTGCTATTTACACACATGAAAGGCATATGGCAGAAATGACTACAAGTACCTCAAACAGCTATGTAAAATGTGTAGCAGTAAAAGTTGAAAAATTAAATATGGTACTAATTGTAATGTACAGATCCCCAAACATGCCAACCTCAAAATTTTCAGATTCCATTACAGAGGTAAGAAACTGGGTAAAAGATCAACACTCCATTCCCAAATATTTTTTTCTGTGGTGATTGTAATTTCCAATTCATGAAATATAAAAGGATAGGAAAAAATATATGTATACACCAGGACAAGGGGGGCACATGGGAAGACCAGGAGCAGGTAAAAATGCTACTAGCTCTAGCTGATGAATTTGTTAACAAGAAAAAACAACTTCCTAGATTTGGTATTCACAAACAACAGGAACCTAATTGATAATGTAGAAATATCCCCAACTATAATATCAGACCACAACATTATTGAAATAACAACCAATATAAAAGCAACAGGAAAGAAAAGAACATGAACAACAGAAAGAAGCAAATTCAAAAATTTTTATTTTCATGCCAACACTATAAACTGGGAAGATGTTGCATTCAGCATGGAAGTAATAGATTAGAAAACCATTTTCGAGGCAAAGACAATGGAAGAGATGCTGCTGGAAATTGTGAAAAGACATGTCCCAAAAATACAGCAAAGGAAAGAGAAGCAGGTTTGAGAGATAAAAGAGGTCATTGTTCCAAAAGAGAAAAAGAGTGACTGCAAAACTAAGTACAGGTATCCCTCGTTTAATGATTGGGTTACGTTCCTGAAAAATTGATCGCTAAGTGAACAATCACTAAATGAGGATGTTATAACATGGGTTCATTGGGGATATGTTCCTATGTGGTGCTTGTGGACAGCAAGGGTGGAGGACTGAATGTTGTTGGGGCAGGCAACACACTGTCTCTCACTCTCTCAGGGTGGACAGCATTGTAGGTCTGGCCCTGAAGATGGTGAACCCTGAGGTGGAAGATGTTGGTTCTGGTGATGTTGACTCTGTCTTGGTTTTGAAGAAGCTTGTGATGGTTGCCTGGTGTGCCTTCTTCTTTGCATAGTACATTTTGCAGTAGGTGGCAGCAGATGCCCTGCTCCATGATGCATGCAGCCTCAGTACTCCTGTTCGGGTTGGAATCATTCTCTCCAACTTGGTAAGGCAGTCATCAAACTGTGCAATAATGTCACACAGAAGGGGAGAGTAAGTGGCTTGTGTGGTTCCACCTCAGACTCCTTCAGTGTTCGCTGCTGCATCAGGGTGAGACAGTCCTTTGTAGCCTTGAAGCCAGGGGCAGTCTTCTCCTTGGCAAGGAAGGTCCTGGAGGGCATCTTCTTCCAAAACAGCCCTGTTTCATCAAAGTTGATAACTTGCTTGGGGCTGTATCCTTCCTCCTCAACCCTCACCTTCAGGAGTTCAGGAAAGGCATGAGCACTGGCCTCATCTGCACTCATCACCTCACCCGTGAGGTCGAGGCTATGGAGATTACCCCACCCCTTAAAGCGCTCAAACCACCCCACAGTCCCCACACTGCCCTTGAAGTTCTCGACAGTCCCAGCAGTCCTCTCAGGGTCCAAGTCTTTCCGCAGGTCCTCCCATAGACTCACAGCCTTGACCATAATGATGGTGGTAGAGAGAGGCATGCGGTGGTGAGTTTGATCCTTGATCCAGATCTGGAGTAGCTTCTTCATGTTCTCCATCACTGGATCATGTGCCCTAGTTATCCTCATGGCAATGTTAGTCACATTTTCCACTGAGACCTTCAACTCAGGAGCCTTTTTGATGATGGTTGAGACGGTTGACTGGGCTAGGCCAAGCACTCTCACGATGGAGTTTGCCCCTTCACCACTCTCGTGGTGCTTAATAAGATCCAGCTTAACCTCCAAAGTCAAGGACTTACGAGAGAGCTTAGCCTTACCCAACGAAGCAGGGGAAGCAGCCACACGCTTACTCGTCATTTTCAATGTTCACAGTCTAAATTAGCACCAAACAGTCTGCACAATGTTGCTTTGCAATCCACAAAGGTGGCGAATAACAATGCTCACAATCATGCGCAATCTTACACAATGCTGCAGTGTGATGCAGAAGCACAAGCAACTCTAAACACTGGCGGGGTGAGAAGGAAGTGCAGGGGGTGGCTGCTTACCGGTGCTTGGGTTCGGAAAGCTGTGCAGAGGAGGATAAATCTAATTCTGTGCATGGTGGCCATTTTGATTAGATAAATGAAGTTAGAGAAGTGCCTGTGGAGTACCAAAAACCAAACTTTGCCCATCGTAGTGATCACTAAACCAAATTTTGGCCAATCACTATGAGAAAAGATGTCAATAAAAATAGATCATTAAAGTGAGCGATCATTAAATGAGGGATACATGTAACTGTAAAGATAACATCAAGAAAATATTAAATGATAAACTGCAGAGTATCAATGACATCATACAGGAACTAATTGAGAAGCATACAGAAAAAGATGATGATGATGCTATAGAAGTGATAAAGGTTAACTGAAAGTACTTGTATAATTTTGCAAAAAGGAAGTTGAGAAACCATGTGACTATCAGACCTCTAAAAAATGAGAACATGCTTTATCTGATGATCTAACAGAAGTATCTGAAATATTAAGAGCTCAGTACGAATCATCTTTCAGTATCCCAAAAACTGACAAACTGATATGTGATAGAAACGCATTCTTTGAAGAACTACAAGGGGAAAGTATAACAGACTTTGACTTTATTTCAGATGATATTACACAAGCTATAGGGAAACTAAAAGCACACTCAGTGGCAGGACCAGATAAATGGAATGCCACACTGATCAAACACTACAAGAATGCAATTGCTGAACCCCTATATTGGATATGGAGGTGATCACTAGACACGGGAGAAATACCGGGCATCCTGAAGATTGCGAACATAGTCCCAATATATAAAGGAGGAGATCAATCCAAGGTCAAAAACTACAGGCCAGTGTCACTTGCATCTCATCTCATCAAAATATTTGAAAGAATAGTTAGACAGAAAATCTATGACTTTTTGGAAACTGGGAAAAATTCAATGATAACCAATATGGGTTTTGGTCAGGCAGATCATGCTTATCACAACTAATGGAACACTACAACAGTATTATTGATGCACTTTAAAGTAATGAAAACTATGATGTAATATACACAGACTTTGCTAAAGCGTTTGACAAGTGCGATCATGGAATCATAATATATAAACTAAAATATATGGGAATAACAGGAAAAGTAGGGAAATGGATATATAATTTCCTTAGTGAGCAGTGGCAAGTCATTACAGTACAAGGAGTATCTTCATCAGAATCAGAGGTCCTCAGCTCAGTACCACAAGGAACAGTATTAGTCCCACTACTCTTCATAATCATGCTAACTGACATAGATGAGGACATTACTAGATACAGCACAGTAACATCCTTTGCGGATGACACAAAGATCAGTAGAAAAATAAGAAACCCAGAAGATATAGGATCTCTACAAACTGACATGAACAGAATCTACAAGTGGATGGAAGACGACAATATGAAGTTTAACACTGAGAAATTTCAGCTGTTATGGAAAAAGAGCAAGACCTTTCCATGGACAGGAAATTCAGAGAAATTCTGGAGCAAAAGATTTAGGTGTTGTAATGACTGATATGAAATTTGAAACACAAAATAAGATAGCAGTAAACAGAGCAAAGAGAATAACTGGGCAGATACTGAGAACCTTTAAATGAAGGGATAGGAATATAATGATTCCTCTACTGAAAACACTGATCATACCCAAATTGGAATACTGCTCAGTCCTAACATGCCCATATAAAAGAGAAGACATTAGATAGCTGGAAGGGATTCAGAGAAGCTTCACAGCCAAGATCAATGGGTGCAAAGAACTAAATTACTGGGAAAGGTTATACGAACTAAACCTATATTCAGTGGAAAGGAGAAGAGAGATCTATACACCATTTACACTTGGAAAACAATGGTGGAAAGTAGAAAAGGAAGACTGTGTCATGTTCCCAAATTAAAGGTGAGACAGGAACATCCTTAACCATGAAAGAAAATTGTTTTGTAAGAAGTCCAAAACTGTTTAATCAGCTGCCCAAAGACCTCGGGAACATGAATGGTGTTGCAGTGGACATCTTCAAAAGAAGATTAGATGCCTGGCTCAGAACAATCCCCGATGAGCCATGCGTACCTGGCTATGTGAGGTGGAGAGTACAAGAAACCAACTCACTACTTCACCAGGCGAACTTGAGAAGAGGGGTGACAAGCTTGACCTTCGTGAAATGAGGAATCATTGCGCGGAACCTTTGAAAGGAAAGGTATATACGTAAATATGATACAAACCTATGTACATGGCAATCTAAAATGATTGTGATAGTTCACTTTACCGTATAATATAGTAACTTCAAGGAGTATAGTTAACCAATAAAGACGATCCTTATGAGGTGTTTCATATGTATTTTTTTCATTCGTTGTAGGTATGATACATATTCAGAATTTTATTTTAGTACAGTATTATAACAAATATGGATGGCCAGTTATTAGTTATATCATGAAACTGATCTCCTGTTCTTCGTACTATCAAACCATATGTATCCAGAACTTTGAACTTTTTGCAGTCTTTTCTTTTGATGAATATATTTAATAAATAAAATTCTATGACCATTGTGGTATGATATAGTATAGTCTAGATATATAGGAATGCGTTTAAGCTACTTTGGTAGTTTAATGTTTTCAATATTTTTCAAAATACTCAAATAAAAAAAAGTTAACTTTCTCCCATTTTACCCTGTGTCCCATCGTTAAATGTTCATAATAGCTTTCTTTTATATACTGTGTTGGAGTTTTTTTTAAATATGATTTTGTAAAATATGAGAGCCCTACTTACTATGACCAAAAATTCCCATTTCTCCTATATGGTACGTACTGTACTGACTACTGAGGGAGAAATAATAATGGTAGTGTAGGTAGATACTCGGGTCTAATCTTTTATTATTGCCATGAATGACAATAGTATAAGGTCCATTATTTCATAATATTTGTTCTACTTTCACACAATATTTATGAATAGCTTTCTTAAAAGGATTTAAATAGATGGATTTGTAAGAAAATTTTAAGTTCAGTAGAGATAGGTCTGAACACGTACTCACTATACCATATTAGGGTCATTCTCTGTCAGATCAACCAAAAAAAATTGAAATTAACACCCTCATCTCTCATATTTTGCTGAAATTTGGTTTATAGGGAGTTTGTGAGCCCTGAATCCATTTCTGAAATTATAAGGTCAATCCGACCAACGGTTCAAGAGATATGACCTCGGGCAATTTGAGGTCACTCGCGAGGTTACTAACATTTGGCGAGCCATAACTTGGGTAATAATTGTCATAATTATATAAAAGTATATATATTTAGAATCAGAAAACGACAAGGAATCCAAATATGCAAGTTTTAGAACTCTAGGTTGAAAAATAAAAAAGTTACACTGTAACCAAAATTTGAAGTCACTATTTGACCTCTGGGGTATCAAATGAGAATTTTTTTTTTAAATGTAAAAAATGAAGGCATAGGCATTGGCTATTAGAATCAGCAAAAAAAAGTTTGTTTGTTAGTATTTTTCATGTAACTAACATATAAGTGAACACCATATTCATAAGTTGTGCGTCAATTCTACCTATTTTTTCACACTTAAGCTCATAATTTGACCTATAGAAATTAAAATTACATTTTTTATAGATATAAAAAAACAAAGTCAGAGTTCTTGACTAATAGAAACAATCATAAAAAGTTTGTTTATGTTGGTACTTTTCATGTAACTAACTTATAAGTGAACACCATATTTATAAATTGCTTGTCATTTCAAGGAATTTTTATATCTTAGCTATCAATTTGACCTCAAGCTCCAAGAATTTAATAAAAATTGTATTTCACTGCTAATCTACACTGGCAATAATAGTTATAATAGTGAAAGGGGAAGACTAAGCTCACATGTAGCCTAAATAAACCTGTTGAAACATGTTGCTACTTGTCTAAGTGCAGAATCAACACAGATAGTTGCAAAATTCCTTGTCTACAGGTTAGTACAGTTCCAGCCAGCACTGTGGGTGGCTGGTGGGTATGGTGTTTTAATGAGCCTCAGAGACTATCAAGGCCTAAAATATTAAGTGTGTATAGCTATATATTTTCTAAAAAATATATATTACCTAATTGTAAATCCTATATCTTTACAGATCAAAATGCAATGGTTCGGCACTTGAAATACTGCCAGGACCCTATTCAAAACACAAGAAACGCATAACAATCAATCTTAGAAAAGTGACTGATGTACTTGTTGAAAAATGTGCTGGAAGAGTGAAAAAAGACTCATTGTTGTGTGTGAACTGCTGGACACTGATAATGAAAAACCCCACTATACTTAGTACCACTGAAAACAATGAGTCTGAGCAGGATTCAAATGAATCATCTACTATCAGTGGCTTGAGTAACATCTCTTCAATTCAAGATCTGGACAATGACAGTGATTGCTTGATAAAGGAAAATCCTTCAACTTCAGTTGAACCAGTTCTAGCATTTCTGGACCAAACACCAGTTAAAAAAAGTAAGTAATAAATTAATATAATAACTTATACTTTACTACAAGGTCTGTTTGATCTACTATATAGCCAATTATATAGCATTTAAGGTACTATAATTAATATTTAATTACTAATATTCAGGTGTGTGAAACCTTTTTTTTCTGTTCTTTTCAGAAGGGATGTCATTAAGCCAGAAAAAGCGCAAGGCTCGTGGTAAGCTATCATCTGCTCAGAAACACCTGAAGGAGAGGCTAGAACTCAGTTATGGTGTTCAAATTACCGAGGAGGTAAGTGATACTTCAAAACCTGAAACTAATCTGAAAACATCTAGACAAATTAATGAATGAATTGAAACAGTCATTCCTGGAGAGCAAATGTTACCATCACAAACTACAAATATTGACACACTCACCATACACAATTGAAAAAACAGCTAGTTTCTTTCAAACTACAACATACATGGTGAAAAGAAGCCGTTCACTTAAATCAGAACATGGAATCCTTCCGAAGATTCCACTAATGAGCAAAGGAAAAGTGATATCTGAAGAACACAAAGATATAGTTAGAAGATTCTATGAGTCAGAAGAGGTTAGTCGTATGTGTCCTGGCCAAAAGGATTGCGTGAAAGTTATCAGTGCTGAAGGTGCAATGAAGGTGCAAAAACGATTGGTCCTCGGGAATTTAAGAGAGATGTTTGAACTATATAAAAATGATGAAAAGAATCCCAAAATAGGATTTTCCACATTTGCAAAATTACGGCCATCATATTGTGTGCTTGCCGGTAGTGGTGGGACTCATTCTGTCTGTGTCTGCACATACCATCAAAATCCAAAATTGCAGCTGGCTGCATTGGGAGAAAGAGGTCTTTCATACAAGGATCTTATGGATTACAGTGTCTGCAGTACAGAAAGAGAGACTTGCATGATGCAACTTTGCAATGATTGCCCAAGAGAAGAGGGTGTCCTGGATTTTCTTGAGTTACTTGACAGTGTGAAATCAGCTCCAAATGAAATATCTTACAAGCAATGGGTGACTGTTGACCGTTGTACAATGGTTGATAAGGTGGAGCCACTTCATGAATACTTATCATCCCTAAGCATGAAAATATCCCGCATGGTTCGTCATCACTTTGTTGCTCAGCAACAATCACAGTACTTCAAGCAGTTGAAAGAAACACTACCACCTCAGAGTGAGGTAGTTATAGTAGGTGATTTCTCTGAGAATTATTCTTTCATTGTCCAGGATGCTGCCCAAGGGTTTCACTGGGACAATTCACAGTGGACAATTCACAGTGTACAGTTCACCCTTTTGTCATCTATTATAGATCATCTGCAGACCAGGAACTTAGCCATTTTAGTGTCTGTTTCTTATCTGCATCACTAAAACACAACACTATAATGGTTTACTCATTCATATTGAAGCTTATGACATATGTTAAATTCAGATGCCCACAATTGAAGAAGGTGCACTATTTCTCAGATGGATGTGCTGGCCAATATAAGAACAGATACAACTTCACAAATCTCTGTTACCATGAAGAGGATTTGGTCTGTCTTGTGAATGGCACTTCTTTGCTACATCCCATGGCAAAAATGCATGTGATGGGATTGGAGGAACAGTGAAAAGAGCTACTGCTCATGCCAGTTTGCAGAGAACTACAGAGAGGCAAATTCTTACACCAGAACACATGTTTCAGTTTTGTGAAGAAAACTTGAGCAAGAAGATAAATTTTTTCTTTGTAACTACAGCTGATTTGAAAGATGCAGAAGAACGGTTGGAACATCGATTCAAGGATAGTAGGGCTATTCCTGGAACTCAGAAATATCATAGATTTGTTCCCCTAAACAAGGAAGAACTGATGGTGTATCCCATTTCAAGTGGCATTGGAGAAAAGAAAAGAAGAAGGAAAAGTCATTTTACTAATGAACCTGCAATGCTTGGTAACCTAAAATGTGTCAAACCAGGAGAGTATGTTGGCTGCATTTATGACATGCAAGTTTGGTATGGAATTGTGGGGAATATTGTGAAGAGTTTGATGATTTCACTGTGACTTTCTACATCCCTCTGGGTCATCAGGATCAAGTGCATATTATTATCCATCAAACAAGGATTCATGTGCAGTGCCAGGACTCATATATTAACTGTAATGAGTTGTCCTACCCTAAGAGGAGGCAGCAGAATTCGATACATTTTTCCACAAAAAGAAATTGATGAGAGCATCGAGCATGCAAAATTGTATTAGGCTAGCACATGAATCCTCTAAGTAGGTCTTCCCCTTTCACTATTATAACTATTATTGCCAGTGTAGATTAGCAGTGAAATACAATTTTACATTTTTTGCCTTTGTTTTTATATCTATAAAAAAATGTAATTTTAATTTCTATAGGTCAAATTATGAGCTTAAGTGTGAAAAAATAGGTAGAATTGACGCACAACTTATGAATATGGTGTTCACTTATATGTTAGTTACATGAAAAATACTAACAAACAAACTTTTTTTTGCTGATTCTAATAGCCAATGCCTATGCCTTCATTTTTTACATTTAAAAAAAAAATTCTCATTTGATACCCCAGAGGTCAAATCGTGACCTCAAATTTTGGTTACAGTGTAACTTTTTTATTTTTCAACCTAGAGTTCTAAAACTTGCATATTTGGATTCCTTGTCGTTTTCTGATTCTAAATATATATACTTTTATATAATTGTGACCATTATTACCCAAGTTATGGGTCGCCAAATGTTAGTGACCTCGCAAGTGACCTCAAATTTCCCGAGGTCATATCTCTTGAACCGTTGGTCGGATTGACCTTATAATTTCAGAAATGGATTCAGGGCCCACAAACTCCCTATAAACCAAATTTCAGCAAAATCTGAGAGATGAGGGTGTTAGGCACTGGTTGATCTGACAGAGAATGACCCATTATCTGTACTGAGTCAAAGATAGTAATTTATATTTAGCAGCAAAGGTAACATCCAATATTTCATAATCCCAGGAAGTGGGGGAGGGGGTTAAGGGGCCTTGAGTTATGAATCGGTTAAGTGAGGGTGGCTGGCCATTGTCTTGACATGATGTAAGATATGGAAAAGAAAACCCAGCTTTGGGGTTTGAACCTACAATTCGGAGTCTCAGTACTGCCGAGTGGCCCCCTAACTGATGAAGCCATAGGATGTTCCATATTTAGTCGCTATAGATATAGATTTACATTGTATATTTTTACGCCAGTAATATAATGTCATATATTGTAATTATTGTTAACATCTAAATACCCTAATTCCCCCCACACATGGGTGGGTGGTGGGTATGAACTCTGAGAATTTCCTAAGCATTAGTGGAATAGGTTGTGTGGAGTTGAATTTGGGATCCTTATTCTCTGAGACTTATCCCTGACTGACTAACTGACTGCACCGCATAATTTTAGTTTCTGTAAGTAGACTTTAACAGTAAGGAACTTTCCTTCGAGGGTTAATTTAGTTTTTTTTCACCACCAGGTACTGAGGTAGTTTTAATTATGCGCAAGAGAAGCGCGTCTGAATCTGGGAGGAGAAATGCTTCTCCAGTGAGAGAAGAGGTGACGCCTCTTCATGGGAAGCTACGCAAAGTTCGTCATAACAGTAGTAGAGGAGAGGACATCAATTCCAGCAAGAAGAAATCTTCGCATGGAAATGAAACCCCAAATAGTACAAACAGACGTAAAACTCAGATCAACACGGACGAATCTGTTAATAACAGATACACCAATCATAACAGTGAGAATGTCGGTATAATTGGGAGTTTGCGTAGGACTCCAAGTGGTACACTGGGTAGTGAAGATAGTTTGTCAAGAAGGCGAGTCACTGTTCCTCTTAGTGTGGAAAGTGATACTAAACAAAAGCAAGAACCTTTACCAGATATTATGCATGATTGGGAAATCATTGTTAAGTCTTTGAGAGAGAACCACAACCAACCAGAGGATGCAAATAGTTCTAAACCCTCAAAAAATGTTAATGCAAAATCCTCAATTTCAAAGTCTTTGAAACAAGATTTCACAGATAGTGACAAAGAAAATTCATCTCTTAAAAAGAAAACAGTGGAGAATTCATTGGGAAAGCCTAATGATTTTACAGCACCCTCAACATCCTCAGCAAACAACTCTAAATTGAAGGTCAATGGAGATAAAGGATTGAAGACCCCAAAATTAGCAAATCAAGACTCAAACTCTCCCGAAGACTCTGAAGCAGTATGGAGAAGACCAACTAGAAGCACGTACAAAGCCTTTGAACACGTTTTTGAGTCTCCTGAATTAGCTGACAATTTACCTATCAATGAAGCAGAATTAAATGGAGAATACAAAAAAGAAGTTGAAGCTCTCAAAGAGTTGTTGACACCAAAAAAGGACAATGAAAAAGAGCCTGTAATCATCGTGAAACAAGAAGGAAAGAAAACCTCTTCAGCTAAAAGTTCTCCATTGAATAGCAGAGACAAGAAGACTACTCTCTTTCGCAAAGCTGACACTAAAGGTAGTGAAAAAAGGCGAAGAGGAAGACCCACTAAAGAAACGAGTAAGGAAAGAAAAATAAAAGACAGAAGAATAACGAGAGGTATGGAGAAAGAAGGGATCTCAGTTTTAAGCGATGAAGATTCGGAAGAAAGTAGCGAAGTAGAGAAAGAAAATGTAAAAGAGGAATATTCGTTGAGTTCTGATGTATTTACTCCCAAGAAAGATGAACAGAATGGGTCGAGAGAATATGAAATGGATTTTATAGGTTTTGGTTCACCTCCATTAACTAAGATGACGAGTCACAAATCCCCAACTTACAAATCTCCATCAAAAATCACTTACAAGAAAGAGGTGATTGAGGAAGAAAGTTTGGTGGAGGAAACTATTACCACTACTACTACTACTATTATTACTACTACTACTACTCCTACTACTACTACTACTCCTACTCCTACTCCTACTCCTCCTCCTCCTCCTATTATTACTACTACTACTCCTCCTCCTCCTCCTCCTCGGGAAAGTGCGAATGACGAGGATGATGAATGTTATAATACGAAAGACGATAGTGAAATTTCCACCGACGATGTAGACAGCGACGAAGAACCACCGCAGAAAGATGAAAGTAAAGATTTTGAAGACACAAATGAAATTCACAATGAGATTTTAAATTCTGTGACGGAATTTGAACAATTCTTCGGTATCGTTGATGATCCTCTAAAACCAAATTATGATTTTGAAGGATTTCCAACAAAAATTGGTGAGAAACATATTACTTGCCTGAAATGTATGCTCGTTCTTGGAAACTCGAAAGCTCTTAAAGAACATGTTAAAATTGGTCACAAGAGAGTTTACACCTGTCCATTTGACTTGGGCCAATGTGGGCAATTGAGAGGGGCTATCAGTTTACAAAAGCATTTAGAGAGAGATCACAGTTCTCTCCTGTCTTTTCTTCAAGTAAATCTTTCAACAGATGTTCAAACTGGAAAGATTGCGCGTTGGTCAGAGGGAGAAGGAGGCTGTGGCATTTGTCTGATGTCTCTCGAACAGCCTCATAGAGCTATACATGAAATTTTGGTTCATGGAGTGTGGCCTCCCTCTCTCCTTAGCCTTTCCTCAGTTGCTATAGACCAGCATGTTTCGTTGTGGTGGACTGGACGTTCTTTGGCATTTGCTTGTCATTTGTGTCATATGTCTCAGACAGCAGTGCGTAATCACACGATTCCCATTGTTACCAGCTCCCCTCATTGTTTTCCAACTTTACTTTCTAATCACTTGAGAAACGTTCACTTGTTGAATCTTCCTCTTATTCAAGGCTGGTGGTTAATGATCAGGCTCCTTCTCTGTCTCCCAGCAAGTCCACGTAGAACGTTATCAACCATAGTGTCTTTAGGTGTTGATACAAGTGTTTCTTATTCTTCTTGTCTCATTTGTTCAACTCTATTAAGTTTTTATTGTAATATAAATCTTAAGAATCCATATGGGCTATGTAACAAATGTGAGACGCTATGTAGAAGTGAACAACAGTGTTGGTTTAATTGTAAATCTTTAAGTTTTACAAGGCCTACTTTAGTGTTTAGTCATCTTGTAACTAACCATAAATCAGAAGTTCATGGAGCTTGGTGCATTCTGTGTGGCGCTTGGGCTCCTAGCATATTGATTCATTTGGCAAAGTGCAAAGAAAGCCGATCATCATCATCATCATGCAAATTTTGCACTTTTAAAATTGACGGTCTGAGTATACTGAAGAAAGCGTGGCACTCTTTAAATCATCACACGTACCCGTGCCCCATTCCGAATTGCTTAATGCCACTTTACACTCGCGGTCAACCAGGCTCTCATCGCCGTTTACCTACCGCAAGGACACTGTTAAATCATCTAACAGGTCAACATATGCCCGAGTGGTGTGGTTTCTCTCTAGACCAGATTTCCACACTAATCTTTAATTCTAAGAAGACGCAAGGCGTCGTCTTAACAGCATTTTCATCTCAACATTTAAGTAGTACCTGGATCAGTTTGAGTAGTCACAAATATGCTCTCAGTAAAGGTATTATTTCCCCAATAGAAACCGTAAAAGTTCCAATGATGTGTCTTCTCTGTTTGCATCAGTGGGAAGAAAATTTAGCTTACACCTCTAAAGAGGAGGGCGCTCTCTGCTCTGAATGCACATTGTGGTTATCTCAGTGTGGTGGAGGAGATCCCACTCCTCAGTGTCCAGTCTTTAGATGTCTGGAGAAAATTTCTTCTTTCACTGAATTGTATCAGCATCTCACCTTGGTTCATAAGCTCAGTCCACTGTCTAATCGGGGCAGTTGCGCGTATTGTGGTTCAGTGTCTCTGGGCTCTCCACTCGCTTCAATTACGCACAATCTTCTGCAACATAATATTGCGTGTTTGCTGTGTCCTTTTACGGCACCTACATCTGCCCAGATTCACGCTCACAGAGCCACAATGCATGGACTGCCCAGCTGGGATGCAGTTTTCCAACACCTAAAATTAGAAGAATATTCAAGAAGTAAAGATAGAGAGAGACCCAAGTTATTAAGTGGCGTTGTGAGAGTGTGGATGGGAGAAAATGGAACCGAAGCTCAGTGGGACCCGCCTCTTGATCTTTCTGAACTCTTAGTAAGTGAACAATCAGAAGAACAAGTGGGAGTCATAAATCAATCCTGCTTCATACCAGGGAAGTCTCCAATGCAGGATTCGAATGAAATAGATCCTTGGTGCAGTTCTTTATGCGCTGTTTCAATGTCTCCCAGCAAAGGTTTAAGTGAAAATGTGTTAGATAAAGATATCAAATCCGAAATATCTCCCCAGGTCCAGAAGGACAAAGAATCTCCCAGTGTAACTAACTTGAATGAAATTGAGGAAGAGGGTAACACGGTGGAAACTATGTCACCAGAATTACTCATTCCTTCCGTCACTGTGGCAGAAGATAGCGATGAAAATACCTCTGATTCCGATGTACAAAATGTAGAAGTGGAAAAAGTGAAATGTGTGAAAGCAGCAGCAGCAGCAGCAATAGCTTCGGAGGTCCACGATGATCGCTCTGATTCATCCAATGATAAAGATAGTGAAAGCGAGCCAGGTTTAGAAATTGATTCTTCTGAACAGTCGCCTGAACCGAATAAACCACTGAAAGGTAAAGACTCTAAATCGGATAACTGCCTTACAGTTAAGATTCCAGTCAGCATTCCATCTCCAACCAAAATCAAAAAGTCAAGGGCAACAAATTCTAAAGCTTCAAATTCAGTCGTGAATTCTGTAAAAGTGGCCGTACAAGAAGCTGTCACTACATCAGTGTCAGATACTAAAATACCAAGATTTGAACTTGTTGATACATTAAATTCAGTAATGGCAGAAACATTACAGTCCATGAGTCAGGCTCTTTCGGACACGGTGGGAAGCAGTGAAACTGTGGAACCCAAAAAGAAGACTGTGCCTCCTTTAACAATAAAGAATCAGAACAAAAAAGGAGAACCAAGGGGATTAGGTGACAATGCTTTTGTCAATGTAAAAACTATGGGGGAGAATATTTTGAAAGATCTTGAAGAGAAATATAGTGGTACGTGCGTCAGATGCGGAAACAGTATTCAGCTGCTTCACTTAAATGTTCACATCAAAACAATCCACCCTGGAAGACAAGTCCATTGCAGTTGTGGCTTCAAAGGAGATTTGTATCCAACTCTCGTTCATTCCTTTCACATGTCTCATATTCCCAGCGAGGCTCGACCAATTGTTTTATCATCCAAGGAAAATGAGAGTGATACGGTGATGATTGTTCTTGAAGCTCGACCCGATGTGAAAACAATGAATTATCCTTGTTTCAAATGTTCTAAAAGATTTAAACAAGAGAAATCCAGACAATTGCATTATAATTTATGCAAATTAGAGAAGAAGTTTTCTTGCAGTCTTTGCGGAGAGAAATTTGCGTTAGAAAATCACCTTCTGAAACATAAAGAATGGAAACATAATCCTCAGACGTGCTCGCATTGCGGCAAAGAATTTAATTCATCCAGTTCTTTAACGCAACACGTACTTCATATCCACAAAAAGGTAATTGCTCAACGCTGTAAACATTGCGGAGACACTTTCAATAATATTAAACAGTTGAAAGTCCACCTCAGACTTCATTCTGGAGAACAGCCCCACCAGTGTCCAAGTTGTTCGTTATCTTTTATTTCTCGTAATTTGCTTCAGAAGCATCTTCTCATAGATCACAAAGTTGCCCCTTCTGTCCACAATCTTAAACATTTTAAGGATAGAGAGCAGCCTTTAAAACCAAAGGTAGACCATTCAAAAGAGGATTCCTCCAGTTCTGACTCAGACTCGAGCGATTCTGACAACAGTGAAAGGAGGAGGAAACTTCAGAAAAAAGAGAAAGAAAAACGGTATGAAGCGAGAATGAAAACAGTCCCTTTTACCGAGTCCGATCTTGATACTTCCTCTTCTGACACCGATCAACTTCCTACTCCCGCCCCCAAGAAAACAAGGCCTCCCCCTGTCCGTAAAGCCGCAGCAAAGGAACAGAATGCAGTTCAAAAGGGACTGGATTTGAAGGCAAAGAAAGCTGGTATATACCAGGATAGAGAAGTGGTCACTCTCCCTCCACTGAGAGACGATACAAAAAACAAAGTAGAAGCTGCGGTAGGCCGTGTATGCAACCCTTGTGGACAGGAATTTGATTCGGCTGCTGGAAAACTGTTACATATGTATCTAATTCATCCCGGGCTAGTTCTCACACTCGGCTTTCATGAATGTAGTTTCTGTAATCATAAATTTTCCTCTGCCGATGATGTTAGCAACCACCACCTCGATAAACATCAAAGAACATCCCTTATGAATGGGAACTTTCGATGTCTGTGCGGACTTGTGTTCCGTGAAGATGGAGCCTACTATTTCCATCTGTATTATGCGCATAAGGCCCAAAGAGCTCTTAACGTCGGAGGAGAGATTGTATGTAGATTGTGTGAAGGTCGACCAAGACTCAACAAAATTGTCGATCTTGTTGTTCATCTTAGCGACCGTCACACTATGTTCGATCACGTGAGATTCAACGATTCCTACATGTGTAATTTCTGTTACAAAGCTTTTGAGTCTTGGACGGTCCTTAGCCTCCATTTCTTTATGGTCCACAAAGCCACCAAAAGTCAGACATTGAGTTACGATTGCCCGTACTGTCAAGGGGCTTCGCCATGGCACTCTCTCGAAGCTTTACAATATCATTTGGATAATGTTCACAGAGGGCGTCACACGCAGTCAAGACCGGTGCCAGAACACTCCAGAAACATTTACACTCCAGCTCCCGCGCCAGCATCCCCAACCAAAAGAAAAGAAGCGCCAATGCTGACGGAAGTAGTGAAAAAACCTCCCAAAATTAAGAAGTTTGACCTTCAGAGAACCAAAGCATCTCAAGCGGACCCCGAGGTCTTATATTGTATTTGTCAGTGTCCGTACGACGAAGTGTCGGACATGATTGGATGCGACAATCCGAATTGCAAGTTTCAGTGGTTTCACTTCGAATGCGTAGGGATTATGGCGGCTCCAGACGGAAACTGGTACTGCCCAGACTGCACCAATTTCGCCCAGCAGAAGCAGAAACAAGCTCAGAAGCAAAGGCAGTTGCAAGCGGATCTATACGAATATTACAGCAATTACAGCAATGATGCTACCGAAAATGAACCGAACAGCAATAGTTCGGCAAACTTAAACCGATCTCGCCAACACACTTCCTCCTCCGGTTCCTCTTCCTCTAACTCCTCAAATTCCTCTTCCTCTTCAAATTCCTCCTCTTCCTCCTCTTCGAGCAGCGATTCAAGTAGCGGGAGCGGAGAGGAGAATTAAGTTCAAAAGAGTACAACAAAAGGTTTCTCTCGTATAATATTTGTCAGTGTGTATTATATTATAAGTAAAAAAATATTACATTTTTTATCGCTTGAGATGAATCTATCGCTTCTTTATTACATTTTGTTACACTTATAAAAAGTTTTAAAAATGTAAATATGAGTAAGGAACATTTTAAAAATAAGCATACAGCAATTTCATATTTTTTAATTGCAATTGAGCTGAAGTTTCTTTGGTAAAAGTGTGTATATAGAATTTTTTTTTATTTTTTTTTTATTAATTGATGGTGGATTTTGTGTTAAAATAGAATTTTTGGAAATAGTTTTTTATTCTGAAAATGTAGGGAAAGTATATATGGATGAATGGATCTTAGTAGTTATGATGTTGCAATGTGTAAAAATAAAAATTTATGTTAATTTTTGTTATATGATCATGTTGTATAACGGGAAACTTATTCATTTATAATAATAATAATAATAATAATGAGAACTTGAATTCGTTAACTTTTTTGTAAATAGTTTTTCATTTAATAATTATGTTTATATCGAGTTTGAATTAATAGGAGAACTTTAAAAAGGGTTATTATATCAGTTTCTTAATAAAAAAAAACGAAAAAAATGTTTGCCAATATCTTAAGTTACTAAGTTAGGGTAAGTGGCATTAAATCTACAAATTTGAAAGGCTGTACCTGTTCTTAGCTATTCATTTGTTCTCTTACGTTGACCCGTTTGTTTACGAATTTGAACAAATAACCTGAAGTTATTTAGTTTTCACTGAAGATTTCGTAACATTTAAATTAGAATATATGTACATTGTTTTTAATTTTTAAGGGAAAATTTTCTATTAAATTTAAAATGCTAAGTATTTTATGTTTTTTTGCCCTTACTGTAAATTCTTGTACTTCCAAAGTTGATAAACATGGAGTGAAAATGATGAAACAGTTCACAATGGAATTATCAGGTCATCCCATAAGTAATGTCGTTTTTTAGATCGGAATTTGAAGGACAAAAAAAAATAAACTTTTTAATCTAGTATATATTTTCCATCGGAATCAGTGACACTCTGCCAACGGCATTGAAAAGCTTGTAGGACATGTTTATAAAATTCAGGCGGTTTTGAGGCAAAAAACGTAAAAAGACGTGTGCAGGTCATCTAAAGAAGTATACTGTTTCTCGTCAAAATAGTTTTGCAGACTCCTGAAGAGATGATAATCTGAAGGCGCAAGGTCTGGAGGATGTGGAAGTTTTTCCCACTCAAGCTCCTCAATTTTTGCAGAAGTGATCCGAGCGGTATGAGGACGTGCGTTGTCGTGGTGAAACACGATTCCTTTCCGATTAACCAAAGAAGGTCTCTCTTCTTTTAGTGCAGTGTTCAATCGATCCAGTTGTTGACAGTAGACTTGAGCGGTGATTGTTTGGTTGTGTGGTAAGGTTTCAAAGTGTATTACACCACCTTTATCCCACCAAACATTAAGCAACACCTTCCGAGGGTGAAGATTTGGTTTTGGCTGTGGTGTCACTGGTTCTCTGGCACAAACCCACTGTCAACGGCGCTTAACATTCTGGTACAGTATCCACTTTTCATCACCAGTCACTAAACGGTGCGAAAACGGATCTTGGAGTTCACGGGAATGAAGAGCTGTGCTAATGTTTACCCACACCCTCAGATTGTCGACCGACAATTCATGTGGCACCCATTTTCCTAACTTAGTCACTTTCCCAAGTTGTTGCAAATGTCGATGGATGGTGGACGGGGATGAATTGAGTTTCTGGGCCAATTCTTCGACAGTTGTTGAGCAGTCTTCAAGTGCGGCTAACAGCAGGTCATCATCAAACTCAGCAGGGCGTCCAGAGCGTGCTGCATCTGTCAAACAGCAGTCACCATTCCTAAACTTTTGAAACCATCTTTGACATTTTCTCACATGCAGAATATCGTTGCCATAAACTTCCTGAATGTTTCGCGTTGCTTCAGTAGCACTATTCCCTTTTTTGAACTCGTAAAACATTATATGCCTGATCTGCTCTTCTGATACCGCCATGTTTATGAGGGGTTCACATAAAGCAAAAAACACGTCTTCACTGGTCAAGGTCTGTAAAGTATGTAGCGAAACACGATAGATCTCTTAGATATAACCTTCGGAAAATTTATGCTTAAACCGAGTAGGACTAGTTTAAACTTAATCTATCGTAAAAAACGACATTACTTATGGGATGACCTGATAAAGTATTGAGGGTGATACTCGAAAACCATCTACTGCGCAGTACTTACTCGGTTATCCGTGATTGAGAGGCGGTCTATGGTCACGGATAACTGTTTTACGGCTAACTCTGTATACCTCGCTGGTGGGTAGGTGATGCGGCCGTTACTCCCGCCACAACTGGCTGGCCCCCTCGCCTCGCGTGCCACCATACACGGTATTATTCTCTTACACCGATATACAGTTAAGTAGTTTGTACTCGCCACGAGACTTCAGTATTGTGGCGAGACACTGACTGAGGTGTGTTGTGACAGGTTGGCGGGAGGTAAACCGCGGATGTAAGAATCCGCACCAAATGACGGTTAACTTTGTCATGATCACGGATAAGTGCCCAATGGTCGCAATTAGTAAATCATAGCTGAGTGAATCATGGATAATGGTGAGAGTATTTTAATTTATTTTTAATTTTCGCTTTAATTCTCGTTGTCACATAATTACAGAAAATGCGAATCATCTTGTTTATTTGTTATCGTAACAGTTAGGTTTGGAGCTATCGTAAACGTTCTCTTGAGACATTTAGTTTCCATGAGCTAATTTTTTTTTTATGCAAGGGCGAACGCCCGCATAAATGCACCCTAATAGTGGGCAAAGAACCAAAATTCAAGGCCTAAGGTTTTCGAGATGCCTGGACACACGGCGTTTGAAAGATTGATTGAACGTCATAGATGGGGAGAAAAATGGATTGAGGATAAGTGTTTTAGAGTTGACCGGTTGAAGAGATTGAAGATTGAGAATACCGATTAACCGTTGCTTTAGAGCAGTGGTCGGCTAACTTTTTTGGGTATTACCCCAAAATATATTTGAGGACGTAATCAGGACGTATATTCGTAATATTCTAAAATTTAGAATAACGCCACATTTATGTAACAAAATAAAATAAAAATATACGAAAAAAATATCAGCACAAAGTGTGTGTCATACCGCACGCATTACCCCCAAAAGTTTTAAATTTACCCCATTTGTGTAATTTACCCCTGCTCCCCGACCACTGCTTTAGAGGGATGGACAGAAAAGGGATGAGGATGTGTCAAAAGTCGTATTGCGTGTTCTCCTTAAAGGAGAGAGTGCAGAAGAGCAGTGTCCATTATAATAGCGATAGTAAAGAGAGAGTGAGGCAACATTGCGGCGGAGAGAGAGGGGATGACGAGTTGAAAATGCTTTGATTCGATCCGGTCAAGTAGAGCTGTGTGGGTTGAGCCACCCAACACTTGAGAAGCGTACTACATATTGGGGGCGGAAAAAAAAAACCTGTAAGAGACACCAACTGAGTGGGGATGAAGAAACTGCGGAGCCGGTACAATACACCTAACCTCTTAGAAGCTGTTTCAGAAAGAGTATATGTAATCTTTCCAGGAAAGATCACGAGAAAAGGAAACGGCAAAAGTGCCAAGAGAAGAGGAACAATTGAGTTATGTATTTCTGAAGGTAATGGGATAGTCGTGTGGAAGATTGTGACGAGTAGACATTCGAAGGAACTGAGTTTTTGAGGCATTAAAATAATTTTAGCCACAAGATTTCCTCTAACCCAGTCAGAGATAGTTGAAAGATCATCAGAGGTCGTGCACCATAGCCGTCGTACGCGAATCATGGAGTGACTGTTAAGAGGGACGTTTTTGTGAAACAGATGGAGAAGTGAAGGGTCGTCGGTGCAAAGTTTCCTCTATAGAATGCATTACATATTTGATGTTCATTTTATTTCCTTCATTTTCTCAGACTGCATCGCGTAACTACTGTGCAAACTATTTTAAAAGTCGGATTGTAAATAAATATTTTTTTGCAATTTAAACTTTTTAAGCGTCCCCCATCCCCATAGAAGAAGAAGAGAGCCAAAATCAAGGCCCAGGGTTTTGAAGATGCCTAGACACACTGCGTTTGAAAGATTGGAGGTCATAGACAAGGGGAAAGATGGATTGAGGAAGATTGTTCCAGAGTTGACCGGTTGAGTAGATGAAAGATTGAAAATACCGATTAAACCTCGCGTTAGAGAATTGGACAAAAGGAATGAGGTGTTGAAAGTCTGGTTCTGCGTGCTCTCATCCTTCGCAGCCTCAGTCCAATCTCCACGGGGAGTCTTACTATACTTAAACAAAAAATGCAGCTAGCTCACCTTGTGTATAATCACAGGAATTTGAGAATAGGACTTACCGCATGACTTTGCTCATCTGATAGTATATCTTAGCACTGCTAGTAGTCTTTATTACATTATAATTGTAATAAACAAATTGATTAAACTTTTCACTTGCCTCTTTGTTCACATCTTTAAAATTTTGAGTCTCCTAGGTAGTGGAAAAAGAACACTAATGAAATTTTTATGCCTAGACACTGTTTGAATAAATTATAGAGATAGACTTCAATACAAAATTTTTCTAGTCGATTTTCTGATGAATCTTACCGGTTTCCAGGAAGAAAACTATCAAAACCCATCGCTTCTGCAATAATTTTGGTTTTATTTATTATATTATGCTAGCTTTCACGCGGGTCAGCAAATCATTCTTCAATAAACCATCAATGTTTTTTTGTTCAACATCTAGCGTAGCTTGTCGGTTTTCAATGAAAAAGTTTCTCTGGTGGAATTGGAACTAAAACTTTGTATCAGATAGAACTTATCAAAATGCTCGCATATGATTTCATGTATTTTAAATAAAAATCAACTTCAACTTTGGTATTTGCTGTGAGATTTAAAGATGCAGAACATTCACTAACAGGAACAATAAGTTTCTGTTCTTTTACAGTAACATACAAATTATATGAAACCAAAAAAAAATTTGGCATTTAGTAGGGGTTCCCTTTCATTTGGAGCGGCAGGAATTTTTCCTCCCACTCCCCAATTCTCATATGGGCTGATTCTTCGTACTGAAACTGAGATTCAAATTAGACAAAATAACTAACTATATACTAACTTCAAGTGAGAAAGAACACAAAGCCTACCAATATCTAGTCACTCCACGTTTGCATTTTAATATACGTTAGAAAATCTTGAAGAGGAAGAGTCATTGAACTGTATGTTCGTTATTCAATGTGTTTCACTGGCCTTCATAGTCACTGCTCCAGACAACTATCTCTTAACCTTCTATGGACCACTTGTATAATGTTGTTCCTTCTTTTTGTTGCCTCTCTTTGGATTGCCTTTGTTGTGGATAGGAAGCCTTAAACTACTATAACAATAATAAACACTGAAAATAGAATGTATTTAGATTGTATTTAAATACATTTCTGAAGCAATGTATTTAGTATTTAATTACATTCCAGTTTACAGTAATGTATTTGATATTTAAATACAAATTTGCGTGGTATTTAGTATTTAAATAAATTTTAAAGTATTTATACCCATCTCTGACTACATGAATCATAATAAACATAACAGAGTACAGTTTGGAACAGTTACAGGACAAAATAATTAAATTCTCGATTTACAAAAAACATGAGACTAAAATACTACTACTAATAATAGAAAAAAAAATTCCATCCACCCCGGACCTAAGCCTCTAAGCACTTTCATTCCACTACATATTCGCTTTCATCAATGTCAAGCTCTCGAAAAGTCCGCCGGACAGCTTCTCTCTCCTGGGTGAATGAAAAAAGCCGTTCTACTGGCTTCGTGGTTGGAACAGGCAGGACAAGTTGGTATCTGCGTCGTTCAGATATCTGATGACGGCCATGTCTGGAGTTTCCCTTCCAGATTGTGGCGATAGTATCTTATCAAAGTGAAAATACTCATCATTTTCCAAGGGGAAAGGTGAGCCCCCTTTCATATCGTCGGTCATATCTTTGACCACATTGATGAGCTTATCACGAACAGTTGCTGTCGTGGTTTAGTAATCCGAACTCTTTTTCAAGCTTACCCATCTGAGCTTGAAGAAGGGATGAGAGACTGCTGCGACAACTGCATCATTAATTCTGGGTTCAAGATTCAAATAGTGAGAAAATCTAGTTTTGAAACCCTGAGTTAATGCGGCAAGAAGAAGATTGCAGTATTTGAGCATCTTCGTTTCATGGGTCTACCTGATTCTCAACAGTGAGGAGCGTCAGGATCAACTGTCCATAATAGCATCCTTTCGCACCCTGCAATGGGCCCCAGAGATAGCCTATACTCTTCCAGGTACTCTAGCTCAGTGGTTCCCAACCGGTTTTGGCTTATGGCCCCCCTTAGGAACCTTATTTTTTCCCGTGGCCCCCATAAGCATTATTTTCAGTAGGTAATATGCAGATTTAACTCTATTTTACAAAATAACATTTTCCTGTGGCCCCCTTCAAATGTGCCATGGCCCCCAGGGAGCCATATGGCCCCCGGTTGGGAAACACTGCGAGCCTAGCTCATGACGTTTAAAGACCGGCAGCTGAAGACGTGTCATCAAATCGTTCAGTTTAGATTTGTGTTTGCAAATGTATTTAAAAATGTATTTGAAAATATGTATTTATAATTACAAAATACATCAATAATAATGTATTTAAATACCCTAAAAAATGTATTTATAAATACAGTATTTAAGTATTTATCAAATACATTACTGCCCATCTCTGGTCAGAAGTGGGCAACATCAAGATTGCTTGAAGAATCTTTTTTCATTGTATTTTTTTATTTGAAAACCTTATTGAATGTTATTTGTATTTAGATTTATCACTAGGCTTGGTGAGTCAGTCAATAAGATAATAGAAGCCATGGTTAGTGGACTGGTTTCCGATATATTTTATAGATCTCAAATCTGGAAGCATTGGCATAGGCAATTGTATGTTCATTATGCACAGTGATTCACTGGCCTACTTAGTCAGTGTTATTTTATTTATTTGTCGGGTTCGAAATCCCAGCTGAGCCGTGAACGGCCAAATTCTAAAGGGCAAGTTCTACCTAAAGCCCAAGTTAAGCTAAATTAAAACTTACGGATTTGAGATCCTATTAGGTCCTACCTCAGGGTAACCTCAGGGTTGCTGACTCGATGCGGGCCTAACTTAGATCTTAAATTACATGAACTTAAAAAGTAAACAAAAGGGTACTATTTAAGTTCATGTAATTTAAGATCTAAGTTAGGCCCGCATCGAGTCAGCAACCCTGAGGTTACCCTGAGGTAGGACCTAATAGGATCTCAAATCCGTAAGTTTTAATTTAGCTTAACTTGGGCTTTAGGTAGAACTTGCCCTTTAGAATTTGGCCGTTCACGGCTCAGCTGGGATTTCGAACCCGACAAATAAATAAAATAACATGGTCCTTCAGAACCGGATTTCTACCCCAAGACTGAGTCAGTGACCATTTTTCGGCAAAGTTCTGATTGTGCAAATTGTATCCCAAGTTAGGCCTAGACGGGTTGAGTATTATTGAGTTAAGGTCCCAGGGTAAAAAGTTTGGTCGCCCAATTGCGAAACTTGGCCAGTCGTCTGTCGTTTTTTGGCCTACTTTTTTTCCGGTTTGGTTAATTTTGGGTTATTATTGAATTAAGGTCCCAGGGTAAAGTTTGGTCGCCCAATTGCGAAACTTGGCCAGTCGTCTGTCGTTTTTTGGCCTACTTTTTTTCCGGTTTGGTTAATTTGGGTTATTATTGAATTAAGGTCCCAGGGTAAAGTTTGGTTGCCCAATTGCGAAACTTGGCCAGTCGTCTGTCGTTTTTTGGCCTATATTTTTCCGGTTTGGTTAATTTTGGGTCATTATTGAATTAAGGTCCTGGGGTGGAAAATTTGGTATTCCATACTGGTGTTTGGTTAGTACCCCACCCAGCAATTCAGTTTATTTGAAAGTAAAATTTGCGTTTGATCAGTTTGGTTAAGTATTTCTGCCAATTCAGCTCATTTGGTATTGAGCCCAAGGGTTGTTTACATTGAAGATGAGTGCATCTGAATTGAACAAATTTATAAAAAGGAGAAGTGCCTACAAAGGTCTAATTACAAAGGTCATTGCCACTATAGATTCTGCCATAGAGCAAGAGGATTTACGCTTAGTGACTGCGAAGCTTGCCATATTAGAAACTAAAAAGGTTGCTCTAAGTGAGGTAAATGTTAAAATTGAGGCTCTTATAGAAGAGGATGAAATAGAAAATAACATAATTTACTTTGAAGAGATTATTGATGATATGATTAACGTAGGCCTCCGAGCAAAAGAGTTTAGCAGCTCAGTACAGTTAGAGACCAGGTCTAATAATGAAACACAACACTCAACAAATGATGCTTGTGAAGTTAAGGTTAACAGATCTGTAGTTCAATTACCGAGGCTTGTACTCAAAACATTTTCTGGGAGTATTCAGGAATGGCAAGGATGGGCAGACAGTTTTCAATCAGCAGTTCATTCTAGTCAAGTGTTAAGTGCCGTGGAGAAGTTTAATTATTTGCGGTCCCTCTTGGAAGGGGAGGCAGCAAAGACTATAGCAGGATTAGCATGAACAGAGGCTAATTATAATGTGGCTTGGGATATATTAAAGAAACGGTTTGGTAAGCCAGAGATCTTAATTAAAAGCCACCTCCGTGCACTTTTAGCTATACCTCCTGTTAATAATCCTAATAGTGTCAAGGAGTTACGGCAGTTATATGATGAATTTGAAATTAGAACTAGGTCCCTGGACAACTTGGGTGTAGGAATGGAAAAGTATGGTATAATGTTGGTTCCTACACTGGAGTCTAAATTGCCTAGCTCAATTTTGCTTGAATTAAGTAGGGGACACTCTGCAGAACATGTGTACATCCCCCTTCAGCAGATGTTAAGTCTTTTAGGCACAGAATTAGCAAGACGAGAGGGAGTTGAGTTTGCACAGTGGGATGGTAAACAAGAGGACAAAGGCAGGCACAGCACCAAAGTTTCCACAAAAAGGAATAGCCCAGGTACAGTGTCAGCTCTACATGCCTCCTCTGAGAATAAATTAAAGGGAATCAAGGAATGTATATTTTGCGAAGGCAACCACAAGTCATATAAATGTGAGGTGGCTGAGGCCTTACCCTTTGAGGAGAGAAAGGACAGGGTAACTAAGTCCACAGCATGTTTTAAATGTTTTTTGAAAGGTCATAGAGCAAGGTTTTGTAAGTTTAAAATTTTGTGCAAAAAATGTCATGGTAGGCATCAGCCATTATTGTGTGAAAACACTCTTAGTAGGCCTACCCCAGAAGTAGAGACATCAGTGGCACATGCCACTGCTATGCAAGGGAGTAAAAGTAAAGGGGGATTATTGCAAACAACTGCAGCCTTATTAATTGGGAATGAGGGAGAAGCTACTGTAAGAGTGTTGTTTGATAGTGGTAAGTTTTTATTAAGACCAGAATTTCCAGAAAATTGAAGTTTAAAGAACTTAAGAGGGAAATTTAAGAATTTCTGGGTTTGGGGGTTCCGTTCAAAACCGAACCAAATTTAAGAAGGTAGAAGTTCTGGTTAAAGGGTTGTTACCGCAAAGTCCCACTATCAAGGTCCAAGCTGTAGAGATTGAGGAACTTTGTGCTCCAGTCACTACTTGTTTAGATATGGCATGTGTCCAAGAATTGCAAGTTAAAGGAATTAATTTGGGCAATAATAAGTTTGAGGGAACAGAAGATATTAGTCTTTTGATTGGAGCTGACTATTATTGGGACTTCATCACTGGTAATATTGTCCGTACATCTCAAGGCCCAGTAGCTATTGAAAGTAAGCTAGGCTGGATGCTACATGGTAGTTATTGCAATGAAATGGAAGTTAAGGCTCTCTTTGTTAAGATTGAGGAGAACAGCCATGGTCTGGAAAGGCATTTGAAAGCGTTTTGGGAACTTGAATCTATTGGTATAAAGGACAACCAGGCAAGTACAGTGAACAATGATGTTTTAGAGCAATTTGAAAAAGGGATTGGGTTTAGAGATGGTTGCTATGAAGTTGGCCTACCATGGAAGGATTCTTGCAAACCTGGTTCAAACCTTCAGCTAGCTAATCGGAGGTTGGAGACTTCATTGTACAGGCTAAGAAAAAATGAGGAGTTGTTAATTGAATACGATGAGGCCATCCTAAGTTATGTAAGGGAGGGCTATGCTGAAAGGGTGCAAGGTGAGCTGGTGAGCCAGGAGGCACATTATCTGCCACACCATGCAGTGGTACGGCGAGACAAAACTACCACCAAACTGAGGGTAGTTTTTGATGGCTCAGCCAAGGACAAAGGTGGTGTGTCCTTGAATGACTGTTTGGATGCTGGGCCAAATTTAAATGCAGATTTATTTTCCTTGTTACTGAGATTCAGGTTTGGTAGAGTAGCATTGACTGCAGATGTGAAGCAAGCCTTTTTGCGGATAAAGTTAAAACCAGAGGACAGAGATGCAGTAAGGTATCTGTGGGTGGATACGAAAGACTTGTTGGAAAATGAACCTAAGGTTCAAGCATATAGAATGAAGTCAGTGTTGTTTGGCCTCAGCTCTAGTCCATTTCTGTTGGCAGTTACTATGCAGTACCATTTTAAGAAATATTCTGAAGTCTATCCTAACACTATTGAACACATAAGGAAAAAATTTTATGTTGATGATTTGCTATGTTCCGTGGATAATACAGAAATGGCTAAACAGATATTCATGGAGGCTAGAGCTATAATGAGGGAGGCTGGCATGGAGCTCAGAAAATGGCAGACCAATCATTCGCAATTACAAGAGTTTATGAGTCATTCCTCTGTAGTACCTGACGCAGCAGAAAGTATTGAGGATTCTGGTATTAAGGAGTTGTGGGCAATAGACGCAAAGGTGCTAGGCATCGTTTGGCAGCAAGATGATGATTTGTTTACCTTCAATGGGAAATCTTTAGTAGAGCTGGCCGAGAATGACACAAGGTGGACAAAACGTACAGCTCTTAGTTTGGCTTCGAAGGTCTTTGATCCTCTTGGATTCCTGGCTCCATTTGTGATAGTCAAAAATTTGGTTTCAGAGCCTCTGGGAAATTGGACTTGGTTGGGACCAAGAGTTACCTGATCATATGGTGGTAAGGTGGAAATATTGGTTCAAAGAATTGGCACATCTTGGAGACATTGAAATCCCAAGATGGTACTTTGGAGAGTTGAACAATAGTCCAGACAATTTGGAGCTGCACATCTTTTGTGATGCAAGTGAGGAAGCCTATGCAACTTGTATTTATATAAGAGGCGCATTGCAAGAAGAAGTAAGTTGCAGGTTGGTTGCTGCAAAGAGTAGAGTAGCACCTTTGAAAAGGCTTTCTGTTCCAAGGTTGGAATTGATGGGTGCCGTTATTGCTAGTCGGCTTGCAATTACAGTGCGAAAGTCTTTGGCCCTCTATGAAATTCCAAGCTATTATTGGACAGACTCCACTATAGTTTGGCACTGGTTAAGAAGTCAGGCAAGGAAATGGAAACCATTTGTTGCCAATAGGGTGGAGGAAATTCAAGCGCACACAGATCCCAAGCAATGGAAGCATTGTCCAGGCATCCAAAACCCCGCTGATTTACCAACACGAGGAATTTCGGTGAAAGATCTTTCACAATCAAGTTTGTGGTGGAATGGGCCAGAGTGGCTAAAACTTGGAAGTGAAAACTGGCCTTCTAATCAGCCTGTTGTAGGAGAATGCCAGGCTGAAGAAGCATGGGTGAGTGAGGTGAGAAAATGCGCTGTGAACAGTTGTTTCAAGTTATGCAGCAGGACCCCATATTGAGGCTTGAGGACATTAGCAGTCTGAAAAGATTGTTAAGAGTGACAGCATGGATATATAGATTTACCAACAACATTAAGGGAGAAACAAGAAGGGAAGGAATTCTGAACAGTAATGAGATTCAGCAAGCCAGGAAATACTGGGTGGTATATATGCAGAAGAAAAAATTTGGTGAAGAGAGAGAATTGCTCACCAGCCATCCATTACAGGTTCTACCAACACATTCTGCGCTCAAGGGTTTGGATGTGTTTTTGGATCAGGATTTATTGAGAGTAGGAGGTAGACTACAGTTTTCTGGGCTTCCAGAGGAGAAAAGACATCCAATTTTGCTACCTTCTGGGGGGCACTTTGTGGACCTTTTGATCCTGGATACTCATCATAAGCTGTTATATGCTGGAGTTAGAGAAGTGATAATAGAGATTAGACAACAATTTTGGATTCTCAAAATTAGACAAGTAGTGAAAAAGGTCTTGCATAAATGTGTGGTTTGCAAGCGTTGGAGTGCAAAGCCTTATTATGAAAGGTGGCTCCACTTCCAAGAGAACGGTGTGTCTATACTGCCCCATTTGATGTAGTGGGAGTAGACTTTGCAGGGCCAGTCTATGTGTATGAGCGAGGGGAGTCTAACAAAGGTTATATATGTCTTTTCACCTGTGCTACCACCAGAGCAATCCATTTGGAGTTGGTAAGCAACTTAAGTAGTGATGTATTTCTTTTGGCCTTTAAAAGGTTTGTGAACAGAAGGGGTTTCCCAAATAAAATCATATCGGATAATGCAAAAACCTTCAAAAAGGCTGCAAAGGAACTCCAAGAAATTTGGTCCTTGCTAAAAGAGGAAGGATTCCAATCCTACTTTTCACACCAAGGGGTACAGTGGGAGTTTATTGTTGTGAGAGAGCACCATGGGGGAGGATTTTGGAAAGGCTAGTGAGAAGTGTAAAGTGTCCATTAAAGAAACTTTTAGCTAATGCTCATTTGAGCAAAGAAGAATTCTCTACTGTTCTATGTGAAGTAGAAGCAATGGTGAACAGTAGGCCCATCACTTTTGTTTACAACAGTAGGCAGGATGCAGAGCCATTGACACCAAATCATTTTCTTTGTGGTAAACGATTAACATCAAACCCCAGTGTGCCAGAAGACTGATTGGGGATGAAAGACCAAGGCAATGCTGGAAGCTTGGCATAATTGAAGAGTTGTTTGTTGGCAAAGACAATTTAGTTAGGTCTGCACTGGTAAAGACTTCAGGAGGAAAGTTAAAGAGACCTATACAAAAACTCTATGCTTTAGAAATCAGCAAAAACACAGATAGTCAAGATGAAACATTTGAGTTACAGCCTCATGAAGAAGGCTTGGCTAACCTTGCAGAAGGTAATGACAACAATGCCTCTTCGGTGGGGAGTGCTAGTGTTAGAAAATCTAGAAGAGGAAGAACCATTGTTGTCCCAAGGCGATACGATGACTAAGCTGATTGATGCAGCATTGCTTGTATATATATTAAGTTAAGGTGTGTATATATATCCATCTCATAATTGTAAGGTTAGTGAAAAATTAAATTAATTTAGAGCTAGCATTTTTGAGCTCTTGTGGCATCATTGTTTGGTCACACTGTTGGCATCATTTTGAGACGCTGCGCGTCTTTTCTACTCGTTTGTGGAAGGTCGTACGTAAAGGTGTGGTTTGATAGAGAGCTCTCTTGCAATTCAGTTTGGTTGTTTAGATACATGATTGTTGCATCGTGCAATAGTCCAGGTTGCGTTGTTGTTGCAAGGTTCAGAAAGAAGACCACAAATAGTACCCTTTTGTTTACTTTTTAAGTTCATGTAATTTAAAGTCTAAGGTAGGCCCGCATCGAGTCAGCAACCCTGAGGTTACCCTGAGGTAGGACCTAATAGGATCTCAAATCCGTAAGTTTTAATTTAGCTTAACTTGGGCTTTAGGGAGAACTTGCCCTTTAGAATTTGGCCGTTCACGGCTCAGCTGGGATTTCGAACCCGACAAATAAATAAAATAACAGTCAGTGCTCCAGACGACTATCTCTTAATCTTCTATGGACCACTTGTATAGTGTTTGTACCTGTTGAGTCTGAAATAAAGTGTTTGTTTGTTTGTTAGTATGGAATAGGCCAGTGGTGGCGAACCTTTTTTGCTGGTGGGTCATTTTTGTTACTTTTGATTCAAAAAAGAACGAAATTGGGATCACAATAATTTATTTACTTACTATTTTTAGTGAGAAACTTCTTGTTGGATTTTAGCTGCAAATGTTTTGATCCGAGGTTTATATTTAGTTGTCTTTAGTCTCACACATGCAGCAGTCATATCTGTGCCAAGGCGATTCCTAGTGGTGGATTTGACGAAATTCATGGAGGAAAACAACTGTTCACATGAATAAGTTGAACCAAACATTGTTAGCAGAGCTAATGCTAGCTTTTTCATTGATGCGAAAGAATTTGGTAACGAGTTCCATTCTGCAAGAATAAGATTCTCTACTCTTTCTATTGATTGTTGTTCTCTGGTTACACCCAAAATTGACGACTCCAATTCTTTTTCTTGTAACTTCAGATTAAGATCAATAAATTTAGTCTTCCTTACTGCACTTTCTTGGAAGTCAACTAATTCCATTTCTAAATTACCAATGCCAAGCCAATGAAAAGCTGATAACTGAAGATCTTCAAATTGAATAGTATGGGGGAATTGGATGAATTGTAATGTTGCATTAATTTGTCGGAATTGTGAAAACCTCTCTGAAAGTGATTGTCTGGCATCTCTTATTATTGAAGAGTACTTTTTGAGCACGTCGGATTTATTTTCTTCATTGTCTGCAAAATATTTTGAAGTCAAGAAGTGTTTCTGCAATAATGGAAAATATTTCAATTGTTGTTCTTCCAGATCTTTTGAGAAAATATTTAGTTTTTTTTCAAAAGCTTTAATATTTTCATACATTGATGATACAACACAGCCGCGACCTTGCAACTTTTTATTTAAAGCATTGTAATGCAATGTGAAATCAGCGAAAAAATGTAAGTCATTCAACCAATTCATGTCAATCAGTTCTGGATATTCATGTTCCTTTTTATTAAAAAATTATCTTATTTCTTCTAACAATTCAACAAAGCGATTCAAAACTTGACCACGACTTAACCACCTGACATTGTTATACATGACTAACCCCTGAAAATCGAGAGTGAACCTCATCTAATAGTTTGGTAAATTGACATTTGTTAAGATCGTGAGCAACTATAAAATTGAAAATCTTTGTCACAAGAGACATCACATTTTCAAGTGATTTTAAACTTTTTTTTTGCCCAAAGAGCTTCTTGGTGTAAAATACAATGAAATTCAACTAAAGGGTGTTTCACTTCTTGTTAAGTAATTGAACAAATCCAACATTTTTTCCAATCATACTCGGAGCTCCATCAGTAGTCGCAGATACAACATTTCTAAAATTAATACCTATTTGGATGAATTCCTTCTTCAATTCATTCATAATATCCTGTTCTGTGATTTTCTCAGGCAGTGTCATCAATTTAATTAGCTCTTCCTTCATTATATTTTCGGAATAAAATCTTGCAATAACTTTGTGGTATAAAAGAATTTTAATGAAAATATTTTAATGAAAATATCACAACTTAACCAATTCAGTTCGTCTGTGCTCCGAATCAGTGCTTCTGACCTGTCAGCAAGTGGGATAGAAAGGTTTTTACATTACATTTCATTTGGAAAACATGAAGCCACTTGGGCATATCAAGGTATTCTAAGTCACGAGCTACATTTTAATAATAATAAAAAATCTTGCAAAATGTCAAACTACTGTCAGCTAATTAATATACAACTATTTACTACCACCAAAGCAGCCTACATAACTGAAGCTAAGAATATACACTATATACAATCTACAAACTATCTCTTTTACTCATTAAAGTGTCTAAATTTTTTCTTAGACTTAACTAACTAGCTACTGTTTACCACATCATATGGCAAGTCATTCAAAAAATCTAATACTCCACAGTATGACTGAATAAATATTTTCATAGATCAAGTCTACAAGTCTGTTTTCTAATTTTCTTATTATGCCCACGAGTTATCCCATCAGTATCTAGTGAGAAAACGTTACGTACATCTAAATTGTCCAAACCTGAAAACATTTGGAATATCTGTATCATATCTCCCCTCATACAACGTCTCTCAAAACTAAACATACCTAGTTCCTTTACAAACAAACAAACAAAACAGCTTTATATTGCAGATCATTCACAATCCATAGCTACTTAACCTAACATACAAGTACAATCTTACGTATACACTGAACTTAATACAAAAATAAACCCAACATAGCCACCTAACCTAGCATACTGGAATACTGTTTGATTAATTATATGACAATTTTATGTATATTGTTATTACATGAGACATCTTATAACACTTATAACACTTATTATAACACAACTTAATATACATATATAATCTTTGCTACATTACAAAAATAAGGTATTGTAAACCAGCAGTTGTCTGAACCAAGACTGTCATATAGGTGAGAGGTATACAGTATCTGAAGACAGGACATTGTACAATAACACATTACAGCTGTTTTGGACCCTAGTAATGATATTATATATATTCTTCCGGATTAACATTTGGCTGGTAGGTAAGTTACGCGTAGTAAACATAAAACTGGCACTGCGCTATTTTGGTTCCCTACATAGCATACGAAAAATATTATAAGCAACAGAGAGTTTATTCATAGCAGTTTTTGTATAGTTCCACTACAGATGGGATGTATACAGTGCAGTACAGTAAGTTCTAAAAAGATAAGTTTTAACTGATTCTGAACACATACGGTACCAAATTTCCTTACTAGCATGTTACCCTGTACATACAGCTTTTTACGTTTCCTCTCAATATCGAGTTCATCTTGCAGCTCGTGAGTAATTACATGACCTAAATATTTACATGTGTCTTTGACAGGTATTGTCTGGCCATTCATTTAAAAACATCCACATGATACATGTTTCAGTAGATTACACCTAAAAATCCAAATACAACTCTTTGCCCTATTATATAGGTGATGTCATTTTCTATACCATATTGTTCACATATCTCTAATAGTATTATACGAGGACTACAACATTTTAAATGTTCTGCTTATATGCCATCTAGGCCACAACTTTTGTTATCATCTAACTTATAAATAGCCCTGCCAGATTTCTGAGTCATTAATTAGTAGCTCCTCAGAGCGTTCTACATTTAGACATATATTTAGTCTATCCCTCCCCTTTTCCCCATTTTTTTATTCTTAAAGCTACTTCCACTCGCAGCCTTAATGGCATGTTCAAGCTCACCGTAATACTTATTTAAGAGATCTATATGTTTTACATCATCACAGGAGAGATTCCTACAAGCCAAAGCTTCTGAAGGAATCCTCACAAGTCATAGTAGTGCATCAGTCTGCATAGTATGGTAATCTACCTCAGAGTGACTAAGATTTGACCAATTAACCTTATAGTAATCAGCATTATCACAGTCACTTTCTAAGTCAGGTGCTACCATACAATCAAGCCCGACTACAAATGGGATATGTTCAGATTCAAATACATCATAAAGTATGGACATAACTATTGATTATATTATAACCATTGTGGGAGGCTATAAAGTGGTCTAGCCACGAGTTAGTCCCCCAGTAGGGCGGGTCGTACTCAGGTGACAACATGAATCTGAAGGAAATCCTACCATCAGGGGTGTCTAAATTATGTGTTTTTACATGGGGAATTCAAATATGAGCTTCTTTTTTGGATAGGATAACTCTAACCTACATCATTTTGTATTTCTAAATTGCCAATTTTACCCTTTTGAACCCCTTTATAATATATTAAAAGATATAAGGTAAATCATTTATATTGACAAGGCCAAATCAACTTTACATATATTTATTAATAGGTGAACTGCAATACGTCAATAATAGAAATCCAGTAAAAAGTGTCTTAGGTCCATTAAAAAATGTAAATGGAGATCTAGTCTCTGAAAACAAGGAAATGGCTACCTTGCTAAACGAATTTTTTACGTCAGTTTTTACTATAGAAGATGTAACGAATATCCCTACGTTCATAGACATAATACCTTTTGATAATGGTAATATTTTGGATAATATTGTCGTTAGTGAAGGGGAAGTAATGCGCTATATTGATAAAATGAAAACGCGTAAATCACCGGGTCCGGATTCCATATATCCCATACAACTAAAAGAATTAAAAGATAGCATTGTTGTGCCGCTAACAAAGATTTTTAATGCGTCTATTTCTGAGGGGTGCGTACCAGATAATTTCAAGTTAGCAAACGTAACACCTATCTTTAAGAAAGGCGATAAAGGTGCGGCGGGAAATTATAGGCCAATCAGTTTAACGTCTGTTGTAGGTAAGCTTTTGGAATCAATAATTAGGGATCGTATCAGGGCCGGATTAAGACCTTTAGAGGCCCTAAGCACTTAAAAGATTTTGGTGCCCCATATATATGTAATTCAAAATATAAACAAAAATAAACCATAAAATAAAATTTTATTTTTTGAAATGAAACAAAACTTACAGTAAGATGGAAAATAATGTTTATTTTTGTATACTTCCACTTCATTTATATTTGAAAAGTTTTCTCCTACTTTTTTTAATTGCAAAGTCTTTGATCAGATCCTCAAAACTAATCTTACGTAACACATCTGCTTCTATACTTAGTAGAGATAAGGCATCCAGCCTGCCTTGTTGCATAGTTGTTCTGTTGGTATTTTTAATATACTTCAACTGAGAAAATGAACGCTCAGCTGAGCAATTTGTGACCATTAATGTTAAAAATATACGAAAGGCAATTTCTACATTTGGGAAGGCACACTCAATATTGTCTTCTACAATTATTTTATAAAGTTCAGCATGACTGAATCTTGTTTTTACATTTTTTTTTGCACTGAACTTATGGCACACATATGAGCAGTGGCGGTCCTAGCTTACATGACGCCCTGGGCGAACCTCACCTTCAGCGCCCCCCCCCCTGTTCGCCAACACACACACATTCGAATCCCTCCAAAATAAAGGACAGACATAACTCTTTCACAAAATAACTTTTTATTGGACTAATTGTTGGAACTTCAGAACCAAAACAAAGACTCAAATTTCTGAATTTTACAAATCCTTCATCACGTAAATAGAATAACTCACTTAAGAGAATGTAATTATGATACTATGAACAGGAAAAATACAAATTAAATTGCACAACTGCCATAAATAAACTAGAGAATCAAATTTCTAAATTGTACAAATGCTCTATCACATAAATAGAATAAGACACTTAAGAGAGGGTAATTATTATGCTACACTTTGAACAAGAAACAAAATAAATTGCACCACAGCACAACTGCCATCTAAAGCCTGACTCTTCTTACCTTCCTTGATGCAAAGTCATTGATCTTTTATTATTTATTTTATTTTATTTTTTATTTTTATTTATTTCTTTATTTATTTATTCTTATTTTTATTTTTATTTTTTTTGCAGGCGCTCATGCCGCCCCTCCACAAATGCCGCCCTGTGCGGCTGCCCATATTGCCCATATGAGGAACCGCCACTGCATATGAGTGAAACTGCTGAAGCTCAGCAGAGAAATTAGTGTTCAAGTCCTCTGGGTAAGCATCAATCATCTTTTTACAACCCTGAGAATACCTTTCAATTTCAGTAGATGATGAAGTGGTGACATTATGTGGCACATCACTTAGAAAAGAAAATCTCCCTGCTATTTCTTTGTATATCTCTCCTCTTCTTCTCATCTCAGTTTCAAGTTTGTCAACAATTGTGTAAAAGGTGGTGATAAAAAATTTATCTCTGGCATTCAGATATACTTCTGGTGCATCTCCGTCATTGGGTACCTTCTTTCTGATACGTTTGCGAGTTTGAGCTGCCTTGTAATCAACATCTGGTAGCATTTCCTTTGTAGCTGCTTCATATCTTTCAAATTCATCTCGTGAAGTGCACAGCTGGTCAGCTAATGATCCATACAGATCTGCACATGTTTTTAAGTTCACATCCTTATTCTGTAGAACTTTGCTTACTCTATGAAAATTTTGCAAAATCTCATCCCAAAAATTCAACATAAAAACGAATTCTAGCTCTTGCATCTTATTTGCAATATTATTTGCTTCTCTTCTAGTGTCTCCCTTTTGTGACTGGTCTTCAGCTATACATTCTAACGCTTCTAAAATTTTAAGGAAAGATTTCAAAATTCCTGCTGTTGCCATAGCATGTGCCTCCCATCTGGTATCAGAGAGGGATTTTAAGACACTTTCATTTCCAATACAACCTTTAAGAATTTCCCACCTGCTGGTTGAGGCTAAAAAAAAGGTATAGAGCAACTGCACTGTAGAGAAGAAATTAACCGCCTCTTGACAGCAGTCAACAGCACTTCGGCCTACCAGATTTAGTGAATGGGATGCACAGGGCACATATATAGCAAACTTGTTTGTTTCTAAAATTTTTTGCTGCATCCCCTTATAACGCCCAGACATGTTGGTAGCGTTGTCGTAAGATTGACCCCCTACATTTTGAGAAGTTTAGCTAACAAACTTCACGTAAGTACTGCAACACCTGATTTGCCATTTCCTCACCAGTATGGCTTTTCATTTTCAGAAAGGTTAAAAAGCGTTCAATAGGCTGTCCATCTTTTAAGTACCTAAGTACAACACTTAACTGATCGATATGTGATAGATCTGGTGTTGAATCAACTGACAAACTAAAATAACCAGAAGATTTTACTTCGTCAACAATGAGTGCGTGGACCTTTTGAGCCATTAGTTGAATGAGTTCCTCACAGGTGGTTTTGGACAGGTAAGAAGGATTTCCTTTGCCAGAATTTCCATATTTCAAAATGTGACCTGCTAAAAATGGATCAAACCGGCTTATGAGCTCAAGCAGCCCTAAAAAATTCCCATTCTGCAATGATCCAAATCTTTCTTCTGTTCCTCGAAAAGACAAGCCACGTTCAGCTAACGTACAAATAACAGCTATGACACGCCTCAAGACATGTTCCCAGTAATCACACTCTTCCTGAATTTGTTTTTCCAACTGTTGTCCCAACCCCGCACCTTGTCTGCGAGTTAAGTATGTTAGCATAGAGTCTCGGTGAGTAGTGCTTTTTTCATGATGATCAATTACAATAGTATTTCGCCAGTCACTGAACCCTTCTCTTATAACAAAATGTGAGACATTTTTAGGAGCAAACAGTTTACAAACATAACAGTAAACTGATCCTGTTGATGGTGAATACAATAACCACTCTCTCTTGTATTTCTCACCATTGGCTTTTGTCCCAACGAAAAGTTTTTGTGAACAGTATCTTGCTGGTTTGCCACTACTGAAATGCCGGTAAGACTTGTTAAATGGCCCATTGTGGTGTTGACAGTCACTGGGTCCACAAGCAATCCAATAAGCCACATCATCAGCAGAGAAATCAAGCCACAACCCTGGATCTTTTGCTATATTTACTTCATCTTCTGCAGACTGATTCATTTCACCACCATCACCATGGTCCACTAAACTTTCATTTTCAGCAATTATTTCAACCCCAGAATGTCTTGTAAAGCAACTTGAATCAACATTTGCAGTAGAGGTATCAAGAGAATTTACAGGCAAAGTGAGATCAGTAGTGAGACATGTGGTAGATGAACCTGCTTGTGACACCTCGGTGATTCCAACGTCATCATATTTTGATTTTGAAGTGATCAAAGTGGTATTTGTGTCCACTTCTGATGACGGAGATTGGTTTTGATTCAGAATCGGTATATCATGTTGACGTTGTGGTCGTGGAACTTGTGTGAAGAAATCAGTCAGCTTTGCAGTCTTGGACTCTAAATCCAAAGTCTTCTCTTGTTTCTCTTTTGATAGTTTTCGCTTTTGTACACCACTTAACTGAACACGTTTCATCTTGGTTCTTGGGGTCTGTAAAATACAGAAATAAAAAGAATATTTTATTTGTATATTATGTGGCAATCAACACAGTTACACATATCACAATCTTGGCTTTGTTCTTTTATTCTCAGAAAGACAAAATGGGAACCGTACACAACCAAAGTGGCAATTTAAATATAAGTGGCAATTAAATATAACTCAACCGAAATATCAACTCGAAATGTTGAATACAAATCAAATCGAAAGAAGGAACCAAAAGAAGGAACCGAAAGAAGGAACCGAAAGAAGGAACCGAAACCTATAAAATAAAAATACTTAACATTAGAATTAATAATACGCAATCTATAAAAATATCAATATTAACATTTCACTATTAACGAGCCACATTTTATATTTACATTTATTTATTTATTTAAAACACAATATTTAATTATAGGAAATATGAACATTTGCTTAGGGCCTAAATTGTCCTAACTACGTTTGATGTTATATATACATTAAAAATTATTCACTCTGGTTATTACAATCTAAATTCTTTTATACTGTTATGACAATAGATAAATAAATTATAAAATAAAGATACGTGTATGATAAAATATTGTTATATATACAAATAAAGTACACTTCATAGACTTACCCTAGAGAAGAAGAGAGAGCAACAGATAAACTTCTTCAACGCTAATTAACTTAGGTCAGTATATCTTATTATTATAATGGCCGTGATAAACATCACTTGATACAACAGCACTGTAGAGAGTTTATAGTTTCTTTTATTTTAATATTAATTTATATTACAATTCTATAAACCTAAATCTTTCTGTAAAACAATACCAAATGATTATGTAAAATATATATTTAATATTATATGCACAAATCACACGTTCAGAATAACTTCCTATAGCACACGAAAATATTTAATCTATATGTATTTTTAATATGGCGCTCAAAGATTTGATATAAACAAAATAATAACGCAAAGCGTAAAGTGTGTGATTACAACGAAATATATTTATTCTCTCAAAAGGGTTGTTGTTCACTACAAATTCAAACAATGAAAAAAATAAATACTATATATGAATATATATAATTCAGTTTTCAACAGCTTATAGGCTATAAGCCGCGATTATAATAGTATAATAAATCCATGGTAAATCCGACAATGGAAAATTTCTGTGGTGCCCCCCTTCCCTTGATGCCCTAAGCACGGGCTTATTTTGCTTAATGGTTAATCCGGCCCTGGATCGTATAGTCGAACACTTAGAATACCATAAACTTGTTAGAAATACGCAGCACGGATTTAGGCGAAGCAAATCTTGCTTAACTAATCTTTTAGAATTTTTCCAAAGCGTGGTTGACGATTACGATAGACATCGGGCGGTTGATGTAGTGTATTTAGATTTTCAAAAAGCGTTTGACACCGTGCCGCACAAAAGACTCATTGAAAAAACTAAGGCTCATGGAATCAGGGGTGTAGTAATAAATTGGCTAGAAGAGTGGTTGCGAGGCAGGAAACAGAGGGTGGTCGTTGATGGAGCGGAGTCGTGTTGGGCTAATGTAGCGAGTGGCGTTCCTCAGAGTTCTGTATTGGGCCCCTTGCTTTTTCTTATATATATTAACGATTTAGATGTCGGCCTAGTCAGTACAGTTTCAAAGTTTGCGGATGACACGAAGCTGGGTGGTAGGGCGATTAATGACGAAGATAGAGGTAAAATTCAGGAAGATCTGAATAAAATCGTTGATTGGTCAGTCACATGGCAAATGAGATTTAACGTTGAGAAGTGCAAAATTTTGCATATAGGTTCGCGTAACGGTAAATTTGCGTATAGTATGTCAGGGAAAGATTTAACAAGCGTAGAGCAGGAAAAAGGTTTAGGAGTTATAGTCACTGGTGATTTAAAAGTAGCGAAATAAAGTACAGCAGCGGTCAATAAGGCGAACAAAGTGTTAGGTTTTATAGCTCGAAATTTTGAGTACAAATCGCGCGATATTATAGTTCCACTTTATAAATCATTAGTTAGACCCCATTTGGAGTACGCGGTCCAATTTTGGAATCCGTATATGCGCAAAGATATAGACAAAATCGAAAGAGTTCAAAGACGAGCAACTAAGATGATTCCGTCGCTTAGGTCAAAGTCGTATGAGGATAGGCTTAAGGAGTTAAAATTGACAACACTCGAGACCAGGAGGTTAAGGGGGTGATCTAATCCAGGTTTTCAAAATTATGAATGGGTTCGATAACGTAGATAGAGATAGCTTTTTCGAAATATCTCAATATAATAGGACTAGAAATAACGGGTGTAAGTTGACAAGTAGAAGGTTCGAGACAGCAGTTGCGAAAAACTTTTTTACGCATAGAATAGTAAATAGCTGGAATAGTTTGCCGGTAGAAGTAATTAGTAGCACGTCTATAAACATGTTTAAAAATCGATTAGACGCATATGTTGATAGAAAGGGTATAGTTTAAGGTAGTAAAATTAAGGCTTTCTGGAGATAGATCCCACAGCTCAACACAAGTGTTGTGGGATATAGGGAGGCAGCGTCTTGGGTTAGGGGATACTCTCTGTCCTTACACACCCCATTTAAAGAGATTCCTCTGCCGAGCGGTGCCCCCCATAGTACTGTGAGGTATTGAAAAACTCATGATCTTCACTTGCCCCACAAACACCTTTAAATGGGAGACCCAAAATGGGTGCACACACATTTCTACATTACTGTACAGTCTTTACAACCACACCTACTCTTTTTCTCGTAAGTGTATATATTGTAATGTATATGATTGTAAATTTTGACTTGGTCCGCTATCGATATGGACCGTAACTTGATGGATACCGTAATGAAATTGACTGGATTCTTTGGATCCGATATATTTGCATGTCCTTTATAAATAGATATAGAGTGTAACATATTTGTGGATAGTAGTCTATTATGACTTGATCCTCTGGATCAGAGATTCTATCTTTAGTTTTAAATCGATAATTAATTAGTTTTAAATTGATAATTATTTAGTTTCGTAAAAATTGGTCGTTGCCAATTTACCGGCAGTTTTTACATAAATTTCTTATGTTCTTGTGGTTCGGAACCCACGTAAAATTGTAGGTCCCCTCCGCCACCACGGAGGACATACACAATACACGAACACAGTTAGGTAGACCAGCCATGAGTGGATCCTAGGGTCTTTGTTGGTCTGAAACATTATAACATTATAACATTATAACATTGAAACATTATAACATATCACTGGATATAATTACAAAGATCATTCTCCTGACATCTTGAACTTTGCCAGGTTGCACAAATCCTGCTTTGACTCAGACTTGGACATCAGCTTCCTGCTGGTCTCCTGAGCCCTGATCCCTCTTTTCCTGTGAGAAGTACTTAGCAGAAGCCTCAGTCACCATTTTAACAACCCTCTCAATGCTTTGTGTGTGGCAAGGCCAGTTGCGCACCTCCATGGGGGTGTTGATGAAGTTTTTCACCTCTGAGGTGCTTAGAGAGCAGGTGAGAGGTGGCTCTGACACACCTTCTGACCAGCTGATCAAGTCACCGATGCTGGAAGCATCACAATTGATGTCAGGTGTCCTTCTGCTCCTAACAGAGGAGTCCCCCAGCTGAGTGTCCGGGTCCCCCTCTCCCCTGATGGCCAGGATTCTCTCCACCCCTTCAATCCTCTCCTTCTGATCCTCAGAGCAGAGTAGTGTTTGGAGGATGACTTCACTGTGGGCATACCAAGCAGATCTTCTCACAGTTGGCATCACAATATCCAGCACCTCCTTTCTCTGGGACTTGAGGCAGTCCAGCTGAAAGAGGATGTGCCTAGGCCCTTCGATCCAGGAGTGCTTGACCTTCACGTTGAACCAACATGGGTAATACACTCCAATGATGAATTCCACAATGAATTGCAGAATCTTCAGGTTCTTTCCTTTAAGTCCGTGCTTTGACACCCAGAGCCTGAGAAGTCTGTTCGCTGTGGTGAGCCAGCGGCTCTGGTTTACTGGTCCTATCTCTAACAGAGCCAGCCCTGCAGGAAGTACTCCATCCCTGACTGCACAGACAATTTTATAGCCATAGTATTGATCAGTTGAGAGATCTTGAATGACCTTGTCAGGAAGCTTGATCAGTGGAGGGCCAACAGAGATTCGGGTGAAGTTTGGATTGATATCAAAGTCTGTAGCAGAATCAAGGAGCTTTCCTATTGGCCCGGATAATTTTTTGTCTGACAGAGTAGGGCCATCAAGGTCAACAATGAGATGGCGCAGGGGAAGTTCAACAGTGTGCAGGTTGCACACCAACCAGACCAGCTTTCTCCCCAGGTGCAGCTCCAGCTTCCGCATTACTCCAGCTTTCACACCAGTGTTGACATTTGTTGAGTCTCCTCCAATGGCCAACAAGGTCTAAAAAACTGAAGAAACACATCCTAAAAATATTCTTTAGAACATTGAAATAGGCCTCATACTGCTCAGTTGTACTAAAAATGAACCACCTAATTTTAGCTCAAATCAAAGTTGTTAATTAAATTTTGCTCAATGTATCACTATAATATGCGTAGAAATAGCTTTTTCTAAAATATAACAGAATAATACTCACATGTGAACAGTAACAAAAAAAATATCAGTAGATAATCACCGAATCTATCCCTCAGTCCAGGGTTGCCAGATGATTTTGGATGTTTAAAGCCAAATTGGAGAAAAAAACAGGCCAAAAAACAGCCAAACCGCCGATTTATATATAAAAGCACAGTTTTATAATAAACTAAATATATATATATATATATATATATAATTTAACTGATTTATTATGCATTGAAATGATATAATAAAGTAACTAACCTGGAGGTAAAACGATTTACACCATAACTATTCCAAGAAAATAGTTATGTCGTCTTCTTCATCCTGTCTTTCCACTTCCGTATTTTGCTGGGAATTGGCTGCTATAGCAGTTGTACTGCTATTGGCATAAAGCAAGTCTGTTTTAAATTTCTTTAACATGCTGTCAGTGTTATTTTATTTATTTGTTGGGTTCAAAATCCCAGCTGAGCCGTGAACGGCCAAATTCTAAAGGGCCAGTTCTACCTACAGCACAAGTTAAGCTAAAATTAAAACTTACGGACTTGAGATTCTATTAGGTCCTACCTCAGGGTTGCTGACTCGATGTGGGCCTACCTTAGGCTTTAGTTGTATGAATTTAAGATAAACACAAAAGGGGTACTATTTATGGTCTTCTTTCTCAACCTTGCAACAACAACGCAACCTGGACTATTGCACGATGCAACAATCTTGTATCTAAACAACCAAACTGAATTGCAAGAGAGCTCTCTATCAGACCACACCCTGTACGTACGACATCCCACAAACGAGTAGAAAGGACGCGCAGCGCCCCAAAATGATGCCACCAGAGTCCCAACACTGATGCCACAAGAGCCCAAAAATGCTAGCTCTAAATTAAGTTAATTTTTCACTAACCTTACAATTATGAGATGGATATATATACACCTTAACTTAATATATACAAGCAATGCTGCATCAATCAGCTTAGTCATCATATCGCCTTGGGACAACAATGGTTCTTCCTCTCCTAGATTTTCTAACACCCCACCGAAGAGGCATTGTTGTCATTACCTTCTGCAAGGTTAGCCAAGCCTTCTCCATGAGGCTGTAACTCAAATGTTTCATCTTGACTATCTGTGTTTTTGCTGATTTCTAAAGCATAGAGTTTTTGTATAGGTCTCTTTAACTTTCCCCCTGAAGTCTTTACCAGTGCAGACCTAACTAAATTGTCTTTGCCAACAAACAACTCTTCAATTATGCCAAGCTTCCAGCATTGCCTTGGTCTTTCATCCCCAATCATTACCACTTCTCCCACCTTGATACAATTTGCATTGGAGCCCTTTACCTTGCCTGATGGGTAATAATTGAGTTCTGGCAAGTATTCCATCTGCCACCTCTTCCATAACTGATCTTGTAGCTCTTCAAGGTACCTGAACCATCTGGTTAACTCTCCTTGAGTGCTCTGGATAGGATGCAGGTCTTCTGGCACACTGGGGTTTGATGTTAATCGTTTACCACGAAGAAAATGATTTGGTGTCAATGGCTCCGCATCCTGCATACTGTTATAAACAAAAGTGATAGGCCTACTGTTCACCATTGCTTCTACTTCACATAAAACAGTGCAGAATTCTTCTTTGCTCAAATGAGCATTAGCTAAAAGTTTCTTTAATGGACACTTTACACTTCTCACTAGCCTTTCCCAAAATCCTCCCCACCATGGTGCTCTCTCAACAATAAACTCCCACTGTACCCCTTGGTGTGAAAAGTAGTGCGAAAAATGCTCTGTATGAATTGGTCCACAATTAACCCACCCCTTATATCTCCAGTCTAACTATAGAGTAGATCAAGTCTAGCCTAGAGGGGTCAGCATAGAGATTCCGGAAATGGTCCAGAGCGGGCAGATAAATTGAGGTCCACAGTAGGATTCCTCACAAGAATTAGGTTAGGGCAATCTACCTTCACCTTTGTTAAGCTATGAGTTGATGCTGGGTCTTAGGCCACAATGTAGGCCTAACTTGTCTGACCCAGCTTAATTTAATGAGATTAACTTTGGTGTAAAAACTCAATTAGTCACTTACTTTTTGTTATCGGAGTGTCTCCCTTCTCCGGTTATGTTTTCGAGAGCGCACTTTGCTGGTACGTCCTCTCGCCCCGTTCTTCGTTTTCGTTCTCTCTTTGTTCTCCTCTTCGCGGGGCTTCTCGTACCAGCGTTGTCTTGGTTTATTCCTCGGTTGGTTGAGCGGTAATGTATCTCCATTACCGAGCACGCTCCTCCCACACAGTATATAAATACTAGTGTGGAGAATAACTCTGGTGAGCAACCAATTGGTTTCATCCACCCAGTTATTGACATAAAAGGAATTTAATGATTGTTAGATTAACTACCTACCTACTCAGTGAACCATTTTCGTTACCTCCCAACTACCCACTCATCAGTTTTCCATATACTGGGGGCCCCGGGAGATAAAAATTTTGGTGTCATTGTCACCAATTTTTGTCTGAGTGTAGACTAGCTAACTATTTAACTGTAAATGCCTGTTAATCTGATTAACAGTGCCTATCCTCACCTTCTCATTGAGAAGGTGTAGCATTTAATTAGAAGAGAAAATATACATCCATAGGATGAAACTGTCTATGGTCTTTACCATAAGAAAAGAAAAAATGAAAGTTAGAAGATAAAATTACAATTCCCCAGCATCTATTTTTTGTTGTAAAAATAGTCGCGCCTTTAATGCTGTTTGTCGCTGAGGTCTTGTGTCTGTCAATGTTGTAGTAGGATGCGTCACCACTCCTACTGTCAAAGGAATAGTTACTGGAAGTTCAGTGTCTCCAGTTGTTACTGTCAGTGGAGAAGGTTCTCCAAAGTCCATTGTTTTGGGTCCAGACTCTAAAGGGTACAAAAGAGAAATGTCTCTTGTTGTGTCACCCGTTGAAGTCCTTAATTTGACCACTCTTGTTACCCCATCTGCCCCTGGTCTGAGTTCTGAAACTCTAGCCAGAGGCCAGTTTTGTCTTGGAGTACTGTCATGTATGAGAACAAGGTCCCCTACCTTAATTGTGTCAGACCAATCCTTCTTAGTCATTTGTTTATGTCTCTCCCTTAGACCCATCAAGTACTCAGTTTTCCACTGTTTAATGAAATGAGCTTTAACTCTAGTTAAATGTTGTAACTTAGTCTGGAGCTCATCATGTCGTTGAGTCCAGTTTGGGTCTTCTGAAGAGTCTATATTGTAGTCCGGCAGGAGACTAACTTGTTCTCCCCGAATCAAATGATTTGGAGTTAATGGTTCTGGGTCATTAATGTTGTCACTCACATAAGTGAGTGGTCTATTGTTAATGATGTTCTCAATCTCAGCCAGGAGAGTGAGTAACCCAAATAAGTGTATCTGTTTTTTGCCAATTGCTTTCTTCAAGCAATTCTTTACTGTCTGTATATTCCTCTCCCAGATAGAACCATACCAAGGAGAGGCAACCGGAATATACTTCCACTTTATGTTTGTATTTTGTATATATAATTGTGTGATTTCATTGCTTAACAAGTCGTGGATGACTTGTTCACCAGCTTTGAAATATGTAGCATTGTCAGTCCAAACTGTCTTGGGTACTGAATGTCGTGCACAGAATCTCTTAAAGACAGCAACAAAAGATTCTGCTGTTAGGTCCTCCACAACATCCAAATAAACAGCTCGTGAGGCTGCACATGTAAACAGTACAATGTACATTTTTTGTTCAGTGTCACCCACCCCTACAGTCAATGCTCCTGTATAGTCAATGCCTACAGTCTCAAAGGGTCTGTTGAGAGTAACTCTCTCCTCTGGCAAAGCAGGAGGATTTGGTTTCCTATAGGGCCTAGCATGAATACGCCTACATGTAACACACTCACTCAGGACTGTTTTAACAGTGATCCTTCCCTTGGGTATCCAATAAGTTTTTCTTAATGTAGTTAGTGTCTGTGGTACTCCCATATGATATACATCATTGTGTATTTTCCTGATTATTAATGTTGTCAAATAGCTAAATCTAGGTAAAAGGATTGGATTTTTGCTTTTGTATGACAGTTTTGATTTGTCTAATCTCCCTTTACACCTTAGAAGGCCTTCCTCATCCCTGAACAAGTTTAGATCCACAACTACTGATGGTACAGGTTCTTTTGTTTGTTTCCCATTAGTTAAGAATTCTAACTCTTTATTGTACTCTTTTTGTTGGGCTTGGCCTATCCAGTATTGGGTAGCAACCTCTGTATAATTATGATTATTTTTATTTAGCTGTTTGTTAATTGTAGCTAAACAGTTGTGAGCAAACCTCAAACAGTAGGCTGTCACCCTAACAAGTTTGTTGAAATCAGAATACTTTTCATAATTAGTGATTGGTTCAACCTTTTCATTTGAAAAGATTAAATTTAATGTCAAGTTAACTTGTTCCACAGGCCATTGGTCTGTATTACAGAGCCACTTAGGTCCCATAAACCAAGTTTTGTTTGACTTCAACAACTTGTAGGATAAACCTCTGGTCAGAAAGTCTGCTGGATTCTGTTTAGTTGGAACATAGTGAAAGTTTACTTGTAGGCTTTCATTAGCATCAGCTATTTCTTTTAGCCTATTTCTTACAAAGATATTCTTACTATTAATGCTATCATTCCGTATCCATGCAAGACAAATCTGACTGTCAAGCCAGACGTGGATATTAGTTATGAACACATCATAGTAAGCATCCTTAAGCAATGAAATGGTTTTAATGGCTAATGTAGCAGCCAATAGTTCCAATTGAGGTATGGTTCGGGTAGGTTTGAGAGGTGCAACTTTCCCTTTGGCATAAATTAGATGACTTTCTGTAGGGCTTACAAGATACGCACAGCACCCATAAGCTTGTGTGCTTGCATCAGCAAACACATGAAGCCTCTGGGGCTTATCCCTAAACCCACAGCACCTTTGAATTTTAATGTTCTGCACTTTTGTTAAATCAGTAGCTAACTTCTTCCAAGATTTTTGATTTTCATTTGTTATTGGATCATCCCACCCAACATTTGTCCTCCAAATTTCTTGGAGGAGAATCTTTGATTTTATTGTTGAAGGCAGGAATAGACCCATAGGATCAAAAATTTTGGAAGCCTCTGATAATATTTGTCTTTTAGTATTTGCTTCCTCATCAAGTTTAAAACCTTTAGTACAGATTGAATCATGACTGTTAGAAGTTGCATCCAAATACCAGTTCATACCTAAAGTTTTAACTCTGTCTGATGGCTCAGTAAGACCATTATTATCTTTTAAAATCTTTTTGTTTAAATCCTCATTATTTGAAATCCACTCTCTAAGTTCAAAGTTACCTTGTTGCATAATGTTTTGAGAGTGTTCATAGACTTCAGATAATTCAGATTTTGTTGTCGTTGAGCCTATTAGATTGTCTACGTAAAAATGTTCCTTAAGGAAGTTCAATGTTAGAGAGTTATTAAACTGGTTTAAATGATGTTTAATTGTCAATGCTAATAGGCTAGGTGAGCAATTGGCTCCAAACAACACAACATTAAATCTATAGGTTATGAACCCTTTATTCAAATCAAGTGGATCCTTGAACCATAAGAACCTAAGTTGGTTCTTATCATATTCATTTTTAAGATTTATTCTCAAAAATGCCTTCGAAATGTCACTTTGTACAGCATATTTGTCTAACCTGAACCTCAGTAAGATCTTCACAAGGTCAGAAATGAGATTAGGACCCTCAATCAAGCAATCATTCAAACTGTGTTTATCACTGTCTTTGAGGCTACAATTATATACTACTCTGAGTTTTGTTGTTGGGGCATCTTGTCGATAAACCCCCCTGTGAGTTAAATAATGACAACCATCTTTTTTAAAAGGGTTATCTGTTACTTCTTCAATGAAGCCTTTCTGTAGCTGTTCTTTGAAGACATCATTATATATTTTTACATTATTTTCTTGTTTGAGTTTTTTCATTACTTTATATAAATGTCCTTTAGCTACTTTGAGATTATCTCTTAAAGTTGGACAATTTATTTTCCAAGGTAACTCAATATAAATAACTATTGTCTTTACACTGAATGGTGTCTTCAAATCTTTCTACCATTAACTGATCTTCTGAAGTTTGATGTGTGTCATGTATACCCACAGATTCTAGCAACCATAAAGTTTGAATTGCCTCATCCAAAGTTTCATTTGATAATGATGAATTAATGTTCTCAGTTGAGATAATATTATTCAAAGTGTTGCTATTCTTACAGGTGTTATGTAGGACTGAGTTGAGGCACATAGTATTTGTTGGTCATGCACTGTTTTGGTTTAGGTCTAGGTTGTATTCTGATAGGTCACCCAAAGGGGCTATCCCTGATGGAGTCTGAATAGCTATACCATTACCTATCTCTACTATGCCCTTATGAATAAGATTAATATAATCTGCCCCTATTAGCATTTCAATGTTAGCTATTGTGTTGTTAGTGATATGTCTATCAGCTATTTTGTAGTGTTTTTTCAAATGATTTATGGTTTGTTCTAGTTTGGGTATAACCAGTTTGTTTTGTCCTACTTTAGAAATAATAACTGCTTCAATTTTCTTGAATTTACTTTCTAAATGTAGTTCCAGGTCAATTGTCTTATAGCTATTTTTGTCCGAGTTATCCTTAACAAAGGACGCAATATTGAGGTTTTGTTCATTCGGGTTTGGTGTCAAACCCAATTTATTAACTATATTTTTTGAAACAAATGTTTGTTGAGAACAACAGTCTATAAGACATCTCACTGGAGTGGTACTACCCTCACTATTCACTAAGTCCAAAGTAATAGTTGGTAAAAGAATCTCAGTGTTTCTTGTTACATTTTTGAACAAGCAGAATGTCCCATGAAAGTGGCATTTTCTTGATTACCTTTGTTTGGGGGAGGTATCTTTTGAGTTTGAGTACTATTATTTGGACACTTTGATGAATCACACATTGATGAGACATGTCGTAAACTTTTACAAAACTTACACTTGAATCTTAACCTAGATTTACAGTCTTTCTTATAATGTCCCTGGCCAGTACACTTTTTACACAGGTTCAACTGTTCACATCTTTTAGCCCTTTGGTTAAAATCTGAATATTTGTCACACCCAGTACTACTGTGTTCATTACTTGCACAAAATTTGCAATATGGTGTGTAAGTTGAGGCAGCAGTTACATTAAAGTTCTGTAATGTAGGTGTTCGTGTTTTGTAGTTGGTCACATTTGATTCTACAGTATCAAGTTTTGTCTGTTTGGCTGTAGCTAGTTGGTCTCTGGGAACAGTCTTTGGTTTATCCATAGTCTGGGTCTTATGTGTTGGAAAATCTCTCAAGTTGTAATTAGTTAGGATATTGGGGAAGTGTTGTCTTATTTGTGTTAAATTAGGATAATTTTCTCCCGTCTTTAGAATTAAATTATCTTTAACCCTCGAAGGAAGGCACCTAAGTACTATGCTTTGTATAAGCCAAGATGAAGTTTTAATATCTATCTCATTGCTAACCAGTTGTCCTATAATAGCTTCTAATTTTGTATAAAAATTTTCCATATCACTATGGTTATCTTTATGGGTGCAAATTCAAAAATTTGTTGAGATAATTCATATATAATCACATCTTTATTAACGTAATTACGTTTTAAAAGATCAATAGCTACTTCATATGAATCCCCTACGGCTGGTAAATAGGCTATCAGGTTATAGGCTGGGCCTTTAAGGGAACTAGTTAAGTAACTAAACTTTTCAACAGTTGAAATATAAGGTTTATTACCTATTAAATTCTCAAATTTGTCAATGAAAGATGGGAATTGTACCGTGTCCCCTTCAAATGTTGGTATTTGCAAAATGGGTAACTGAGCCCTCAATTCTTGTGACTCAGGATTTAGCATGCCACTTAAATTTTGTTGAAGGTTAGCCCTACTTTGATTAAAATCAGAATTAGGTTTTTTTTTGGTGTTAAGTCAGTCAACCGAGACCGTAGTTCCCTTATTTGCTGTTCAATTGAGCTTACCTGATCATCATCATCAGCGTAAAGGTCTATCAATTGTTCTTCAGCCATTTCGGATTCAACTAACTCTGAAATACTCTCATTAATGGCTATTATTTCCTTCTTTTTAATTTCTAATTTAATAATTACACACTCTATATTTTTCTTACCTGGTTGTGTAATATTGTTAAAAGTGTTCACAGCCTTTGTAACAGCTCCCAACTTTGCCCCCCTTTTCTTTTTTAACTTTTTCAATTCTGCACTGTCCATGTCTAAGTCAAAATTGTTTAACTGGGGATCGTAATGAAATAGAGGACAAGAAGAAATTACCAGAGAAGAGAGAGCACAGACAAAACAGTCAAGTTCAAATTTGGTTTAATCCCCCCCAAGTACTTGTGTGTCACTCAGGTCTAAGCTTATAAGAGAATGAGACTCCTTTAATGTAAATGTTTCCTAGTTAGGCCCTAGGTTGTAGACCTAATTAGGCTTGCTCAGGTTAGGCTTAGGCTAGACTATTTAGCCTAATTCTGCAATTTTTGTTAAGTAAGCTTAAGGTTTGTAAATTCCCCACGGGCCACCAATGCTAAAAATGCTCTGTATGAATTGGTCCACAATTAACCCACCCCTTATATCTCCAGTCTAACTATAGAGTAGATCAAGTCTAGCCTAGAGGGGTCAGCATAGAGATTCCGGAAATGGTCCAGAGCGGGCAGATAAATTGAGGTCCACAGTAGGATTCCTCACAAGAATTAGGTTAGGGCAATCTACCTTCACCTTTGTTAAGCTATGAGTTGATGCTGGGTCTTAGGCCACAATGTAGGCCTAACTTGTCTGACCCAGCTTAATTTAATGAGATTAACTTTGGTGTAAAAACTCAATTAGTCACTTACTTTTTGTTATCGGAGTGTCTCCCTTCTCCGGTTATGTTTTCGAGAGCGCACTTTGCTGGTACGTCCTCTCGCCCCGTTCTTCGTTTTCGTTCTCTCTTTGTTCTCCTCTTCGCGGGGCTTCTCGTACCAGCGTTGTCTTGGTTTATTCCTCGGTTGGTTGAGCGGTAATGTATCTCCATTACCGAGCACGCTCCTCCCACACAGTATATAAATACTAGTGTGGAGAATAACTCTGGTGAGCAACCAATTGGTTTCATCCACCCAGTTATTGACATAAAAGGAATTTAATGATTGTTAGATTAACTACCTACCTACTCAGTGAACCATTTTCGTTACCTCCCAACTACCCACTCATCAGTTTTCCATAGTAGGATTGGAATCCTTCCTCTTTTAGCAAGGACCAAATTTCTTGGAGTTCCTTTGCAGCCTTTTTGAAGGTTTTTGCATTATCCGATATGATTTTACTTGGGAAACCCCTTCTGTTCACAAACCTTTTAAAGGCCAAAAGAAATGCATCACTACTTAAGTTGCTTACCAACTCCAAATGGATTGCTCTGGTGGTAGCACAGGTGAAAAGACATATATAACCTTTGTTAGACTCCCCTCGCTCATACACATAGACTGGCCCTGCAAAGTCTACTCCCACTACATCAAATGGAGCAGTATAGACACACCGTTCTCTTGGAAGTGGAGCCACCTTTTCATAATAAGGCTTTGCACTCCAACGCTTGCAAACCACACATTTATGCAAGACCTTTTTTGCTACTTGTCTAATTTTGGGAATCCAAAACTGTTGTCTGATCTCTATTATCGCTTCTCTAACTCCAGCATGTAACAGCTTATGATGAGTATCCAGGATCAAAAGGTCCACAAAGTGCCCCCCAGAAGGTAGCAAAATTGGATGTCTTTTCTCCTCTGGAAGCCCAGAAAACTGTAGTCTACCTCCTACTCTCAATAAATCCTGATCCAAAAACATATCCAAACCCTTGAGAGCAGAATGTGTTGGTAGAACCTGTAATGGATGGCTGGTGAGCAATTCTCTCTTCACCAAATTTTTCCTTCTGCATATATACCACCCAGTATTTTCTGGCTTGCTGAATCTCATTACTGTTCAGAATTCCTTCCCTTCTTGTTTCTCCCTTAATGTTGTTGGTAAATCTATATACCCATGTTGTCACTCTTAACAATCTTTTCAGACTGCTAATGTCCTCAAGCCTCAATATGGGGTCCTGCTGCATAACTTGACAACTGTTCACAGCGCATTTTCTCACCTCACTCACCCATGCTTCTTCAGCCTGGCATTCTCCTACAATAGGCTGATTAGAAGGCCAGTTTTCACTTCCAAGTTTTAGCCACTCCGGCCCATTCCACCACAAACTTGACTGTGCAAGATCTTTCACTGAAATTCCTCGTGTTGGTAAATCAGCGGGGTTTTGGGTGCCTGGACAATGCTTCCATTGCTTGGGATCTGTGTGCGCTTGAATTTCCTCCACCCTATTGGCAACAAATGGTTTCCATTTCCTTGCCTGGCTTCTTAACCAGTGCCAAACTATAGTGGAGTCTGTCCAATAATAGCTTGGAATTTCAGAGAGGGCCAAAGACTTTTGCACTATAACTGCAAGCCGACTAGCAATAACTGCACCCATCAATTCCAACCTTGGAACAGAAAGCCTTTTCAAAGGTGCTACTCTGCTCTTTGCAGCAACCAACCTGCAACTTACTTCCTCTTGCAATGCGCCTCTTATATAAATACAAGTTGCATAGGCTTCCTCACTTGCATCACAAAAGATGTGCAGCTCCAAATTGTCTGGACTATTGTTCAACTCTCCAAAGTACCATCTTGGGATTTCAATGTCTCCAAGATGTGCCAATTCTTTGAACCAATATTTCCACCTTACCACCATATGATCAGGTAACTCTTGGTCCCAACCAAGTCCAATTTCCCAGAGGCTCTGAAACCAAATTTTTGACTTTATCACAAATGGAGCCAGGAATCCAAGAGGATCAAAGACCTTTGAAGCCAAACTAAGAGCTGTACGTTTTGTCCACCTTGTCTCATTCTCAGCCAGCTCTACTAAAGATTTCCCATTGAAGGTAAACAAATCATCATCTTGCTGCCAACAATGCCTAGCACCTTTGCGTCTATTGCCCACAACTCCTTAATACCAGAATCCTCAATACTTTCTGCTGCATCAGGTACTACACAGGAATGACTCATAAACTCTTGTAATTGCGAATGATTGGTCTGCCATTTTCTAAGCTCCATGCCACCCTCCCTCATTATAGCTCTAGCCTCCATGAATATCTGTTTAGCCATTTCTGTATTATCCACGGAACACAGCAAATCATCAACATAAAATTTTTTTCTTATGTGTTCAATAGTGTTAGGATAGACTTCAGAATATTTCTTAAAATGGTACTGCATAGTAGCTGCCAACAGAAATGGACTAGAGCTGAGGCCAAACAACACTGACTTCATTCTCTATACTTGAACCGTAGGTTCATTTTCCAACAAGTCTTTCGTATCCACCCACAGATACCTTACTGCATCTCTGTCCTCTGGTTTTAACTTTATCCGCAAAAAGGCTTGCTTCACATCTGCAGTCAATGCTACTCTACCAAACCTGAATCTCAGTAACAAGGAAAATAAATCTGCATTTAAATTTGGCCCAGCATCCAAACAGTCATTCAAGGACATACCACCTTTGTCCTTGGCTGAGCCATCAAAAACTACTCTCAGTTTGGTGGTAGTTTTGTCTCGCCGTACCACTGCATGGTGTGGCAGATAATGTGCCTCCTGGTTCACCAGCTCACCTTGCATCCTTTCAGCATAGCCCTCCCTTACAAAGCTTAGGATGGCCTCATTGTATTCAATTAACAACTCATTCTTTCTTAGCCTGTACAATGAAGTCTCCAACCTCCGATTAGCTAGCTGAAGGTTTGAACCGGGTTTGCAAGAATCCTTCCAAGGTAGGCCAACTTCATAGCAACCATCTCTAAACCCAATCCCTTTTTCAAATTGCTCTAAAACATCATTGTTCACTGTACTTGCCTGTTTGTCCTTTATGCCAATAGATTCAAGTTCCCAAAACGCTTTCAAATGCCTTTCCAGACCATGGCTGTTCTCCTCAATCTTAACAAAAAGAGCCTTAACTTCCATTTCATTGCAATAACTACCATGTAGCATCCAGCCTAGCTTACTTTCAATAGCTACCGGGCTCGAGATGTGCGGACAATATTACCAGTGATGAAGTCCCAATAATAGTCAGCTCCAATCAAAAGACTAATATCTTCTGTTCCCTCAAACTTATTATTGCCCAAATTAATTCCTTTAACTTGCAATTCTTGGACACATGCCATATCTAAACAAGTAGTGACTGGAGCACAAAGTTCCTCAATCTCTACAGCTTGGACCTTGATAGTGGGACTTTGCGGTAACAAACCTTTAACCAGAACTTCTACCTTCTTAAATTTGGTTCGGTTTTGAACGGAACCCCAAACCCAGAAATTCTTAAATTTTCCCTCTTAAGTTCTTTAAAACTTCAATTTTCTGGAAATTCTGGTCTTAATAAAACTACACTGGCTACCACTATCAAACAACACTCTTACAGTAGCTTCTCCCTCATTCCCAATTAATAAGGCTGCAGTTGTTTGCAATAATCCCCCTTTACTTTTACTCCCTTGCATAGCAGTGGCATGTGCCACTGATGTCTCTACTTCTGTGGTAGGCCTACTAGGAGTGTGTTCACACAATAATGGCTGATGCCTACCATGACATTTTTTGCACAAAATTTTAAACTTACAAAACCTTGCTCTGTGACCTTTCAAAAACATTTAAAACATGCTGTGGACTTAGTTACCCTGTCCTTTCTCTCCTCAAAGGGTAATGCCTCAGCCACCTCACATTTATATGACTTGTGGTTGCCTTCGCAAAATATGATTCCTTGATTCCCTTTAATTATTCTCAGAAGGATGCATGTAGAGCTGACACTGTACCTGGGTTATTCCTTTTTGTGGAAACTTTGGTGCGTGCCTGCCTTTGTCCCCTTGTTTACCATCCCACTGTGCAAACTCAATTCCCTCTCGTCTTGCTAATTCTGTGCCTAAAAGACTTAACATCTGCTGAAGGGGGATGTACACATGTTCTGTAGAGTGTCCCCTACTTAATTCAAGCAAAATTGAGCTAGGCAATTAGACTCCAGTGTAGGAACCAACATTATACCATACCTTTCATTCCTACACCCAAGTTATCCAGGGACCTAGTTCTAATTTCAAATTCATCATAGAACTGCCGTAATCCTTGACACTATTAGGATTATTAACAGGATGTATAGCTAAAAGTGCACGGAGGTGGCTTTTAATTAAGATCTCTGGCTTACCAAACCGTTTCTTTAATATATCCCAAGCCACATTATAATTAGCCTCTGTTAATGCTAATCCTGCTATGTCTTTGCTGCCTCCCCTTCCAAGAGGGACTGCAAATAATTAAACTTCTCCACGCACTTAACACTTGACTAGAATGAACTGCTGATTGAAAACTGTCTGCCCATCCTTGCCATTCCTGAATACTCCCAGAAATGGTTTGAGTACAAGCCTCGGTAATTGACTTCAGATCTGTTAACCTTAACTTCACAAACATCATTTGTTGAGTGTTGTGTTTCATTATTAGACCTGGTCTCTAACTGTACTGAGCTGCTAAACTCTTTGCTCGGAGGCCTACTTTAATTATATCATCAATAATCTCTTCAAAGAAATTATGTTATTTTCTATTTCATCCTCTTCTATAAGAGCCTCAATTTTAACATTTACCTCACTTAGAGCAACCTTTTTAGTTTCTAATATGGAAAGCTGCGCAGTCACTAAGCGTAAATCCTCTGCTCTATGCAGAATCTATAGTGGCAATGACCTTTGTAATTAGACCTTTGTAGGCGCTTCTCCTTTTCATAAATTTGTTCAATTCAGATGCACTCATATTCAATGCAAACAACAATTGGGCTCAATGCCAAATGAGCTGAATTGGCAGAAATACTTAACCAAACTGATCAAACGCAAATTTTACTTTCAATAAACTGAATTGCTGGGTGGGGTACTAACCAAACACCAGTATGGAATACCAAATTTTCCACCCAGACCTTAATTCAATTTTAACCAACCAGGCCAAAAACAACGACAGACGACTCAAGTTTCGCATCAAAAATACCCTCCCAAATAATAACAACAAACCGGTAAAATGTAGGCCAAAACGACGACAGACGACTGGCCAAGTTCGCAATTTGGGACCAAACTTTCTACCCTGGACCTTAATTCAATAATAACCCAAAATTAACCAAACCGGTAAAATGTAGGCCCAAAAACGACGACAGACGACTGGCCAAGTTTAGCAATTGGGCGACCAAACTTTCTACCCTGGGACCTTAATTCAATAATAACCCAAAATTAACAACCCCGGTAAAATGTAGGCCAAAAACGACGACAGACGACTGGCCAAGTTTCGCAATTGGGCGACCAAACTTTCTACCCTGGGACCTTAATTCAATAATGCTCAACCCGTCTAGGCCTAACTTGGGCTAAAATTTGCACAATCAGAACTTTGCCGAAAAATAGTCACTGACTCAGTCTTGGGCTAGAATCCGGTTCGAAGGACCATGTTATTTTATTTATTTGTTGGGTTCAAAATCCCAGCTGAGCCGTGAACGGCCAAATTCTAAAGGGCCAGTTCTACCTACAGCCCAAGTTAAGCTAAAATTAAAACTTACGGACTTGAGATTCTATTAGGTCCTACCTCAGGGTTGCTGACTCGATGTGGGCCTACCTTAGGCTTTAGTTGTATGAATTTAAGATAAACACAAAAGGGGTACTATTTATGGTCTTCTTTCTCAACCTTGCAACAACAACGCAACCTGGACTATTGCACGATGCAACAATCTTGTATCTAAACAACCAAACTGAATTGCAAGAGAGCTCTCTATCAGACCACACTCTGTACGTACGACATCCCACAAACGAGTAGAAAGGACGCGCAGCGCCCCAAAATGATGCCACCAGAGTCCCAACACTGATGCCACAAGAGCCCAAAAATGCTAGCTCTAAATTAAGTTAATTTTTCACTAACCTTACAATTATGAGATGGATATATATACACCTTAACTTAATATATACAAGCAATGCTGCATCAATCAGCTTAGTCATCATATCGCCTTGGGACAACAATGGTTCTTCCTCTCCTAGATTTTCTAACAGTCAGAGGCGGTGAATTCCTTGCAACAAATCGAATTTTCGTTTAAATGCGCTCTTATTCTAACAAGTGCATCTAAGAGATTAACTTGTATTCTGTTTCTCGGACGTGTTTTGATCGCCGTCACAAGGGAAAATACTCTTTCAACAGTCGCATTACTTGCTGGTGTAACTAGACAATTTAGGGCATATTCTGCTAAATGCTTAAAATTTTGGTGTTTACTAACACCCAGCCAAAATTGTGATGTATCTTTTGGAATTACATTGTTTTCAAAAATATTATCTGCTCTCCAGTCAGTTAAATTAATTTTCCGGTACTGTTGTTCAATTTCAGCAAAGTTATCTTTAGCTAAATGCAACATCGGTAGATCTGTCTTATACAAGGCCAAGAAAAGGTCAAATGTGTTAAAAAAGCCAAATACAGATTTTCAGGCCAGTGACATTTGAATGAGGCCAAATTTTACAAATTTGGCCTTAAAAAAGCCAAAATGGCAACCCTGCCCCTCACTGCAAGCCGAGGTGGTAAAATAGCTTCATAAATCATGAGTCACTTCAAATATTTCACAAAACGTTTTAGAATGTTCTGAAACGTTACAGTCTAGCCTCTGAGAAAGGTGGCTCAGAAAATGGCCTTATGCGCGCCAGAAAACCGTCAAAATATTTCATATACCAAACTGTATGATAATTACAATTAAGTGGAATGGCACACCTTTTTATTTGAGTATTTAAATATTATTATTATTATATGAATTACATTATGTGTTTATATGAATTAGTTAGAACAATGCTCTATGAGAGATAACGTGAGCAGCCATGATAGAAAACGTGAGAAGACATATTCTGGGGTAACTACAATAGTAAAATAATCAACAATTTAATAATAATCAACTGCAAAATGATGTAGGTTAGGGTTATCAGAATTAAATATTTTCTTCAGAATTGTGTTCTATACACCAAAATATGTCATTTGAACACCCCTCTCCATTGATTTAAAAAAAAATGCATAGTATGACCCGCCCTAGTCCCCCAGGTATCACTAACATATGTAAATGAGTCATTAGGGAGTAGCAATTTACTGGCAAGTTTGTAGTCGCATGACCCACAGTAATTGATAAGAAGCTTAGCAAAATCCGAACCAGGTTTATTGATATTGCTGTTAAAATCACCGACCACTACAACACATGAAGAGTCCAGCTCATCTAGCAGTATATTTAGTTTACAGAGTGTTACACAATCTGGCCTCTCTCACTAATGTCATCTTAGGAGGAGACTTCAACGCTAAAGACACTACTTGGTACCTGCACAACCAAAGCAACACCAGAGGCGCCAACATAGCCACACAACTAAACAGCCTCTTCATTCTTAACAATACAGAAGAACATATACACATACCACATCAAGCAGGATACTCAAACTCCTCAGACATAAAGTTCTGTTCCCCTCACTAGTAACACATACAAACTGGAAAACAGAAAAACAACTGTCATCAGACCACCTGCCCATCATCATTACAACACGTTCTACACTCTGCCCCAACAGCCTTAGGCACACTTACAGAAATTACAAGAAAACTTATTGGGAACAGTTCAAAATACAGACTGAGGAACAATTCACCACATTAAACAGCACACCCATCATAAACATCAATACAACACTCAAGACATTTAATCAGATCATCAATAATGCAAACAAATACATACCCGAGGGCAACATTAGGAAATACAACCCAAATTACACTAGAGAAATAGCCCACCTCATAAGGCAACGTAACAACCTCAACCGGTAGACTGGTGGACCGGTGGACAGGCGTGAAGTTGGTTTCCTTTTACTATTCAAAATTCTTCAACTGCATGACTTTGAACGCCTCTGGAAAGCAAACCCATGCAGATCCCACTCTAATTTTCTGCTTATGGATGCGTTATATCAAGGAAATTTTTCATGCCAATTTTTATGACCTTGAATTTTGAAGTTTTTTTAAAGGTCACGGTCAAAGGACATATAGAAATGGAACCTTTTTATTTGATGCTCTATGGTTTTTACAGCGGGAATCGAATTTATTCTACGTCCTTTCCTAAGCATTTTGAGACCAAGATTGTCGAAATCGGTACGGTAGAACTTGAGATATGACCTTTCGAACCTCCAAGGTCATGCTGTTGACCTCAAACTTTGGAAGGTCATAACTTGGAAACCCGTTGGCACAGGAAGCTAAAATTTGGTGACGATTCATCATTCACCTAACCCAATCATCGCACACACACACACACACACACACACACACACACACAAAAAAGAGAAATCGGTGAGATGAATGGCAGAAATTGCCAAAAAGTGTGTACATTTAACGTGGAATGTCTTGGGCGTCATAGACATGGGGAAAGATGGATTGAGGAAGATTGTTCCAGAGTTGACCGGTTGAGTAGATGAAAGAGTGGAACTACCGATTAACCCTTGCATTAGAGAGTTGGCCATGCAAATTATATAATTTTTATGTTAGGCCTCATTTAGAATACTGCATTCAAGCTTGGTCCCCTCACCTTAGACATGATATTAATATGCTTGAATTATACAATGTAGGGCAACCAAGTTTAGCTCTGACCTAAGATGATTAGAATACAGGGAAAGAGTAAAGGAACTACGTATGTTTTGTTTTGAGAGACGTTGTACTTACTTTGAATTTACCTTGAAGCGCTTCTGCCTCAAATGTGCGCTGCTCCCCCGAAGTCTACTCAGCGCCTCCTGAGGCGGGGCCACGTCGTAGTCGCCACCCTTCTTTTCTCTTGCTCCTGCCATACGGTTTGGTTCACTATTGAATTTGTGAGGGCTGGTCTGGCAGAGGAATACCCTGGCCAGTGGCGGTCCTGGGCATAGGCGATATAGGCGGCCGCCTAGGGCGCCAATTGGTGGCGGGGCGACATAGCACACCCGTTTTTTATTTTCTCAAACAGGCTCCAGTCCAGGGCTCGAGAAATTTACCAACTCACAGTTTACCAACAGAAAGATAGGCTATCCTGAAGAACCATGTTAACTTGACTTTAAAATCATGGTCAGAGACAAGGTGGGAAAGCAGGGTGAAGAGTATTGAGCCAGTAAGGTACCAAGCAGCATCAGTGAGAGAGGCATTCATTGAGGTGAGGGGTCAAACCACTGACCCTATAGTAAAGATTGAGGCCCAGTCTTTGGCAGAGGAGATAGGGTCATACCGGTTTTCAATCTGCACTGTGGTGTGGTATGACATCCTAAGCCACATACAGCAAGTCAGCAAACTAATCCAGTCTCCTTCATTGCAGTTGGATGTGGCTGTGTGGCTGTCAATCTGCTAAGGGAGACTGAAACAACTCTCAGCACTTACAGAACAACAGGCTTTGTAGCTGCACAAACCTCAGCCATGGACATGTGCGAAGACATGAATGTGGAGGCTGTTCTCCAGCAAAAGAGGATGAGGTCCACAAAGCGGCACTTCTCCTATGAGTTCCCTGATGAGCCCATCAATGACGCACTTAAAAATTTGAAGGTGATCTTTTCAATGTGGTGGTGGATGCTGCTATCTCATCACTTCAGGAAAGATTGCAGACCTTGGGAGAAGTGAGAGACAAGTTTAGAGTGCTCTCAAACTTCCAAAACTTGTCAAGTGAGGAGATGACGGAGCAATCAGAAACCCTCAGCAACACTTTAAGCTGTCGAGGACACTCTAATCTAGATGGTAGGGAGTTGGCACAGGAATTAAAGAATTTGCCTGAACTGCCATCTACGAGCATGACAGCACTTCAGCTGCTGACGTTTATCCATGAAAAACAGCTCACAGAGATCTATCCCAACCTCTGTGTCGCCCTCAGGGTTGCTGTCACCCTTCCAATGACGGTGGCTGGAGCGGAGAGGAGCTTTTCGAAGCTGAAGCTCATTGCGAAAAATGCTCTGTATGAATTGGTCCACAATTAACCCACCCCTTATATCTCCAGTCTAACTATAGAGTAGATCAAGTCTAGCCTAGAGGGGTCAGCCTAGAGATTCCGGAAATGGTCCAGAGCGGGCAGATAAATTGAGGTCCACAGTAGGATTCCTCACCAAATTAGGTTAGGGCAATCTACCTTCACCTTTGTTAAGCTATGAGTTGATGCTGGGTCTTAGGCCACAATGTAGGCCTAACTTGTCTGACCCAGCTTAATTTAATGTGATTAAATTCCTGGGTTAAAAACTCAATTAGTCACTTACTGTTAGTTATTGGAGTCTCTGTTCTCCGGTTGTGTAATTGTCGAGAGCGTACTTGGCTGGTGGGGATCTTTTTCGTTGTCTCTTCTCCTCCCTTCCCCGTTGCATCCTCTCGCCCCGTTGTTCGTTTTCGTTCCCCTTTGTTCTCCTCTTCGCGGGGCTTTTTCCACCAGCGTTGTCTTGGTTTTTTCCTCGGTTGGTTGAGCGGTAATGTATCTCCATTACCGAGCACGCTCTTCTCACACAGTATATAAATACTAGTGTGGAGAATAACTCTGGTGAGCAACCAATTGGTTTCATCCACCCAGTTATTGACATAAAAGGAATTTAATAATTGTTAGATTAACTACCTACCTACTCAGTGAACCATTTTCGTTACCTCCCAACTACCCACTCATCAGTTTTCCATACTCATCAAGACTTATCTAAAATTCACCATGATGCAAGACCGCCTCAGTGGTCTTGCTGTCACCAGCATTAACCGTGCTCATTTCCGTCGCAAATGATTTGTTAAAGAGTTATTGAAGTTTAAAGCTTTTAAAACTTTCTACCCTTTTTTACCTAACCTAACCTAAAACAACTGCGAAAAATGCTCTGTATGAATTGGTCCACAATTAACCGACCCCTTATATCTCCAGTCTAACTATAGAGTAGATCAAGTCTAGCCTAGAGGGGTCAGCCTAGAGATTCCGGAAATGGTCCAGAGCGGGCAGATAAATTGAGGTCCACAGTAGGATTCCTCACCAAATTAGGTTAGGGCAATCTACCTTCACCTTTGTTAAGCTATGAGTTGATGCTAGGTCTTAGGCCACAATGTAGGCCTAATTTGTCTGACCCAGCTTAATTTAATGTGATTAATTTGCTGGGTTAAAAACACAATTAGTCACTTACTGCTAGTTATTAGAGAGTCTCTTTTCTCCTTGTTAATTGTCGAGAGCGTACTTGCTGGTGGGGATCTTTTCGTGTCTGTTCTCGTCCCTTCTCCAGTTCCGTCCTCTCGCCCCGTTCCTCGTTTTCGTTCTCCTTTGTTCTCCTTTTGCGGGGCTTTTTCCACCAGCGTCGTTTGGTTTTTTCCTCGGTTGGTTGATCGGTAATGTATATCTATTACCGAGCACGCTCTTGTCACACAGTATATAAATACTAGTGTGGAGAATAACTCTGGTGAGCAACCAATTGGTTTCATCCACCCAGTTATTGACATAAAAGGAATTTAATAATTGTTAGATTAACTACCTACCTACTCAGTGAACCATTTTCGTTACCTCCCAACTACCCACTCATCAGTTTTCCATATACTGGGGGCCCCGGGAGATAAAAATTTTGGTGTCATTGTCACCAATTTTTATGTCTGAGTGTAGACTAGCTAACTATTTGACTGTAAATGCCTGTTAATCTGATTAACAGTGCCTATCCTCACCTTCTCATGGAGAAGGTGTAGCATTTAATTAGAAGAGAAAATATACATCCATAGGATGAAACTGTCTATGGTCTTTACCATAAGAAAAGAAAAATGAAAGTTAGAAGATAAAATTACAATTCCCCAGCATCTATTTTTTGTTGTAAAAATAGTCGCGCCTTTAATGCTGTTTGTCGCTGAGGTCTTGTGTCTGTCAATGTTGTAGTAGGATGCGTTACCACTCCTACTGTCAAAGGAATAGTTACTGGAAGTTCAGTGTCTCCAGTTGTTACTGTCAGTGGAGAAGGTTCTCCAAAGTCCATTGTTTTGGGTCCAGACTCTAAAGGGTACAAAAGAGAAATGTCTCTTGTTGTGTCACCCGTTGAAGTCCTTAATTTGACCACTCTTGTTACCCCGTCTGCCCCTGGTCTGAGTTCTGAAACTCTAGCCAGAGGCCAGTATTGTCTTGGAGTACTGTCATGTATGAGAACAAGGTCCCCTACCTTAATTGTGTCAGACCAATCCTTCTTAGTCATTTGTTTATGTCTCTCCCTTAGACCCATCAAGTACTCAGTTTTCCACTGTTTAATGAAATGAGCTTTAACTCTAGTTAAATGTTGTAACTTAGTCTGGAGCTCATCATGTCGTTGAGTCCAGTTTGGGTCTTCTGAAGAGTCTATATTGTAGTCCGGCAGGAGACTAACTTGTTCTCCCCGAATCAAATGATTTGGAGTTAATGGTTCCGGGTCATTAATGTTGTCACTCACATAAGTGAGTGGTCTATTGTTGATGATGTTCTCAATCTCAGCCAGGAGAGTGAGCAACTCAAATAAGTGTATCTGTTTTTTACCAATTGCTTTCTTCAAGCAATTCTTTACTGTTTGTATATTCCTCTCCCAGATAGAACCATACCAAGGAGAGGCAACCGGAATATACTTCCACTTTATGTTTGAATTTTGTATATATAATTGTGTGAGTTCATCGCTTAACAAGTCGTGGATGACTTGTTCACCAGCCTTGAAATATGTAGCATTGTCAGTCCAAACTGTCTTGGTACTGAATGTCGTGCACAGAATCTCTTAAAGACAGCAACAAAAGATTCTGCTGTAAGGTCCTCCACAACATCCAATAAACAGCTCGTGAGGCAGCACATGTAAACAGTACAATGTACATTTTTTGTTCAGTGTCACCACCCCTACAGTCAATGCTCCTGTATAGTCAATGCCTACAGTCTCAAAGGGTCTGTTGAGAGTAACTCTCTCCTCTGGCAAAGCAGGAGGATTTGGTTTCCTATAGGGCCTAGCATGAATACGCCTACATGTGACACACTCACTCAGGACTGTTTTAACAGTGATCCTTCCCTTGGGTATCCAATAAGTTTTTCTTAATGTAGTTAGTGTCTGTGGTACCCCCATATGATATACATCATTGTGTGTTTTTCTGATGATTAATGTTGTCAAATAGCTAAATCTAGGTAAAAGGATTGGATGTTTGCTTTTGTATGACAGTTTTGATTTGTCTAATCTCCCTTTACACCTTAGAAGGCCTTCCTCATCTCTGAACAAGTTTAGATCCACAACTACTGATGGTACAGGTTCTTTTGTTTGTTTCCCATTAGTCAAGAATTCTAACTCTTTATTGTACTCTTTTTGTTGTGCATGGCCTATCCAGTATTGGTTGCAACTTCTGTATAATTATGATTATTTTTATTTAGCTGTTTGTTAATTGTAGTTAAACAGTTGTGAGCAAACCTCAAACAGTAGGCTGTGACCCTGACAAGTTTGTTGAAATCAGAATAAATTTCATAATTAGTGATTGGTTCAACCTTTTCATTTGAAAAGATTAAATTTAATGTCAAGTTAACTTGTTCCACAGGCCATTGGTCTGTATTACAGAGCCACTTAGGTCCCATAAACCAAGTTTTGTTTGACTTCAACAACTTGTAGGATAAACCTCTGGTCAGAAAGTCTGCTGGATTTTGTTTAGTTGGAACATAGTGAAAGTTTACTTGTAGGCTTTCATTAGCTTCAGCTATTTCTTTTAGCCTATTTCTTACAAAGATATTCTTACTATTAATGCTATCATTCCGTATCCAGGCAAGACAAATCTGACTGTCAAGCCAGATGTGGATATCAGTTATGTTCACATCATGGTAAGCATCCTTAAGCAATGAAATGGTTTTAATGGCTAATGCAGCAGCCAATAGTTCCAATTGAGGTATGGTTCGGGTAGGTTTGAGAGGTGCAACTTTCCCTTTTGCATAAATTAGATGACTTTCTGTAGGACTTACAAGATACGCACAGCACCCATAAGCTTGTGTGCTTGCATCAGCAAACACATGAAGTCTCTGGGGCTTATCCCTAAACCCACAGCACCTTTGAATTTTAATGTTCTGCACTTTTGTTAAATCAGCAGCTAACTTCTTCCAAGATTTTTGATTTTCATTTGTTATTGGATCATCCCACCCAACATTTGTCCTCCAAATTTCTTGGAGGAGAATCTTTGATTTTATTGTTGAAGGCAGGAATAGACCCATAGGATCAAAAATTTTGGAAGCCTCTGATAATATTTGTCTTTTAGTATTTGCTTCCTCATCAAGTTTAAAACCTTTAGTACAGATTGAATCATGACTGTTAGAAGTTGCATCCAAATACCAGTTCATACCTAAAGTTTTAACTCTGTCTGATGGCTCAGTAAGACCATTATTATCCTTTAAAATCTTTTTGTTTAAATCCTCATCATTTGAAATCCACTCTCTAAGTTCAAAGTTACCTTGTTGCATAATGTTTTGAGAGTGTTGGCATAGACTAGATAATTCAGATTTTGTTGTTGTTTGAGCCTATTAGATTGTCTACGTAAAAATGTTCCTTAAGGAAGTTCAATGTTAAAGAGTTATTAAACTGGTTCAAATGATGTCCAATTGTCAATGCTAATAGGCTAGGTGAGCAATTGGCTCCAAACAACACAACATTAAATCTATAGGTTATGAACCCTTTATTCAAATCAAATGGATCCTTGAACCATAAGAACCTAAGTTGGTTCTTATCATATTCATTTTTAAGATTTATTCTCAAAAATGCCTTTGAAATGTCACTTTGTACAGCATATTTATCTAACCTGAACCTCAGTAAGATCTTCACAAGGTCAGAAATGAGATTAGGACCCTCAATCAGGCAATCATTCAAACTGTGTTTATCACTGTCTTTGTCTTTGAGGCTACAGTTATATACTACTCTGAGTTTTGTTGTTGGGGCATCTTGTCGATAAACCCCCCTGTGGGTTAAATAATGACAACTAAGGTTTCTCATTTCCCGGCCTTTTGCTTATCCCGGGATTCCGGGATAAAAATGATTCCCTTCCCAGGATCCCGGGAAATCCCGGGATATAATTAATTATATTTAAAATATATTATAAAATAAATTAACCTAGAAAAGAGGGGGTATAATTATTTTTTATTTTTTTTTATAGTCATTTAATAAGTTCTGCAATCTCCATGATGGGCAAAATAAAATAATATTGCTGTGAAAAATATGTATTAAAAAAAATACTTTTGAATTATATAGAAAATTTTCACAAATAAAAAAATTGCTCCGTTTCATTGAAAACTTAATGAATACAACGAAAAAAAAATTGCCTTTGAATTGCTTAGAAAATTTAAAGAAAAAATAAAAATTACCTTCAAATTGCAAAGAACTTCAATGAATTCAACCAAAAAAATTATCACTGTGAATTTTTATAGTACGATTTCAAAAAACAAAGATGGTCAATACTTCGATCACTCAATCTTGTTCTCATTTTAGTCACGAAAAGTCCTGCTGCTGAGAATGCCCTTTCCGATTCTATTGACGTGGGTGGAATCGTCTTTAATGCATTCAAGAGAAGAGATGTTCTGCGTTTTTTTGCCCGTAGCCTCGAAGATCTCTAGTTCCTTTTTAAGGTGCTTTGCAGCGCTTGCTTTGCTGTCTAGTGTTCTTGATTTCTCTACCTCGGCTGCTTTAATAGCTGCATCAAGCCTTTCAGCTAGAGTCATCGAAGATGACTGAGGGACAGCTGATTCTTGCACATCATTATCTTCATCTGTCTCACTAGAGGTAGAATCAGCAGGTACTCCAAAAAGGCGATCTAACATCTGCTTTGCTGATGAAATTAACATAGACTTGGTTGGTAAGGCTGGCAAACTTCTGTCACTTGCGAAAGTTGCGACCTTTTTATAATTCTTTCCACTATTGAGGTATTGTATGAGGCCAGTCAAGTTCTCATTTCTTCTCTCTGTTATGCGTTGAATGAACGACTCCTTTAGTTTTTTTGAAGAAGGTGTGTTTAGTTGATTTAGTTCGTTCAAAATGAAAGAAAAAAACACCTTCTGATGAAAGTAAAGTCGATTCTCTGTTGCCCAGCTTTTCTGCTCCAACTTTTAATGGCTCCAGTGATGCCACAATGTCATGAATTACAGCAACTTCTTGTTTGTCAAGGTCAAAATTGTCCATATCTTTATTGCAGTCAATGAGAGCTTTCGATACGGATGACCTTATTTTGATAAATCGCTCCAGCATGGCTAAAAGACTATTCCATCTGGTTTTGGAATCCAGCAATAGATGCAAACTTTTTCCTTGTTCCTGTTGAACATATCCTTGTAAGATGTTATTCTTTAAAGGTGATTTGCGAATTTTTTTTGCTATTTTTCTGACTTTATTGATGATTTGAGACACGTTGATTTCTTTACCTACAGTGTCGTGCGATCCAAATGAAATATCTATCTCGAACGGATCCTCATCAAAGCGCTCACACAAAACATTTTCAAAATCAATACTACAGTGCCCGCGAAAAGTATCCGATCACCCTTGAAATTTGTATTTTTTACATAAAAAACAATGTTTAAATGTATACTAACCTTATATTAGTATTTTGTCATCTGTCCTTTGGTTTGGATGACTTGTTCTAGACGTTTTGGCATGGATTTAATCAAGTTTTGACAAACTTCCACTGATATTTCCTTGCACCATACCTTTTTGATGGCCTCTTGTAATTTTTCGACTGAGCCAGTGTCGTGGCATTCAACCTTATTTTTTATTATTAGCCACAGATTTTCTATCGGATTGAGATCTGGACTATTACCAGGCCAATCCAAAATATCAAATTTATTGTCAGTAATCCATTTTGTCACTATTTTGGCCCTGTGACATGGTGCACCATCATGCATGTATGTTTTTGTCCTTTGGATTGCCATTGCCATTGGAAGTTTATCCTGTAGCATTGCTAAATACCGTGCACCATTCATAGTTGTGTTCTTCGGAAGAAAATATAAGTTTCCACGCCCATAGTAACCGAAACAACCCCAAACCATCACACTTGGAGGGTGTTTCATTGTCTTTAGGGTGTATTTAGGGTCCATCCTATTTGAGCCAATAGGCCGGCGAACCTTTTTTGGACAACTTCTGAATGTCAAAAATGTCGACTCATCGCTAAATAAAACCTTCTTCCAGTCATCAACAGTCCAATGAATGTATTTTTTACAAAATGCGACACGTTTTTTACGCATTTTTTCATTAATGAACGGTTTCTTAGCAGCATGGCGAGATGGTAATCCGAGTTCTTTTTGGAGCCGCTCCTGGATAGTTCGTTCAGAAACACCAGATAACAAATTATTCATATTAAATTTTATTTCTTTCGCAGTTATTGTTGGGTTTTTCAATACTAAACATTTCATAAGTTTGTCTGTTCGCGAATTTGTTTTTCTCGGTCTGCCAGATCGTTTTTTAGGGACTGGCGTGGTTAGGCCACCATTGTTCTTAGCCCGTGAAACCCATAAATTAACGGTACTTTGGGATATGTTTAATTCCTTAGCTATCTGTCTCTGTGATTTCCCACATGCATGCAAAGCAACAATAGCACCTCGACAATCACTCTTAAGTTGTTTTTTAGCACACATTATATATAAATTTTATTTACACCACTTTCTGTAAAAAAAAAAAAAATCAAGAAATTTACACAAACAGTGAAATCTGACAAATTTGAGACACAGCCACCCGCAACGAAGGCTACCAGAACACTAATTTGAGAATGCGTTGGATAGCTCTCATATCAGCGAGCAACCTCAAAGTTACCAGATGTCGCTAGAACAAATAGAAAGTGAATTACGTGTCTCTGAATATCAAGGGAAAATATTGTATTTTCTTGAGTGATCGGATACTTTTCGCGGGCACTGTATGATTGAAATCTTCTCCATCTTCATCTATGTTGTCATTATGTTCGTCATCTTCAGTTTGAATTTCTTCAGAAAGAGTGATTGCAATATCCCGGGATTTCCCGGGACAGGGAGAATTTCCCGGGAAATTTAAATTAGCTAAAAATCTACTGGGATCCCGGGATCCCGGTAAAGAAACCCTAATGACAACCCTTTTAAAAAAGATGGTTATTTGTTACTTCTTCAATGAAGCCTTTCTGTAGCTGTTCTTTGAAGACATCACTGTACTTTTTAATATTATTATCTTGTTTGAGTTTTTTCATTACTTTATATAAATGTCCTTTAGCTACTTTGAGATTGTCTCTTAAAGTTGGACAATTTATTTTCCAAGGTAACTCAATAAAATAACTATTGTCTTTGCACTGAATGGTGTCTTCAAATCTTTCTACCATTAACTGATCTTCTGAAGTTTGATTTGTGTCATGTATACCCACAGATTCTAGCAACCATAAAGTTTGAATTGCCTCATCCAAAGTTTCATTTGATAATGATGAATTAATGTTCTCAGTTGAGATAATATTATTCAAAGTGTTGCTATTCTTACAGGTGTTATGTAGGACTGAGTTGAGGCACATAGTATTTGTTGGTCATGAACTGTTTTGGTTTAGGTCTAGGTTGTATTTGGATAGGTCACCCAAAGGGGCTATCCCTGATGGAGTCTGAATAGCTACACCATTACCTATCTTCACTATGCCCTTATGAATAAGATTAATATAATCTGCCCCTATTAACATTTCAATGTTAGCTACTGTGTTGTTTGTGATATGTCTATCAGCTATTTTGTAGTGTTTTCCCAAATGATTTATGGTTTGTTCTAGTTTGGGTATAACCAGTTTGTTTTGTCCTACTTTAGAAATAATAACTGCTTCAATTTTCTCTAATTTACTTTCTAAATGTAGTTCCAGGTCAATTGTCTTATAGTTATTTTTGTCCGAGTTATCCTTAACAAAGGATGCAATATTGAGGTTTTGTTCATTCGGGTTTGGTGTCAAACCCAATTTATTAACTACATTTTGTGAAACAAATGTTTGTTGAGAACAACAGTCTATAAGACATCTCACTGGCGTGGTGCTACCCTCACTATTCACTAAGTCCAAAGTAATAGTTGGTAAAAGAATCTCAGTGTTTTTTGTTACGTTGTTTGAACAAACAGAATGTCCCATGAAAGTGGCATTTTCTTGATTACCTTTGTTTGGTGGAGGTATCTTTTGAGTTTGAGTACTATTGTTTGGACACTTTGGTGAATCACACATTGATGAGACATGTCGTAAACTTTTACAAAACTTACACTTGAATCTTAACCTAGATTTACAGTCTTTCTTATAATGTCCTTGGCCAGTACACTTTTTACACAGGTTCAACTGTTCACATCTTTTAGCTCTTTGGTTAAAGTCTGAATATTTGTCACACCCAGTACTACTGTGTTCATTACTTGCACAAAATTTGCAATGTGGTGTGTAAGTTGAGGCAGCAGTTACATTAAAGTTCTGTAATGTAGGTGTTCGTGTATTACAGTTGGTCACATATGATTCTACAGTATCAAGTTTTGTCTGTTTGGCTGTAGCTAGTTGGTCTCTGGGAACAGTCTTTGGTTTATCCATAGTCTGGGTCTTATTTTGTGTTGGAAAATCTCTCAATTTGTAATTAGTTAGGATATTGGGGAAGTGTTTTCTTATATCTTCAAGATTAGGATAATTTTCTCCCGTCTTTAGAATTAAAATATCTTTAACCCTCAAAGGAAGGCACCTAAGAACTATGCCTTGTATAATCCAAGATGAAGCTTTAATATCTATCTCATTGCTAACCAGTTGTCCTATAATAGCTTCTAATTTTGTATAAAAATTTTCCATATCACTATGGTTATCTTTTATGGGTGCAAAATCAAAAATTTGTTGAGATAATTCATATACAATCTCATCTTTATTAATGTAATTACGTTTTAAGAGATCAATAACTACTTCATATGAATTCCCTACGGCTGGTAAATAGGCTATCAGGTTATAGGCTGGGCCTTTAAGGAAACTAGTTAAGTAGCTAAACTTTTCAACAGTTGAAATATAAGGTTTATTACCTATTAAACTCTCAAATTTGTCAATGAAAGATGGGAATTGTACCGTGTCCCCTTCAAACGTTGGTATTAGCAAAATGGGTAACTGAGCCCTCAATTCTTGTGACTCAGGATTTAGCATGCCACTTAAATTTTGTTGAAGGTTAGCTCTACTTTGATTAAAATCAGAATTAGGTTTTTTTGGTGTTAAGTCAGTCAAACGAGACCGTAGTCTCCTTATTTGCTGTTCAATTGAGATTACCTGATCATTATTATCAGCGTAAAGGTCTATCAATTGTTCTTCAGCCATTTCGGATTCAACTAACTCTGAAATACTCTCATTAATGGCTATTATTTCCTTCTTTTTAGTTTCCAATTTAAGAATTACACACTCTAAATCTTCCTTACCTGGTTGTGTAATATTGTTAAAAGTGTTCACAGCCTTTGTAACAGCTCCCAACTTTGCCCCCCTTTTCTTTTTTAACTTTTTCAATTCCGCACTGTCCATGTCTAAGTCAAAATTGTTTAACTGGGGATCGTAATGAAATAGAGGACAAGAAGAAATTACCAGAGGAGAGAGAGCACAGACAAAACAGTCAAGTTTAAATTTGGTTTAATCCCCCCCAAGTACTTATGTGTCACTCAGGTCTAAGCTTATAAGAGAATGAAACTCCTTAAATGTAAATGGTTCCTAGTTAGGCCCTAGGTTGTAGACCTAATTAGGCTTGATTAGGTTAGGCTTAGGCTTAGGCTAGACCATTTAGCCTAATTCTGCAATTTTTGTTAAGTAAGGTTAAGGTTTGTAAATTCCCCACACACGGACCACCAATGTGAAAAATGCTCTGTATGAATTGGTCCACAATTAACCCACCCCTTATATCTCCAGTCTAACTATAGAGTAGATCAAGTCTAGCCTAGAGGGGTCAGCCTAGAGATTCCGGAAATGGTCCAGAGCGGGCAGATAAATTGAGGTCCACAGTAGGATTCCTCACCAAATTAGGTTAGGGCAATCTACCTTCACCTTTGTTAAGCTATGAGTTGATGCTAGGTCTTAGGCCACAATGTAGGCCTAATTTGTCTGACCCAGCTTAATTTAATGTGATTAATTTGCTGGGTTAAAAACACAATTAGTCACTTACTGCTAGTTATTAGAGAGTCTCTTTTCTCCTTGTATAATTGTCGAGAGCGCGCTTGCTGGTGGGGATCTCTCTTCGGTGTCTGTTCTCGTCCCTTCTCCAGTTCCGTCCTCTCGCCCCATTCCTCGTTTTCGTTCTCCCTTTGTTCTCCTTTTAGCGTGGCTTTTTCCACCACCGTCGTGTTGGTTTTTTCCTCGGTTGGTTGAGCGGTAATGTATATCTATTACCGAGCACGCTCTTGTCACAGTATATAAATACTAGTGTGGAGAATAACTCTGGTGAGCAACCAATTGGTTTCATCCACCCAGTTATTGACATAAAAGGAATTTAATAATTGTTAGATTAACTACCTACCTACTCAGTGAACCATTTTCGTTACCTCCCAACTACCCACTCATCAGTTTTCCATACAACCTAACCTAACCTAACCTATTTTTATACCCATATTTAAGTCATGTCTTTAACATTGAAAACCAGCTTTTAAAACTTTCTACCAGAGTCCGGTGTAATAGTAAAGAAATACCGTTTTAAAAACTTTAAGCTTCAATAACTCTCTAACAAATCATTTGCGACGGAAACGAGTATAATTTTTTTAATTCAGCACATTGAAAAACATTGAAAACCAGCTTTTAAAACTTCCTACAGGAGACTGGTGTAATAGTAAATACAAGCGGTAGCTTGCTATCGCTCTCTGGATTTTTTTTTCACTACATTTTTTTTATTGGTTGTAGATTTATATGAAGCCCTCATAGGAAGAAGTGGCTAAGCGACAAAAGTATGGCATATCACATATATCTCATATATATAGCATATCACTGGGTGGTACAATCGTAACCACCAATACTTTATAAAATGTCAGTAATATAATTACAAAAATTGTAATGAATCGTAACTGCAAATCGATGAAAGAATGGAGCTTATTATCCCAATTAAATTGAGTCCTTTCGGGCTATCCAATCAATCACAAATGTAAAGAGAAAAGGACATTTTTTTTTTAATCTTTTTCATGTGTTTTTATTATACCATATTATATTATTTGAGGCCCTCATAGGAAGAAGTGGCTAAGCTACAAAATTTTAAAAAATGCCATTACCCCCACTTCTCTACTCCATTACCCTCCCACCCCCACTCCCCCATTATCCCCACACACAAAAGTAAAAAAGCCATTACCCCCACCCCTCTCCCCATTATATTGCTACCTGCCCTCTGGGTGGGTAGCTTTATACAGCGTGTCCCAAAGAAATGTATACCCACTTTGTTCGATAATACCAGCTATGAGGATAATAAATATATTACGTTTTAGATGTTTTTTAATAAAGAATTTTCTCCTGAATCTAAATATGTAATTATTTTTATTAAAAATTGAAGAACAAAAACGTTACAGATGTTTAAATTATAATTATTATTTTCGAGACTTCATGTGCGATATTTTCTAATATTTGAACCGACTGTTTTGAGATACTTATGTTTAGTGTTGATATTGAAGCATAAATGTTGTAATTATTAGTTAATTCAAAAAATTTACAAATTCCATGGTTAAATGACACTTTATCTAAGATGTTCGACGTCTTCCAGAACGTTGTTTTTGTAAGTTTTGCACAGTGCCATCGGTTTCAAACTTATCTCGTATACGTGCAAAAATATTAGAAAATATCGCACATGAAGTCTCGAAAATAATAATTATAATTTAAACATCTGTAACGTTTTTGTTTTTCAATTTTTAATAAAAATAATTACATATTTAGATTCAGGAGAAAATTCTTTATTAAAAAACATATAAAAAGTAATATATTTATTATCCTCATAGCTGGTATTATCGAACAAAGTGGGTATACATTTCTTTGGGACACGCTGTATATATCACAGTATAAATGTGAAGCTCAAGATTTTCACGGCTGCGTTCTTTTCTGTAGTTTTATTGTGGTGCTGGGGCCTTTGGACCCAGTAACTGGTGACCTAGGACCTGGAAACTTGACAGAGCACATCATCAGTTCATGGGTTATCAGTTGGTGATGGCTGCAGAATTTTCCGATGTGCCGTTTAGGCTGTGCATGGTCCCGAAGAAATCGGACACAGACACATTTTAGCTCAATAGTATACAGGGTGTCCCAGAATTAACTATCTATTTCAATGAAATCGGACGAATTTTTTAAAAACACTTTTATTTATGTTTATCATGTTTAATATGTGTTAAAAATGTATAAATTTCTAAATTTTTTTCATAATTTTATTTTCATAATTTTTTCATTATCTGGTCCAATGAAAGACCGTCTGAAGTCATAGAATGGCAAAGAGACTCTCCAAAAGTTAACGTGTGGCTTGGAATGACCAAATCCAAAATTTATGGCCCATTCTTCTTTGTGGAAGCAACTGTAACAGGTACCGTCTACCTTGATATGCTTCAGCAGTTTCTCGAACCACAGCTTCTTGATGATGGCATTCTTGATAATGTTGTGTTTCAACAAGATGGAGCACCATGTCATTATGCTCTAATTGTTCGAGAATACCTCAACAGACGCCTTCCGAATCGGTGGATTGGACATGGAGGACCTCGACCTTGGCCTCCGCGTTCTCCGGATTTGACACCCCTGGATTTCTTTGCATGGGGTTTCATAAAAACAAAGGTTTATCGCCAAAAGATCAATGCTTCTTGTTGAAACACAACATTATCAAGAATGCCATCATCAAGAAGCTGTGGTTCGAGAAACTGCTGAAGCATATCAAGGTAGACGGTACCTGTTACAGTTGCTTCCGCAAAGAAGAATGGGCCATAAATTTTGGATTTGGTCATTCCAAGCCACACGTTAACTTTTGGAGAGTCTCTTTGCCATTCTATGACTTCAGACAGTCTTTCATTGGACCAGATAATGAAAAAATTATGAAAATAAAATTATGAAAAAAATTTAGAAATTTATACATTTTTAACACATATTAAACATGATAAACATAAATAAAAGTGTGTTTTTAAAAAATTTGTCCGATTTTATTGAAATAGATAGTTAATTCTGGGACACCCTGTATTAGATTTACCAATTTATGTAGGTTACTTTGGTAGCTCTGTAAGTAGATTTATGTTAACTAGCGAACTTGAGATTGTTATTTTTTTAAATTTGTAGAATATAGCTTATGACTTAGATAACCTCGATAGGCTCAAGTGGCTTCATGTTTTCCAAATGAAATGTAAATAAGGTTTGGGTAAAACTTTACAATCTAGACACAGTTCTGAGGTACTGTAAACCATGCTCACATTTTCAGGTCAGCTGATGTCATTATGATTTAATTAGGACATAATGACATCAAAGAGACATTACCATTATTATAGACCAATTAGCTTAACTTCTCTTATTTGCAAATTACTTGAAAGTGTCAGAGACAAAATTATAATATTCTTAGAAGGAGGAGGATTAATTAGTAATAGCCAACATGGCTTTCGAAATGGCAGGTCATGTTTTATGGTAGTATGTTAAAGTATCTGGATAAAAAAGAATCTGCAGACATTGTGCACTTGGATTTTGCCAAAGCTTTTGATACAGTTCCTCATAAGCAGTTGCTTGTTAAAGTTAGGGTATTATTATAGTATTACACCCGTCTAACGTCCAGCAATTATTATATATTCATTATGTAGATTTTTTAATTCTAAGACACTTTTCTTCTATAGCGTTTCTGTCGCAAATGCTTCGTTTTCGAGATATAAACGTTTTTTTGGTGTGTATCTAGTGTGCGTTTGTACGTTCATTTTGTGTTCGTGTGTGTTGACGTCACATGTCTGCCCAGTCAGAGCGCTCCATCCATTTCGAATTTGAATTAGTTTGCTACTGGAATGGTTTCGTGTAATATGTGTTCGTTCGATTATTACAGCTGTATTGTTGCTTTCTATGAAAATTTAGAAAAAAGTGTTGAGTTTCTGTAGTGAAGTGTACACATTGTAAAATGGAGTGTACATAACCGTATCGTCAAGACCAGAAACTGTGACATTGTAGAAAAAGTTACGTTGTGCTTAAAACGAAGAAAAGACGGTACTGTGATTATTCTGTCTTAGATTTTAAAGGTAATTCCTGTTTTTCTTTTAGGTTAGGTTTAGTTAAGTTAGGATAGGTTGTTAGGTTAGGTCAATTTTGAAGGTGAAATGTTTTTCAATGGTTTTTGATGTTTTGAATGAATCTGACCTTCAAAACCGTCGGAAATGACTCATTTTCTGTGATTTCCCCCACATTGCCAGCTGGGGGGGTATCTCAAAAACGAGTCATTTCCGACGGTTTTGAAGGTCAGATTCGTTCAAAACACATCAAAAACCATAGGAAAAACATAAATTTCACCTCCAAAGGGGGAGGGGTGTAATACTATAAATTTACCAAAGTTAGAGCTCGGAGAATAAAAGGGACAGTAGCAAATTGGATTGAAGAATGGCTTAGAGAATAGAGAATCCAGTTAAATGGGACTAGGTCTACATGGAGCCCTCTTCTGAGTGGAGTCTTACAGGGGTCAGTACTTGGACCTCTACTTTTTATTATTTATATTAATGACTTGCAAAGGTGTTTAAATAGTTAAACTTCAATATTTGCAGATGATACAAAATTGGGACAAAATGTAAGATCTTTAACAGGTGCCATGAAAATGCAAAAGGACATTGATAAAGTACAGTAGTTGTTTGGGCAGATAGATGGGAGATGAAATTTAATGTGGTAAAGTGTAAAGTTATGCATGTTGGTCATGACAATCCAGAATTTGAGTATAACATGGATGGAAGTTGGATAAATAAAGAAAAAAGGAGAGAGATTTGGGTGTCATTGTGAATCATGATCTTAAACCTACAGTACAACTCATTGTATTGAAATTAGAAATAAGGCTAATGCTAGATTGAACCTAATGCAGAAACATAGAATATAAATTGCCAGAAATTATAAGTAGGCTCTACACTTCATATGTGAGGCCTCTTCTTGAGTAATGGCATTCAGTTCAGTAGGTAGTCCTTATTTAGAGCAAGACAAAGACAGACTAGAAAAAGTACAAAAGAGAGCCACAAGGATGATACCATGCCTTAGATACCTTAGTTACAAAGAGAGATTGGAGTACCTAAACATGTTTTTCCTAAAATGAAGAAGGTTACAAGGTGATATGATAGAAGTACTATATAAAATAATAAATGAGTTAGATAATATAGACTTCCACTCTCATTTTACAAAGGATCACAATGATAGGACAAGAGGTCATAGCCTTACACTTTTTCAGCAAAGATGTAAATCATAGTTAGTACAACATAGTTTATCAAATAGAATAGTAAAATTCTGGGTAATTATTCGTTTTTACACCCAGTCTATTTTTATGATGAGAAACTTTTCTGGTCAATTTTGAGGTGTTTTGCATGAATCTGCCATCCATTTCCTGCGTACATGTGTAGTTTTTGAGATATCGTCATCTTGAAAACTACACATTTGCACAGGAAATGGATGTCTATTTCGTACAAAACACCCCAAAATTAACCAGAAAAGCTTGCTCTCATCATTTTCACTTAAACTAATGAAGATATGACTTAACCTAACCAATCATCAAGGGTGTATAGTTGACCTAACTGGGCATTCAATTAACCTAACAGGTTAATATTGGTTATTTCACCTAAATATCTTCTGATTTTTTGTATTAGGCACTCACTGTCACATTTCGGGCAAGTTAAGGATGAGAGAATAACACTGTAATTGATAAAAACATCCAATCCTTTGTCTTCATCTAGGGCACATGATGAATCAAGTTCTCAGTCAAAATCACACAAATGGTGTCACAGAGTAGCGAAAAAATAGCCCAATCAGGAAAAATATTTTATGAAAAATATATTATAGCCAAAACAGGAAATATATTTTTTTTAAAAAAGTACATTTCAACAAATTTGCACAACATAAGATATATTTTCTTAGTTTTGAATGGTAATTCAATATATTTTACTGTTTTAACCACGCGTGAACGGGTTAAAAGACGAATATTAACCAAATTCTGGAATAGCTTAGATGAAGAAGTTGTGAGTTCCCATACTTTGGAGACTTTTAAGAATAAACTAGATAAATTAATGACTGAAAGAGGTACCGTATTTGGTAATGACATTTTGCTGGAACTGGTAATGGTGTGGAGAAGAGGTTTGTGAACCCTTCCCACATATATATGTAAAGAACGACGCTTGTATAGAAGAATGTTCCGCACAAGTGGATAGCATATCTGACTGGTAATCGGAAGATCCCAGGTTCGATTCCTGGATGGTTACCTCATTTTTCATTTGTTTGTTCTCCCTCCTCATCTTGTGCGGAACGTTCTTCTATACAAGCGTCATTCTTTACATTAATTATACTGTGTGTTGTTTGCAGTTAAAATGTGTATATATATATATATGCAGCATGTGAAGGTGCCCCCTCAGGGCATTGGTTTCTGCTCGTATGTAGGAGAATTACGACTTCTGATTAATTGAGGCCCATGGTGTAGTGGATAGCATATCTGACTGGCAATTGGAAGATCCCGGGTTCGATTCCCGGTAGTTACCTCATTTTTCATTTGTTTGTTCTCCCTCATCTTGTGCGGAATGTTCTTCTATACAAGCGTTGTTCTTTACATTAATTATACTGTGTGTTGTTTGCAGTTAAAATATATATATATATATATATATATGTTTATTTTTTATTTGGGTAAATCTCATCACTCACACAGAGTGATGAGATGTAGGGAGGCAGCATCTTGGGTTAGGGCAGTGCTGTCCAACTTCTATAAAGCGCGGCCAAGATGTTGCCTATAATCATACACTGTTGGTTAATATGACTTAGGAGCCCACTGAATGTTGTTCTCCCTACTAGAAATGACAAAATAGGGAAGAAAATTCAGAAATGAAATTTGGCAAATGTCCATTCCGCGGGCCGCAAGTTGGACAGCGCTGGGTTAGGGGATACTCTGTCTTTATACCCCCCATAGCACTGTGATGTATGAAAGACTCATTATGTTCACTTGCCTCATAGACACCTTTAAATGGGAGACCCTGAATGGGTGTACATTCAAATACTCTATACAGTCTTTACAGTCTCACCTACTCCTTTTATCTTAATTGTAGAGCTTGTATTATATTATTCAGGTTGTAGCTGTATGGCTGTATAGATGACCATGTGATATTTACAATTAGTACAGTAGTGGTATTGATGAATGATTCACAAGATCCAAAGTTTTGAAGTTAATGTACAGCTAGTAGATGTGTGACAATCTGCAATTAGCAGAGATCAATTGGATCTTAATTTTGCATGTAACTATATTTATGGTTTGTTTATATTATCAGTGGAGACACCCAGATGGGGCGAAGGGCCCCTAGTGTGCCCACTATAAAATTTTTACCATGTTACCATGATGTGCTGATCTAAAATGTGGGTGTGGCTTGTGGCTTTTCTTAGAGCTGGGTCTGGATTGTAAAATTTTACCTTGAATGCCATGGAAGTCATTGATTTGGTAGGTTTTGGCCAGGATGCAAAATCTGCTCCATTTATCCAATGTGTGAGTATTTTTTCCATAATACTCTTGCAGCTGATGCATTGTTATTTTAAGTTTTAACTGAAATAATTTTGGTAAATTTTTTCAAGTGTACATTACAGGCTTTGTAAATCAAAACTATGTTTTTCTGATCGTTTTTGATGCAGTTTGAATGAAGGTTTCGTTCATACAACATCGAAAACAATCGGAAAAACATAGTTTTAATATATAACCTAACCTAACCTAAAATTCCAAAATTCCAAAATTCCTCAAAAGCCTGTAATGTATTCTTGTAAAAAAATACCATAATTTTTACTATTAAAAAAATGTGGGCTCTTTTTGGTATTTCCCTGCAATTTTTTTTTTTTCTACTATTCTATATACTTTTTGGTATAATTACAAGGTTAATTGAATGCCTAGTTAGGTCAACTGTATATCCTTGACAATTGGTTAGGTTAAGTTGATATTTTTGTTAGTTTTAACAAAAATATCACAACTGGTTTTAATGGAGTTATTCAACTCCAAACAATAATGTTAATTTGGTAGAATCAGTTTAGTGTCATAAATTTTGTTTGTTGACACAGTTTAGTGTTGTAAAAATTTTTTTTGGTAATATCCAATTTTGGCATTCCAAATTATTCAACCAACCAAAAATAAATGGGATTCCAACATTTTCAAATTACTTGTATTTGTTAATTGGGTTAATTGAATGCCCAGTTAGGTCAACTGTGTACACCCTTGATGATTGATTAGGTTGTCATGATATTTTTGTTAGTTTTAATGAAAATATTACGATATAATGATATTTTTGTTAGTTTTAACAAAAATATCATGACAACCTAACTAATCAAGGACGTACAGTTGACCTAACTGGGTATTCACTTAATCTAATTAACATAAGCAAGTAATTTGAAAGTGTTGGAGTGATATTTATGTTTGGTTGGTTGAATAATTTTCAATGCTAAAATCAGAGGTGGGGAGTCGGAGTCGGGAGTCGGGGCTTTTTTGAAGAGTCGGGAGTCGGTAAAAATGACCGACTCCCAACTCTTTGATTCAATTTCTATATGCCAACAATTTACCAGAATACTACTTGCCCTAAATAAATATCTTCCTGAACTAATTCTAGATTCACATTTCCACATTTGATTTATTGTTCTGGTAAATCTTAGCAAATTAATTTCATATTTCTATTTTAGGATACTAGGTAGCTACCATATAAAAATTAGCAATATATTAATTATTAATTTAATTAGCCCCTATTAGTAATGAGTCGTGGGCCTAGTAGAAAATCAGCAGTCTTTCAATATTTTAAGCTAAATGAGGATGAAAGTATTTTTATTTGTCAAGTAGAAAAGGATGGTAAAGAGTGTAATGCAAAAATTTGTGCTTACACTGGGAAACATGCTAATGCTCCAACTAGAGCCTCAAACTTGAAACACCATCTACGAAACAAACATCCCAATGTTTATAAGGTTGTAGATCAGCATGATAAGGAAAGAGTCGGGAGTCGGAGTCGGTTTTTAAAAATACCGACTCAGGAGTCGGTTGTTTTTGGCCGACTCCCCATCCCTGGCTAAAATAGGATATCGGCAAAAAAAAATTTTTTTACAATGCTAAACTGTGATTCTACTGTTAATTCTAACCAAGTTATTCAACTTTGTACATAAGAACAATAATGTTAATTGTGATGCTACCTATAGTCCAGATACAAAAGTTAGTGTATTTGAGACTAAACAGGCCATAAAATGTTTAGATTGTAGCAAATCATGTGGTATTGATGGTATTTCTGCTGAGCATCTAAAATTTAGTAGTGACAGATTAGTGCCTTCATTAGCTTTGTGCTTTACAGGTTTACTGATACATGGTGTTTTGCTTGATACAGTGTTATCCATTGTTTTGGTGCCAGTACTAAAAGATGAAAAGGATAAAATGAACGGTAAAGATAACTATAGGCCAATATCCTTGGCCAGTATTATGTCTAAGGTGTTTAAATATATACTGTACTCATTAATAGACTTGAATGTTACATGTATACTAGTGATAACCAATTTGGTTCCAAAAAGAAACACAGTACTGATGTGTGTGTATGCCTTGAAGGAAATGGTCTGTAAATACCAGATTCTAGATGCTAATGTATTTTTGTGTTTCCTGGATGACTCTAAGGCATTTGATCGTGTTAATCATGAAAAATTATTCATGGAACTTGTAAATTGTAATATACCTGGTTACTTGGTCCATATATTAATATTCTGGTGTAATCACCAGACAGTGATTGTAAGATGGAGTGGGGTTAATTCAGAGCCATTCTCTGTGACCAATGGTGTCAGGCAGGGAGGGATATTATCCCCCTACTTATTCAATGTTTATAGGGATAGTCTATCTGTTGTGCTGAACACCTGTAAAATAGGCTGCTATATTGGTACAATGATTGTTAATCATCTGATGTACACAGATGACCTAGTTTTATTTCTCCATCTGTGAAAGGGCTTGGCACACTTTGGAAGGTGTGTGAAAGGTATGGGAAGGATAATGACATAAAATATAATCCTGCTAAAAGTCATGTTATGATTATGAGGATCAAGGCCTACAAATACAGGTGCTCCTTGACTTATGTAAGGGTTACATTCCTGGACCCATTACATAAGTCAAATTTTATGCAAGTCAGAAATTAAGGTAAACTGTGTACATAGCCAAACTACTCGATGTGAGATGCATAATAACTGTCATAAAATGATATATGTGTACAGTACTACAAATAAACAGAACAGAATGTATAAAAAAGTAAATTATAAAGATGGATTTTAACTTCACATATACTCCATAAAAATATTTTGCAATTTGAATTGCAAAATATTTTTTGCGTAACCTCGAATTTACGTAAGTTCATGATACACAAGTTGAGGGGAGCACCTGTATATAAAATTTCCTGAATTTCAATTGAATAGTATGGTGCTGTCAGAAGTAACTCAGACTAAGTATCTTGGCCACATACTAACTGATAATCTTTCAGATGACTGATATATTCTAAGGCAATGTAGACAATTATATGCTCAGGGAAATACTTTGGTTAGAAAATTTCATGTGTGTACATTAGATGTTAAGTTGATTTTGTTCAAAACTTTCTGTACTCCAATGTATACAGCTCATTTGTGGTGGAACTACAGGATGTATAATTTGAGAAAATTATATGCTGCATATAATAATATTTTTAGGAGTTTATTAAGAACTCTAAGATTTATAAATGGTGCTCCTTCTAGTGTTAGTATGCTGTTTGTAGTCAATAAGGTGCCTAACTGTGCCAGTGTCATTCGCAATTTTGTATTTAGATTTATTGCTCGGCTTGGTGAGTCAGTCAATAAGATAATAGAAGCCATGGTTAGTGGACTGGTCTCTGATATATTTTATAAATCTCAAATTTGGAAGCATTGGTGTAGGCAATTGTATGTTCATTATGCACAGTGATTCACTGGCCTACTTAGTGTTCCAGACAACTATCTCTTAATCTTTATGGACCACTTGTATAATGTTTGTCTGTTGAGTCTGAAATAAAATGTTTGTTAACCATATGCTCTTGATGATTGGTTAGGTTAATTCATGATATTTTTTTTAAAACTAACGAAAATATCACAACTTAACCTAACCAATTGTCAAGGGCATGCAATTGACCTAACTGGGCATTCAATTAACTTGTAATTATACTGGAAAAAAGATGTATACAAATAGCAGAAAAACCAAAAAAAAAATTGCTGGGAAATACCAAAAAAAGAGCCAAAATGTGTATCTTGATTTTGATTAACTTAATGTTGATGAAATCACTGTAAAGGAGTGTACTGTAACAAAATTTCTTGGTGTAATGTAGATAAGAATTTGCAATGGAGTGATCAATAATGATCATGTAAATTATATCACAAAACAGATTTCAAAGAGCATTCCTATAATGTTTAAACTTAGAAATGTAGTCCCTAAACAGGTTTTATTGACTTTTTAGCATACTCTTGTTCTTCCTTGTGTATATAACATACTGCACCCTTGTTTGGGGAAATTCTGCTAACAATACTTTAAACAGTATCTTTTTTTATCTAAAAAAAGAACAATAAGGTTATATTATCTGATGCTGATTTCCTTGATCACTCTTGTGCATTATTTAAAGAGCTAAAACTACTAAAGCTTCATGATGTAATCAAACTGGCATATTTTATTTTTATTTACAAATGTAAGACCAAAATCATTAACTTACAATGGGTAAACAGATATTTTGTAACTCAAGAAATCCACTCGTATCAGACTAGGAAGAGAGCAAAGCTTGTTATACTTCAATTTAGATTGTCTTCATCTCAAAAACTACACAATTTTCATTGGAGTGAAACTATGGAATGACTTAAATGCTGATATAAAAAATATTACGAATGTAAGTTTGTTTAAAACCAAGTTCAAATCCTGATTAATTATGGCATATTCATAAAAACCTAGGATTAATGTTACATTACTATTGTTATTCATTTCTCATGTGTAATCTAGTATTAAAGACGCATTACTCATATTTGTTCAGTTCTTATCTCTCGTGTATAGTATTGATTTCTTAGTATGGTATTGGTATAATCCCTTCAATAATGACCTTGCATTTCTTATATTGATAATGATGATTTAAGATTAATACATACCTTAATTATTAATAGTACTTATTCATGATTTATTTATTTTTATTAATAATAACTTTTATTTTTAACAAGAGCCCAGTAAAGCCTAAAGCTTAATGGCCAAATTAAATTAAATAAATAGTGAAGCTTTACAATTATTTGTCTCATTGTAAATTGTAAGACCAATATGCTATTTATTTTATTATTAATGAAGTTTATTCAGGTTATTAAATTACTTTTTTTCACATGAGACTCAAAAATTATAATTGCAAATTTTTATTGCTGGAATTTTGTTATTTGGTGAGCGAGAACTTTTCCAAAAATGGGAGTATTGCTCAAGAATTTTAGTTTGTGCAGTCTGGGGTTAGGAAAGAAAGAATAAGGAAATGAAATATGAGCCTCTAAGATGAATAAAATGTGTGAATAGTAAAGTTGGGAAGCTTAGAATTTAATTGGTACCATAATTTAATTTGTACTATATGGCTATAGCCTGCTTAGAACCGGGGTTGAAAAAAAAACCAACTGTTTTTTTGCTAGGTAGTTGGGTTTTTGCCAACCCTGCTTAGAACTCTTGCAGGCTGCGTGTAAGCTGTGAGATGGTAGTTGGACAGCTCTGCTTTAATTAAAACTTCACTACTATGACTCAAAATTTAAGTAGGTTAATTGATTAATTTAACCTAAAAAAAATTAAAAATGAGAGCTGCTTAAGCCTTTTTTTCAGTTGTGATATTTAACTTGTACTATTATGGATATAGTCTGGTTATCCCTAACCAGGCTATAGACATAGAGTACAAATTAAATTATGGTACCAATTAAATTCTAAGCTTCCCAACTTTACTGTTCACACATTTCATTCAGCTTACAGGCTCACTATATCCATAATAGTACAAGTTAAATATCACAACTGAGAAAAAAGGCTTGAGCAACTGTCATTTTTAATTTTTTTAGGTTAAATTAATCAATTAACCTACTTAAATTTTGAGTCATAGTTCTACTTAGTGAAGTTTTAAAGCAGAGCTGCTGTCCAACTATCATCTCGCAGCTTACATGCAACCTGCAAGAGTTCTGAGCAGATTATTTAATCTTAGAATTTTTTGGCTTAGAAGGGAGATTTGACTATTTCTAAGGATTGAAGTTAAATCTGACACTACTGAGTTGGGGAATGAACTGTATAATCCTGAATTTCTTTATGAACTTACCTTCTAACAGACCTCACAGCTCATTTAAATGAACTTAATTTAAAACTCCAAGCAAAACTGTAAAGTGTATCTAACTTACTGTATATGGCCATGCCAATGGATTTCAAAATACTGAAGTTTTTAAAATAGGTCTTGAAAATAATGATCTTGCACATTTCCTACACATTTTTATAATGTCCCTCTGGAGTAGATGCCTAAAGTAGAATGTGGCTCTTCAGTAGCTTGAGGTTGGAAAGCCCTTTTTTAGAGCTTCACAAATTGTATAGTGATGAATATTCATTGTCACAGGATAAATTAGATCTAAACACGTGCACTTCCTACTTACTGTACGATACTTTAATGTAGACATGTTAAGAAGGCTTAGAAATTTGGTTTGTAAAATTTAAAATATAGCCATCTTTTTATTTCTAATATTCTTTTTAAGTAAATTTTTATTTTTTATTTTTTATTTTCTAGATTTCCTTGAAAATTATGGTACAAATAATTGTACCTGATAAGCTTTTTCAAAATTTATTAGAATTGGATCCAAGTTTACCTTTGGCTACAGTTGAAACAGTCTTATTATAAGCTACAAAAAAAAATGCTTCATTCAAGAATTCTTTCTTCAGTCAAGATTCCAAAGCAGGAAAGTAAGATTTGAAGTTTAATTTTTAATATTTTAAACTAAGTAGTACTAGTTTTTCTACAATTTATTCAAAGTAAAGTCTGCAAGGTAAATTTTTTAGGTTAACTTTTATGGCCTACCAGACCATGGGCTCACTTTTGAAAAAGTACTATTTATCTTATTTAGTGAGGATTAAGGTTAAGAACTTGGTATTCCATTTTTATTAAATCTTGGTAATATTGTTTGTATCCAGTGATACAATTAAGATGTTATCATATACGCGTGTATGGTAACTAGACTATTCATTATAATTCTGTAATATTTATTCTTTCTTTATAGTGCAATGTATATTACCTATAGTTCCATCTTCATGCAGTAGAAGAACATATTGCCAGCCTCTGAATAACAATGATGATGTTATACCAGACTTTATCAATAGAAATCCTCGTAGTATGGAATTACTGAGGATAGCAAGAAAACCCCAAGGATATTCCCTCGATGCTCCCACTAACAACTATTATTATAGGTTCAGTATTTCATTTATTTTTATAGAAGTTATAGTAATAAGCATTAAGCTTTTTAATCCATTAATTGCTTAGTTATTTATGAAAGACCCGTTCTTAAATAATTCTTTTCTCACACTTTCCTAATTCCCCTTCCTCATCTCCAGTCTCCCTGCCTTATAAATTGCCTATCCTCATCTCTTCCTTTCCATTCGTGCCCGATGATCTCTCCGAATTTTAAGCAGGAATTAAAAAAGAAAAATAGTTAATAAAGATGCAAAAAACTTAACTTTTTTCTATGTGAAGGTCAAAATATGATGATAAAAACCCACTCTAATAGAGTTCATTTCCACAACAGTTTCGATGCCCACTGTCATCCTCTTCCGAAGAGGATGCCAGTGGGCATCGAAACTGTTGTGGAAATAAACTCTGTCTATTAGAGTGGGTTTTTATTATCATAGTTAATAAAGGTAGGGGTCAAAATAAACTTTGTTTGATGTTGGATTACTGATGAAACCAAATGGGTGAATATAAACTTTTCTTTTAATTGCATTACAAATTAATGATAAGGATGGGAAAATGAAAAATTTAAAGGAAACAAGCTAATTAGACCTAATCAGGAAACTATTTAAGTTAATTAATCAAAAACTTTTTATTGATAAAAATATAAATAATACACTTAAAATTTCTTCATTACAATAATTTTAACATGAAATGTACAATTGTTAATGAACTATTCATATTTATTTTTTTTAATTCAATTTGCCATTTAGTTTTCTAGAGAAAGTAAATTATTTCATTCTGTAGTTGAATGGTAAACTTTAAGCTAGGAAAAGTTAGTTAAAAAAAAAGTTGATTTGTTTTAGGTATTTAAAGTTGTAAAGGATGAGCTGTTATTACATTTGGAAAATATCAAGGTTATCTGAGTCAGTTAAATGATCTAAAACTATATTATTATTTAATCTTTATTTTTTAAACACTGTTTTAAACCTCTTTGCAAACCAACAATGCTTTTACTAAACTGGACATGGCAGTGCAATCTAATTCCTATGCCTTTAAGCACCCCAAAGGTTCAGAGATCATTTCTCTTGATCCTGAATGCTATATTGTAGATAACTTCAGTTTACAGAAATCATGATGTTATTTTAATATAAACAGTAGCTATCACTTTATGGGAGAAAACAGCTTTTTACTTTGAACAGATTAAAGAGAGGCTGTACAAATAAGTACCTGTGATATTACATTTTGGAATGTATTTATAGCTACCTATTATTCCAGTTAAGCTATTTTATGTTTAATAAAAAGCTTCTTTAGCATTTTATCATGCATACATTCATTATCTGAAAACCCATTCCCATTCTCATTGGAGTGGACATATCCCTTTATGAAATGGGATTTCGGTCACAAAAACTGAAAATTAAGCTGGTTAAATGGGAAGCAAGAGAGATGATGACTATCCTGGTGCAAAGAAAGAGTTGTATGGACTCCAAACAAGTGGCAAAAAGTGCTTCTTTTAGATGAATCAAAATTTTTTTGTCATTTGATGATGGGTGCACAAGTTTGGTGAAGAAAGTCTGAAATGTATCCCGAAAGTTGCCTGAAGCATCACATCAAATTTACAGCGAGTGTATTGGCGTGGGGTTGCATGAATGCAAATTGTGTAGGGTCACTTGCATTTGTAAATAGAACTGTCAATAGTCACATTTATCAAGAAATCTTAGAATACTTCATGCTGGAGCCTGCAGAACAGTTGTTTGGAAACCAGTCATTTATTTTTCAACATGACCTAGCTCTAGCTCATATGGCTCATGCAATATTATGCATGGTTTGATGCTCATGAAATTGAAGTACTACCATGGCCATGACTCCAGATTTGAAAAAATTTACTGGAGCACAGCTCTGAATTTACTTTTTTTCCCCTTACACCACTAGATAGGTTAATGATAGTAAACTCTTGAATTGACGACATACCAATTACAAATTGTTTTAGCTAAACATAATAATACAATACTGTACAGTTTATAACTCACCTTAAGTTTATTTATTCATTGCAGCAGCAACAGTGGACGATGTTAGACCTTGCATGTAGGCATTTGTTGTGAATTTACCGCCATGTATGCTTGGCCACTGATCAATGGCTTTCTGTGTGATCATTACAGCAGATCTAGTGCCTGGAGCTGGACCCTCCTTCACAATTCTGCACAGCTTAGTCAAATGAGATGGCTTAATGGATCCTTTGTGTTCAACAATGTAACCAAGAATGGAGAATGTCCCTTCAGCTGGTGCTTCACTCCAGGCAGTTGATCCATCTTTATCAAAATGCTTTAATATATCTGTGATTCCTTTCCACAGCTGTTCTATATATTCTGTCAGCCAATTTATCACTGAGTCTTTTGTAAAACTACTTTCAGATCTGGTTCTGGATGGTCTAGCAACTTCAGCAACCTGGTAGTAATCAGAACGTTTCTTGATGTATTTGTAAACTTCATTTAGGATGTAATCCTCAGCTGTTAGTTCCTTTTGCTGCCCTGTGGTATCGTGCTTAAATTCAGAAACTACATCATTTGCATTTCCTCCATTAGCTAATTTGGAAATTGTTTCCATCACTCTTAACATAACAGTTTTCCCTCCTTTATAAAATATATTTTCTACAAATTCTGCACTAACTGTGGTTTTTTGAGCTACTTGCAACATAATCTTTGTTACATAGGAAATCAATACATAGAACTTGGCACTAATTTCTTTCTCTTGTGGATGATCAAAAAACACACAATTTTCCACAAATCTGTCAAATTGATCAAATTCGTAATTAACCATGTGAGTATCAGATTTGAGTTTTGGTCTCTTAAAACCAATGATATTGTCAAGAACCATATTGGTATAGTCAAGGCCTGATCTCAGATTTGAAGAGTGATTCTGAATAAAGTCTAAAAGCTCACTTAGTTTACAAATTTTCTTCAATGCATCAACGTGGGCTCTGTTCACAAGATGCATTAAGTCCCATCAAAATTTGAAATTTTCTCCAAACAACTTTTTCATTTCGTTTTTAAATGGCTCGTTGTCCTTACAAAAAGCCCCATCTCCAACCATTCCAGATACCTTGGGTTTAATTGCTTCTTCAGATAGTTTCAAGTGATTAGGAGACTTCAACACATCAAAAATTTCATTGGCCAAATAAACTCCTGATTTGCTGCGTACTAAATTTATCCCAGCAAGTTTTACAGTCTTATCTTCTTCACTCATAACTAATACAACTAGCATGCTTAATCCCAAAATTGTTCCAATGTCAGCTGTTATTGTTACTGAAGTTTGTTCTTTAAGTTGATTATCTAATAGCTCACAAATTGTCTCGCACGCATGTGTGCTATGATTCAAATTTCCAACCTCACAACCTGACCTATGTAATACAGCTAGAAGTACTGGATATAGAGCCCATGCAGTGTTTGTTTTCATTATGTAGTATAAGATGTTGCCACATAGTCTTCTATGCGTTTAGTAGTGTTCCGAGATGTTTTCATCACTTCATAAACAGCAGCTCTTTGATGATGCTGAAGTTTAATTAAATGTCTCTTCAGGTGGGTTTTCAGATTTCTAAACCATCTCTCTTGATTTTCTCCTTGTTTGCATCCATAGGTTAAATCTTTAACATTGAAGTAACCTTTTATGTTAGAATGTTTGTCTGAAGCAAATGCTTTGGGGTCTGTGCAAGCTATGCAATATAATGTAAACATTTTATCATCAGAAGCATCATCAATATCTTCTTGATTATCATCTTCATCCTCAACAGCTATATCTACATCAGGCATATTAGTGTCACTATTTGCAATGTTTTCCATTATATCACTTGGTACTGAAAATGAATCATCAGCATGCCCTAGATCCTTCTTTTCCACCAATTTGAATGTAGATTTGATCAAATCATTGTTCAGGATTTCTTGTATTGATTTACACTTGCTTAAATGGGCTATGGAAATGTCAAATTTGTTGCTTTTTGCTTTATTAGATTTGGATGCAACACTTGAACTTGAAGGCATATTTTGACTCTTCTCTTTATTAACCACAACAGCTTGGTGAGTTTCTTTTGTTAGGCGCAAAATTGCATTCAATGTCTTCTGGATTTGGGAATTTTCAAATTCCTCTAAAGCAGTTTTGTTAGTCTGATGTGCAGATTCCTCACTTACCTTTTGTTTCTTAGGTGGAGGAGAAGCACTTTCTTCAGTCTGTGAAACATCTAGTGAAAAAGTTTCATTTTCTAGATTAGCAGTTGATGAAGTTGGTTCATTTTTCTGAGGTCTAGCACTAGCACATTTTGTGAACAAACTAAATGACTGCTTTGCCATATCTCTTTGCTGCACTTCATCCTGGTATTTCTTTACTGCAATATCTAAGCTGTGGGCCCAAACTCTGGGACCTCTTGTATTGTAACAAATATTTTTTTTGGAATTAAAATGTTCCTCCCAGTTTTGCTTCTTTGAATATTTGTTCTTGCATTGACCACAAAAGTAACCCCTTTTAACACCCTCACTTTTCTCTCCAACTTCATCAATATTAGGATCCATTATTGATTATTGACTACCTGAAAAAATACAAAATAAGTAAAAGTTAGTAAATATAGTATGGTAAAAGTAAGTAAATATAGTACAATGAAAGTAAGTAAAAGTAAGTGTTTTAAACTTAGTAAAAGTAAGGAAGAGTAAGTAAAAGTAGGTAAGTTAAAGTAAGTAAAAGTAAGTTTAAACTTAACTAAACTTTTCAATTCTAGAGTCATGGTGGATTACTTAAAACCGCACAAGTAATTATCTGGCCAATTTATCAAACCTGGCCGAGATCAATGGAACATAGTCCAATCCTGATAATTTTATATTAAAAAAATATACGTTTTAATAAAATTTTAATTATCAAAACATTGAAGCTTAACAAAAAATAAAAATAATTGTTAAATGTGGAATTACCAACTAAACTTAAAATAACTAAATTTGTAATTTAAAAAAATTGGTTTGTACAAGAACGTATACGCAAAAAAATTGCATAATGTCTAGCGGATGAACAAAACCCAAACCCAAATTTACTTTTTCTCATGGTCAAATTTACTGGAGCAATGCTCCCAAGATCCCAGGAATCTGGAGTCATGACCATGGCCAGCTAATTCTCCCAGGAACACTTGATGAACTGAAGATGTGTTTGATGACAACCTGGCACTTGATAACTAGAGAAGACTGCAAGAGGCTGGTTGATTTGATGACACATCAATTGGAGGCTGTAATTAGGGTTAGTGGTGGACCAACTGAATACTAAGATGCAGATCTAAAAAGTCTTTAATAAAGGTTTAATATACTGGCAGTAATCAATAAACATAATGAATTATTCTGAAGGTTAGAGACTGTTTTGATGCGCCTACACATCAGTCATACTCGTCTCACGCATGGGCATCTTATGATGGGAGATGTTGCCCCCTCCTGCCAATGTGGCATTCCTCTCTGTTTCACATTTGTTTTTGGTTTGTCCTGCCTTTGCCATTGCTCGCTCCCAGTTCCTCCCTTTTTGTCCTTCAGGCTCCACTCTTACTCTATTGTTGGGTGACTCCACACCTGTACCAAAGGACACGCTTTTCTCCATCAAACTGGTCTTCTACTCTCTATTTAATGACTTGGGTGTAATTTTTTCCTCTCTTTGATGTTCATAGTGTCTTTACGCTTCTCTCATATGACTTTTCTTTAGTTGTTACCTTCAAAGTCCTCCTTACCCCATCTCCTTGTGCTCTCTTTACTTTAGATTTGGCGTGATATGACCTTAGCAGAGCAGTTGAAGCGCTAGTGAAGCACTGCTTTTCATTCATTCATTATGAATTAAGTTTTCACTATTTAGTAAGGTTTTTGCTGTATTTTATTTTTTTCTCAGAACTGGCACACACAGGTCTTTTTATCATAATGATGTCACAGATGCTCAATATTCCTCATAAAGGTGCATAACTTAAAGGTATTATTGAAGTTGTGAGCACATTTGAGATTATTCAATATTTTTTGTCCAGAATTGTATATCTAGTCAGTCCATGCTCGCATTAATAACAATTAAACATGTAAATAATTTCATACAAACTAATATTAAACAGAAATTTTTAGGACAATAAGACTTTAACATTTACTTTAAACTCGTAAGTTACTTAGATTTTGAGTATAGCTTCACAAATTTGGACTTGCTCAGTTGGACCCATTGGCTTTGGAAGTGCTCAAAGTTTTGATGGCTGTGGTATATTGTCAATTTATGAACTCTGTGGCTTTTTCTCAATTTCTCAAAAAAGAAATTCTTTGATTAAGAAGTTTGGAGGGATACTCCCTTATGTCACTGCGGATTAAATCACGTGTTACGGATGAATGAAAATTATTTGTCCTTGATCAGAACAGCAAAGCATTAAAAAGTTGACCCTAACTGGGCCAAAATTTTTAAGGGCAGGAATTTGATAGGAAAAGAAAAGTACTTTCATTTGAAAAGAAGTATTGAAGACTGCTTTATTATAATCACACAAAATTTAAACATTGAATGGGGGTTCTCCATTAATTAGCTTGCTTTGGAAGAGAAGTACAAATTTTATAGTCCATTCTGTTAAGTGTGCTGTGAAGTGCTGGTACCTACAAGATTGTCAACTTCGTAAGGTTTCTGTAACCAGGAATCTTTACGAGCAGTAAGGAGCTTCTGGAAAGCGTATGAAGCTAGGATTGAAGAGGAGGAAAGGCAGAAAATGAGCAGAGAGGCAGTACAAAATAGAAGAGGAAATAGGATTGAGTTGGAAGAAAACTGAAAATAGTTATTTCCTTAAGAGAAATAAAACTTGTTCGCAGGAAAAGGAAAACCTTTGTTTTGTAATAAAGATATAATGTATGAATTGTTGATGCCAATAAAAAACTATTGAAAACTAAAGAATAACAAGTTAAAAGAGTCGGTCAATTTTAAGGATAATGGTAAAGGAAAATGTTGGTGCTGAAAAGGCACTCTTAAGAGTCTAAGACAAAGAGGTTACTCAAAGAAGAAACTCTTATACAAAAATATGAACAGCAGGAAATGACATGAGTCTTATTTAATTAAATGATATTTTAATATAATTTTAAAGATCGTCATATACTGTATTTTCCCTAATATAAGATGAGATTTTTGTTAAACATCACAACCTTTAAAAATGCAACTCTTCTTATATTCACGGACAATCATTAATGAATGCATACTCTCAAAGAAAAGCCTTTCTTGAGCTGAAGCGTGGGAAGATATAGAGAAAAGTGTTCTTGGCTTTATAAAAGGGGGGGAAAAAAAGGAATGAAGAGATGCCCATTATGAGAGAAGTGATTTTATTAAGAGCAAAGAGAAGTTGTTCGAGAGTCACAGGCACCAAATTGAAATTTTGTATTTTTGTATCATTGTCTATGAATAAACATTTTGTTTGGCAAGTTTTTGTTTACTTTTTCTACAAATTATTTTTTAATTATGATGATTAAGAATGTTATACGCTGATGATTATCCACCTACAGTAGTATAGGGTGTTTTTTTAGGTTTCAAACAAAATTTGTTGGCACTCCACCACAGTGTTGATGGTCGTCTTATATTTGAGGCCATCTTGTATTTGGGCAAATGGCCCAATATGGTATATTAAAAATTTTTTCAGCAAATTAATTTCTAATATTGGACAGTAAAAATTAATATGATCCTAAAATATGTCAAAAGAAGGTTTTTGCATCGTTTGATCATTTTTAGGTTTAGATTTTAAATGAAATTACTTTTGAGCAACATTAAAAAAAATAGGGTATTGAGGGGTAAACTTTTTTTAACACTCCCAAAATTATGTCGCATCATTAGATAGAATGCACTTTTCTCTGAACTAAAAATTGGTCATGGAATGTATTATCTATTTTGGCAGACTGATGTATGATTCGAGCCAAAGGTATATGACGGCATTTGTTGAACATAACATGGGTAGAATAGTGGTATCTGCTTCCACCAAGGAATGGGCCATACGCAAACATCTTTACTCCGCAAAAGATTTGCCAGCAGCTCAAAATATAGGAAGAATACTCGCTCGAAGGTGTCTACAATCTGGCATATATGAAATGCATACAGATTTGAAGGAGTTGGGGGAAACGTCTCAAAGAGTAAGTTCATATACTGTGTATGAACAGTCTCTAGCCACTGCAAAATACACTAAGGCTTGTAACCTGATGAGAAATACATTTATTTGTGGAATCATATATATGAGTCCCTCCAAGGAAGAAGTGGATAAGCCCAAGTGACAAAAGTTAAAAAAAAAAATGGAACAGTTAGTTTTTCCAATATGAAAGTAACGTAACTTTTTGAAGATATTTTAACAAAATATCTTGAAAAGTTTTGTCACTTTCAAATTTGGTACAACTTTCAACTACATTTTCTGTCATTCTTTACTTTTATCACTTAGCCACTTCTTCATAGGAGGGCCTCATATATGAATGTTCAAATTGTTTCCTATTCACTTCAAATTACGTTGAAGTAATTAATTAATTTAAGTCAACATAATTCCCATTTGTTAGACCTTTTGGGCACACACCAAATACTTTTATATATTTTTGGTTTAATATATATATATATATATATATATATATATAATATATATATATATATATATATATAAATAACCTTGTTTGGATTCCTTGCGTTGGTCTTTCTTCACACGAAAGTCAAGCTGGTGGCCCCGCCTCTAGTCCTGGCTTGGTGGAGGAGCGAGTTGCTCTATTGTGCTCTCCACCGTACATAGCCAGGTACACCCAGCTCATCTGGTACCATCCTGAACCTGGCATCTAGTCTTCTCTTGAAGACTTCAACTTTGACCCCTGTATTGTTTCTGAGGTCCTTTGGAAGCTGGTTGAAAATTCTTGGCCCCCTGACAACCAAGCTATTTTCCTTCAGACTTGATGAGGTCCCTTGTTGGGCCTTTAATTTGGGAACACGACACATTCTGCCTTTCCTATTTTCCAGCGTTGTTTGGGTGGTAATCAGGTTTAGTTTGAGGCTTGGTACCAGTTTTTCGATAATTTTCCATATGTAGATTATGGTATACCTCTCTTCTTCTTTCCAGGGAGTACAGATTTAGTTTTATATACCGGGTGTCCCATTTGAAATGAAACAACTTTGAAACCTTATAATTTTTTATTGAATGATGCAAACAATGTAATATTCACACAGTAAATAGTCAGTCATAAAGTTTCATATGATATATGTGAATTATAACATTTCGATACATTGTGCATAGCATAAAGTTTCTGGTAATTATTCGTTTTTACACCCAGCCTGTTTTTATGATGAGAACAAACTTTTCTGGTCAATTTTGAGGTGTTTTGCATGAATGTCTCATCCATTTCCTGTGTAAATGCGTAGTTTTCGAGATATCGTCATCTCGAAAACTATGCATTTGTACAGGAAATGGATGGCGGTTTCGTACAAAACACCTCAAAATTAACCAGAAAAGTTTGCTCTCATCATTTTCGTTTTAACTAACGAAAATATCACGACTTAACCTAACCAATCATCAAGGGCATTCAGTCGACTGAACAGGTTAATATTGGTTATTTCACCAAAATATCTTCTGATCTTTTCATATTAGGCACTCGCTGTCAAATTTGGGGCAAGTTAAGGATGAGAGAATAACACCATAATTGATAAAAACATCCAATCCTTTGTCTTCATCTCGGGGCACAATACAAATCAAGTTCTCAAAGTCAAAATCACACGAATGGCACGTCATAATTCTATCACAAGCACCCAGGGTTGGCAAAAACCCAACTGAGTTTTTGTCAACCCTGCAAGCACCACCAAACTGAATCCAATTAGAAAAAAAAAAAAAATAGCCAGAACAAAAACCAACAAACTAGTTAAGTCACAGAGTAGCGAAAAAATAGCCCAATCAGGAAAAATATTTTATGAAAAAAGTACATTTTAGCCCAAATAGGAAATATATTTTATTAAAAAAAGTACATTTGAACAAATTTGCACAACAATAAGATATATATTTTCTTAGTCAGTTTTGAATGGCAATTCAATATATTATACTGTTTTAACCACGTGTGAGTGGGTGAAAAGATGAATATTAACCCTTTACTGCCCAAAAGGACAAATTTGTAACCTTTCAAATACACGCATTCATAACTTAACCCTACAAAATATTTGGGCAGTAAAGGGTTAACTATGTTTCCTTTTGTTAAGATCTTCACATGTTATATGCTGAACAATTTGAAGCTTATATGGATAGAGCTGCAGCCGCTTGCGTACGACTCTATGCACAGTTGAATGAGGAATCTACAGTTTGACACTGGCACGATGGATGGACTTTCTCAGGCTACTACCAAAAGCCCCACTCCGCGTATTCGTTAAACATCATCATCATCCGATCTTGTTCGCCCTCCAGAGTGTTCCTTTAGGACACTGACAGTCTCCTGTTGCACCAGAGTAGGGGACTTCATCTCAGCCATCCATAACACACATTTCGCTTTTTCTTGTGGGGTAAACATAATTCAATCTGAAACAAACAAAAAAAAATATTGACAAAAACTTATGCATATGGTGTAGTAACTGGCAAAGTTTCAACATTCTCACATTAATACTTTAAAAATTAGAGAGTTCCAAAGTTGTTTCATTTCGAATGGGACACCCGGTATATATATATATATATATATATTTAGGATAAAAACGAAGACGTAGAGCAAGAAAGTCATTATATTTGGCTGCAGCCGACGTTTCGGGCAACTCTACCCATTTTCAAGGCCTAATAAAATAAAAGGCTAAAATTAATGCATGACATTCATGCATGCTTTTGTGAATAATAATACCCTTGAATGTTTTTTCCGTTGTAAGGACAAAATCCCCCCTGCGATGAACTGTTCTGTCGTTTATTTGTTTACCTGCCCTGGGTGTTCCCAGGGGAACTACGTTGGCAGCACAGTTCGTTCTTTGCAGGCGAGATTTTGTTCCCATATGGGTATTAGCCATAGGACAGGGAAAGTTTTATCTAAAAAGGAACAGTCTGCCATTAGAAATCATTCTGTTAAGTGTAAAGTTGATATTTCCGTTAATAACTTTAAAATTCTTAAATCATTAAAATGTCCGTCCTCTCTCCGTATTTATGAATCTTTGTGCATTAAATTTCTGAATTCCAGCTTAAATATTGATTCCAGCTGTTACCCCCTTTATATTAATTAGAATGCCTACCAACTAAATTTTTCTGTTTTCCCCTTGACCCTGTCTCCTTTTCGCCTCAGTTGTTTGAGGATGTCAAGTGAGCATGGTATGTTTTCGTGCACTTTGCGTTTTTTCATTTAACTTTTTATTAGTGAAGTTTTTAACTAATTTTTAACTAATTTGTTTGAATGTTTTTAGTTTTAAAGTTTTACTTTTATCATGTGTTATTTGTCATGTATATAATTTTTAATTTGTTTTTGGCTTATGCTTGTTTTACGCTTTTTAATTTTTATTCTTTAAGTGGTTTTATTCTGTGCTATGAATTAGTTTGTTTTTGACATTCGTATAATTTTTTTATTTTTTTTTTGTCATGCATTAATTTTAGCCTTTTATTTTATTAGGCCTTGAAAATGGGTAGAGTTGCCCGAAACGTCGGCTGCAGCCAAATATAATGACTTTCTTGCTCTACGTCTTCGTTTTTATCCTAAATGTAAAATTACGTCTCCTTAGGAGGGATCCTATTTCATATATATATATATATATATACCCCGCCTGTGGCCACCTTGTTGTGGTGGGTGGGCTTCCGTGTTGACCCAGTGGGCTACGTCGGCAGGGGCTTAGTCCCTAGAATGGTCACCTATGCCAGACAAGCTACTGGGGAGATGGGCTAAGTGCCACTAAAGTCTTTGGCTCCCAGTACGGGTCTCCAGGGCTATCCTCTGGAGGTGACGCCCTTAGGGTGTCACTGTGTTGGATGGTTGGGTGTCCGGACCAGTGGGATTGGGGTCTTTGCGCCGTTTGGGGCAAACTTTCGCATCACGGGGCCCTGTTTTTAAACCAACGATGTGGCCCCTGGGGACGAGGGACCCCGCCTCCCTGCGGTTTGCGCTTGGCTTCCCTTTCTCACCGGTAGGCAGTTTCTCGCGTCCCCTGGGTCCGTGTTCTACAAAGTTAATAACGTATGGAAACTATAACTTGTCCTAGAACTCAGGTGGTGAGAAACCAGGCCCCCGAATCCTCTACCACTGGAAAATCACGTCTTGAGGAGGTCGCCCCTCCTCCAGCAGCGGAATACTTGCACTCTCCTCTTCCGTCACCAACCCCAGCCTGTACCTTGAACATACACCCTCTGGAGCAGGGTTCTCGCCCCTGCCCATCTCAGCCGCCTTCGGGCAAGTCAGGTTCCGCCCAAGATTTGCCTTGAAAACCCGGCTTCTTCTCCCCGTGTGCCCCCCTCACCTGCTGTCGGCCAGCCTCCCCACGGAGAGAGCCCCGCGGCGGACGGGGAAGTCGGCATTCACGTCCATTCTATCGATCATTGGATATCCCAGTCCACTTCGATTCTACAACCTCCCTATCTTTTCTAAGTATCCACAAATTCCTAGTGATCTGACCTACCTCTGGGTCCCTTCCGACCAACTCTGAACGGACGTTTCGGGCAATCCGAGCTCGCAGCAACTCCAGCCGCTATGATGTGCGACCACAGAGGGATGGCTCCCTCCTCATAAAATCACGCTTAGACGCAGAAACGAAAGCCCTACTCTCCTTCACTGAAGTCCTTGGATGCTCGCTGCTCGTCTCCTCACACCCTCGCCTGAACCAGAGTCAGGGCACTATTTACGCCACCCGCCTATTATCGATCACAGTGAACGAGCTCTTGGAGGACCTCGCACCCCAGAGTGTCACTAAGATCCATCGCTTCACATCCAGACAGGGAGGCACCCCCTCCTCCACCCCGCGTCTACTTCTTACCTTCAATACCTTAGTCCCTCCCGACCGTATTGTATCGGGTATGGGAGACCGCACGTAATGCGAGTTTACTGTCCGCCCATAAATCCCAGACCCAACCCGTTGCTTCAAATGCAACAAGTTTGGACACGTTAGCTCAGTTTGCCGGCAGCCGCACCAACTGTGTGTTCTTTGCGGACAAATCGCTCAGACAAGTGCCCCAACACACCCAAATGCTCCAATTATGAAGGCGCACACCCTTCTTCACCCCGCGAATGCCTGTTCTTCAGGTTCGAGAAGGAGGTCTGAGGCCTGCAGATAGCGGACCTCCTCCGCCTCCGAGAGGCGCGAGACAGGGTGCGGAGTCGGGAGGTGAGGCCGGGGATATCTTACGCCGCTGCCCTCGGCTCTGTCCTCTCGGCACGTCGCCCTGGCCTGCCGCTCAAACCCCCCTCGACCACTGCTCCCCATCCCTCCCAAAGGGACTCCTCGCAGGACCCGACGACCTCCTGTCCCCCCACCATCCATTCTCTTCACGCACTCGCCTGCCACAGATTCTCCAGGAGTCTGGGACCAGGTCACCCAGGCTCCATCCACCTCGAATCCTGCCCTCCCGGCACACACTGCACATACCCGAACCTAACACCCGGAGCAAGCCGACGAGGCGGAGATGCCGGAGCGAGTCGCCAGACCCTCCGGCCTTTCGACATGTCTCTCCCTCTTCCCCTGGATCTAAGAAGATGGCTTGGACGCTCACACGCAGAAGTCCCACCAATCTACCCCCACAGATTCTGACAATAGTTGCCGAATTACATGACCCGCCCCCCCACGACGAGATCCAATCTGAACATCCTCCCAGGAGTCTTGTGGATCTGCCCTTGCCTCCTAGTGCCATTTTTTCTCACCCCTCCACGAGAACACACTGGTTCACCTCCTTCCACCCCCACAGTACCTGCCCCACCCAACATCCCCGACCCCCTCCCTGTTAGCCACCTTGAGCACGTCCTCCCTCCCACCTGCCCGGTCCTTCTGGTACCTCCTATCGCCACCCAGGGTCCGCCGTGAGATCCCAGACAGGCGGGGAGGTGCCACTTTGGAAAATAAGGCGCCCTCTCCTGGCCCGAACACAGAAGCTCACCAAGAAACTTCTCACCCTCTGAGCCCACGATGTTCTCTTAGCTCCCGTGATCCACGCCTCCGGTCTCGCTCGGCCGACTCAACCCCGCAATCTCCGCGGAGGTCGACTGGCCGACCGATTCCTTCTCTGGTGAACGGCAAATAGCCAGCCATGCTCCTGACCCATCCTTCGCCTTCGCGAACCCCAGATCTCCCTTCACACTACAACCTCCTAGCACCTACACCTTTACCCATCCCCCATCATCAGTTAATGGATCCCCCCGAAAACTACAATAGTACACTGGAACTGCAGAGGAATATTCGTGAACTACGAAGGCCTTAATTCCTTGATTGCCACTTCCCGTCCGGTGTGTGTCTGTCTCCAGGAGCTAATCCTAGGGACCAGACCCATGCCCTGCCCTACTGGATATTCCTACATCACCACCCCGTCTCCTACTTGCACTCGAAGTGGGGCTGCCATTTTCATACACCACGCAGTCCCCTTCCGCAATCTCTATCCGATCCCCGTTACAGGTGATTACTACCCAGCTCTTCCTGGATAGACAGTACACCGTCTGTTCAATATACCTCCCTCCCCACACTCAAGTCTCCCGCGATGACGTGGTGGAGGTGGTACAACTACTCCCCAGGCCCTTTCTATTACTGGGCGATTTCACTAGTCGCCACCCCTTGTGGGGAGACACTCACACCACCTATATGACCCCGACCCTGATTGCTATCATGACCAAGCTCTCCTTTGAGTGCCTCAATGATGGCTCTCCTACATTCTATCATGCCACCACCTGCACTCCATCATGCATAGACCTATCCTTCGTTTCGACCGATGCCCTCCTAGATTTCACATGGCAAGTCCTCCAAGAGGACTATGGAAGTGACCATTTCCCTGTTCAACTCAGGCTCAATTGGCCCGACCAGACCGTTCGGGTACCGGAAAAATGGATTACTGCTAAAGCTAATTGGTCCCGCTTCTTCGACAATACATACACAACCCTTACGACTGCCCACTTCCCATCCTCTGACGAGTGCATCGCATACTTCGAGTCAATCGTTGTAGCGACTGCGTGCACTAACATCTCACGATCTCCGCCTACCCCCGCCCCGCACCCGAAGGGTACCTTGGTGGACCCCTCAGTGCGCGGAGGCCGTACGCGCCGAGGAGGCGGCTACTCGACTTCTACCGTACGCGACTCCCCATCCATCGCACGGAGATGCAGCGGGACAGGGCCATCGCCCGCCGTACAATGAAGACAGCGCGCCGAGCTTCTTGGCTTGCCTTTCTATCCGGCGTCACCACCACCACACCTTCGACTACCATCTGGAAGAAGGTACGGGGTGTCGAGAGGCGACATGTCCCCTCTCGACTCCGGTCCTCCGGACTAACGACGGACTCCTATACGAGCCCAAATCGGTGGCAAACCACCTAGCTTCTACCTTCGCCGCCGTTTCTTCCTCCGCAGTTAGTTCCCTCGTACCCGCCCCTAACAATAGCTCCTCTTCACCATTCCTAGACAGCACCTACAACCGGTTGTTCACCATGCGTAAACTACAGGCGGCACTGGCCTCGACGATCCCCTTGTCTCGGCCCGGACGGTATATCGTACAGCATGATCCAGCACATCCACCCTACCTTACAAATTTTCCTACTAGACCTGTACAACCGCATATGGATAGAGGGCGCCTTCTCCTCCCGATGGAGAGAGGCCCACGTAATCCCTATCTCCAAATCCGGCAAAGATTCCCTCAATCCCACAAACTACAGACCAATCGCCCTAACGTGTGCCTGCAAAATCTTCGAAAAAATTATCGCTACGCGACTATCGTTCTTCCTTGAACGTAGTAATTCCTTCCCGGCTACCCAGTCCGGCTTCAGACAATTTCGCTCCACCACTGATCCCCTCCTGCTCAGCCGAGACATACAGAATGCCTTCGACAGTGGACAGTTCGTCCTATCAATTTTTTTTTGACATCCAGAAGGCCTACGACACCACCCATCGGACAATAATCTTTAGTCAGCTCCGACATCTAGGTCTCGTCGGAGCCATGCCGACCTTCATCAGGAGCTTCCTTTCCTCCCGAACCTTTAACCCTTTAAGAACGAGCCTGCAGCATATGCAGTCACTCTTGTTACCAGAACGTATAGGTTTTATTGTTATTCAAAACAATATTTTGGTAACTAATCACTGAAATGATACACATTTTGGGTTCCTTTCCCGACAACGAAATGATATCTATATGTAAACATGTAAAAACATTTACAGAAACGAGGCATTGTAGTACAATTTATATTATTATTTCTGGTGGACCTTAAGGTACCATCCGTCGTTAAAGGGTTAAAGTTCGGGTGGGCTCAGTCTTCTCAGACACCTTCGTGCAGGAGGACGGGGTCCCACAGGGAAGCATTCTCAGTGTTCTAGGCTTTTCCATCGTCATGACCACAGTCTCAAAATGCCTTCCACCCACAATCCGTTCTTCCATCTACGCGGATGACCTTGCGAGGGAAGCATTCTCAGTGTTCTAGGCTTTTCCATCGTCATGACCACAGTCTCAAAATGCCTTCCACCCACAATCCGTTCTTCCATCTACGCGGATGACCTTGCGATCTACTTCGCAAGGCGGGAACAGTCCGTCGTTCAACGGCAAATTCAGCTCGCCATCTACAAATACCCAGTGGAAATGTGGACGACGTCGGTGGGGTTCCGCCTCTCCACCCCTAAGTCCAAATGTATGCTCCTCAGCATAAGAAGACCCGCAACCCTTCCGGTTCCCTCTGTCACGTTATACGGCAATCCTCTTGAGGTGGTACCCTCCACGCGATTTCTGGGCGTGACTCTAGACCGTCGGCTCAACTGGGTTCCCCATCTCAAACACCTGAAGCAATCCCTCCAACGTCCCCTCGCTTTCCTAGATCCCCTCTCTCACACCACATGGGGCGCAGACCGACGTTCTGTCCTTCGCCTTTACACTTCCATGGTACAGTCGAAGCTGGACTATGGCAGTGTAGTATACGGTTCAGCCTTCAATGCCTGCCTCCATATCTTGGACCCGATCCTTAATAAGGGCCTCCGCCTCGCCACCGGTGCCTTCCGCTCTTCCCTCGCCCCCAGCCTCCAAGTGGATTGCAATTACCTCCCTCTCGCCCTCCGACGGGGTCTGCTCCCAATGAGGACATACCTCCGTGCACAAAGACTACCTTCTTCGCTTCTATGCGCGGCGATTTCTGAACTCCCACCCCAGGGACGGAACTGGCACTTCACTGAAGCGGTCCGCTCTTTCCTTGACCTTTCCAACATGCCTGCCTCCTCGGTTATCCCCATTTCATACAGCATCTATCCACCTGGCCCCTCACCCCTATCAAGTTTTGCAGGGACCTGTGTTCCCTACCTAAGACTACCACGATCGCTACGGTATACAGATCATTCTTCCGAGAACACGCAACCCAACACCCGGACACAGTCCCCATTTATACAGATGGTTCCCGCTCGGAGGCTGGTACGGTCGCCTCAGCGGTGATACTGGCCCAGCCGCTTTCTCGAGGCGTCAGCCTGCCCCCCGAGGCCTCCGTGTTCTCGGCAGAACTCTTCGCGATTATGGAGGCCCTCGACATTGTGCGCACCCACTCTGCCAGCTCCTTCGTCATTTATTCAGATTCCCAAAGCGCACTTCTCTCCCTAGAGAGATTTAACCCCCCTTACCCGCTCGTCTGTACCATCCAGCAAACCTTCCACTTTTTAACAGCCTTCCGACACAAGCCAATCGCCTTCTGCTGGGTCCTGGCACATGTCGGCATCCAGGGTAACGAGGAGGCGGACCGTACGGCAAAAACGCCCTGCTTACTGCCGCTCTCACCCCGGCCCTTCCCTTTCTCCGACTTCTTCCCGACTCTCCGCTCCCACTTCCGCTCCATCTGGCAACGGGAATGGGACCAGGCCGCACAAAACAAACTCCATAAGATCAAACCGCAATTAGGATACTGGGCCTCCTCATTCCACCAGTCCCGCCATAAAGAAGTGATTCTAACCCGTCTCCGCCTAGGGGGCACACGCATTACTCATGGTCACCTTATGGCAAATCGCCAGCCCCGCTTTGCCCTACATACCATACCCCTTTCACTGTCGTACATCTGGTCGAATGCCCAAACCTGTCCACTCTTCGTCTCGGGTGTTTCCCTCTATTGTCCAAAATTCCCATACCCGAGCGTCTACAATCCATACTCGCCGAAGGCCCCCATTTTTGAGCGGAAGCGATTTTCCTTTTCCTCACTCATTCCCATCTGTTTCATCGTGTCTAAGACCATACCCCTCCTACCCACTATCCAGCAACTGAACCTTACTCACTCCCCCTAGTCTACCATCCCCAACTCAGTAACACCACCCATCCACTGCCTTACCGATATGTACCACTTTCACCGTCTTCTGGAAAAATTAAATCCACTGTAGTGTCCGAATAAATAATGGTAAATAACAAACACTATAGTTTTTTTTTTCATGATGTTAGCCCGACGTGGGCAACGGGTTACTCGCAAAGAGGCCCCAAAAATATAGCTTTCCTCACCAGCTATCTGCAAAGCAGATAGGATCCAGCTTTGGGACATGATCTAGAGGTTACAGCTACACCTAGCCTACTATATCCAGGACCTCAGTATAAGCAAAAGACTCGTTGCATTCGCGTCGGATTGAATATATCAAAGAAAAAGGGGTAACTATTGTATTTTTAGCCAAAAACCAAAACTTAAATCACAACTGGCAAAATTGAGCATCCCCTTTTCAAGGCACAATATATATATATATATATATATGTGTATATATAATATATATATATATATACCTTGTGACCTTGTAGTTGTTCCGTGCGTCACTCTCTCTTCACATGAAGGTCAAGCTGATGGCCCCCACCTCTAGTCCTGGCCTGATGGAGGAGAAGAGAGTTGCTCTCTTGCAATCTCCATCACACATATCCGGTACCGTTTTGACACAGGTGTCTACTGTCTAGTCTTCTTTTGAAGACTAATTTTGACACCAGTGATGATCTTGATATCTTTGGGAAGCTGGTTAAATAGTCTTGACCCCCTGACAACAAAGCTATTTCCCTTCAGAGTTGAGGGTGTCCCTTGTCTGGCCTTTAGAGTGGAAACTATACATTCTGCCTTCTCTATATTTTTAGTGTTATTTGGATGGTTACTGGGTTCAGTTTGAGACAAGGTATCAGTTTTCTATTATTTCCATGCATAAATTATAATGTATCTCTCTCTCTCTCTCTCTCTCTCTCTCTCTCTCCTTTCCAGCAAATATAAACTTAATTTATGAAGTCTTTCCCAGTAATTGAGTTATTTGCAGCCATCAATCTTTGCTGTGAAATTTCATTCAATTTCTTCTAGTTTATTAATTTCTATCTTATATCTGGACGTCAAGACTGAGAAGTGTTTAAGTTCTACAGGGTGTGTAGAAAGTAACGCAAGTGAAGAAAGAAATCCGATTTGAACTGGTTTAGTTTCAATTTGTTTCTTAACTCTTAAAAACATTTTCAACACCTCTTAGAAACCTTACTATCGAATATACAGTTGTTATAAAGTAAACGTAATAAATATTAAATGTCCATGTTCACTCGCGTTAATATAATTCAAATTAGATTTCTCTTCACTCGCATTACTTTACACACCCAGTAGCCAGTGGCCAGTGTCGTAGCACCGCTTCCCATCGATCAGCGAAGTTAAATGACGTTGGATCTGGATAATAGTTGGATGGGAGACCGTTTTCTGCGTCCAGATTATGTATTACCTTAGCTGTTGTAAAGGACATTAAATAACCTCACCAAAAACAAACAAAAAAATCCTCGTTTGATTTATGGGATCGTTGTTTGTTTGCTAACCTTGTTACGTACTCGACCTTTATGAGGAACTCGCACCAGATGCGCTTACTTGGCCATTTCTATCATATTCCTTTTATTTATGAAGGTAAAGATTTTCCTGGAGGCTATGGTGGAAGGGGGAGTGAAGCTGGAAGAACCGCCACAGATAAGGGAAAAGGAAACGTATCGCACCGTTCCCAAAATTCCAACATTCCCGTGGGAAGTCACTGAAGAAGAGGTAGACAGGCTCGATAAACAATTTCCCCCAAAGATAGATAAGGAGTCCGAATAGATAGATCTTATTCTTGTGTGTGTAATTATAAAGTAGAATTTTCTTTTTTATATAATTTCAGAATTCTTCATTTCCCATTTTTTTGTTAAATAAATTATTTTTCAATTGTAAAACTATTGCGAGTATGTAAATAGTGTTTCTATAATTTGCCATGTAATTATATTAAATTTTTATATAGTAAAAATATTGTTATATAGTTCCTTCGCACTTTTATGTTTGTGTTTTTAAGACCAATCCATTGGTATTTATATATTTTAGAAAAGTTTTATATTATTTCGTACCTTTCCCCCGAAAAGTTATAGAGAGCTGATAAAAATAAAACCCCTTCCCCTTTAGTAAGATATGCAGTTCAGATAATAGAGATTTGGATGAAATAAAGAACATATATTCATATAGTATATCTCTTCTGCTTAAACTTTCAATATAAACTTTTTCAACTCGTCTAAAATGTTAAGGTGGATAATTTTCGAGTAAAAGTTTCGAAACGGAGAACATCCAAAACTTATTTCTTAAAAGTGTGTAGATGTACCCCCCCAAGGGTCATGTAAGAAAAACTATATAGGGTTATGGGTTGATTGCTATCAACTTGGGCAAAAACCCTACGTCTTTTCGTTAAAAAATTGTTTGCTGGGGTCTTCGAAAGGCCTTGTTATATAGTTTTGTTTTCTTTGTTAATGTTAAATTTATTTGCTTTCGGTATTTAGCGCCACCTAATGGTAAAAAAGGAAACTACCATACCTTATTTCGTTGGATCTCGCTTCTGGTTGTAGGGTGCGCAGATTGCTTATCACACACCTCTCAATGTAGGCGGTAGGGTTACGCAACGAGTTTATTCAGTCTAATTAATACAGGCAATTCACTATGCTTAAATAACTGAAGGGATAGGCCTATCCTTTTGTTTTATGTTTCATTTTTTTTTAGTGTTTTACTCAGTTGTTGTAGGAAGATTAAATATAACGGTATCATATACGATACCGTTATTTTGGCGAGTATAAACCTGGGTTTGAATTAGGCTTTGTTGTGAACTGTAATGTAAAATGTATGACAGGTATGTATAGTTTTTCCATAAGTAGGCTGACCATACGTACCGTTTTGAACGGGACAGTACCGTTTTTTTTATATTTCCTGGCCGTCCCGTCGTTTTAATAAAAATGTCAATTTTGTCCCTGTTTATGTACTTACTTTTTCATGAATACAGAATATTACATAACCCCGTCCCTTTTTTGCCATCCCAATGTCCCGTTTTTGTCTCAAGGAAATATGGTCAGCCTATCCATAAGCCACTTGAGCCCGACTATTATATTATTGTTAGGAATGAGCCACTTCATCAAGATTTATCCTTGCAACTGATGAACAGCAGTCGAACATCCCAAATTTACTTTCTTCGTAAGATATGAAATATCAGGTCTAGGTGATACCTGAACATTATGTCCGGTAAGTGGCAATAATGTATTCGTTGTAGTTAGTGGTCAAATTAGGAGGGGATGGCATTCCTGAAGTGTTTCGTGACCATTCGTGTAGTTAGAAAGTGCCCAAAACTAGGAAAAGATAAAGAGAACTCGGGGCGAAAGGACATGCAGAAGACAAAAAAGTAACTTGCGACACTCGACTAGATTACATACGGTCCCACGAATTGTTTATAATGCTCACCACTGCTCAAGCTGGAAAGGTTGTTTGGTTGTTTCATTTTACGTCCTTCGTTGGCCAGAGGGCACTGCGAAGGGTGGTGACGCCTCCAACTGGAATAAAGAAGTTCCCTTTTAAAAGAAGAGATGGGTCTAGTTAAATACATTATTTGCAAAGAGCTCGTCACCATCCTCCCCATTTTTCAGACTGGCTTGTGATAGGCCTTGGCTAGGTTAACACGAGGAAGATACTTTTACCCTTTATAAAAAACAGTAAGTTTGTTTAAAGGAGAATCTTAATCAAATTCACGATCCTCAAACAAAGAATTCTTTCTCTCGTGAATTATTCTTCGTTTTCGTCAGCGCTTGGGTTGAAGGCGGTACATACCGGTCGTTAACCCCCTTGCGGAAGTCCCCTCCCCTCGCATTCTCACCAATGCACTTACCACACCTTAGGTCTATCGGTCTGCGACGCTGCTACGCGTGAATCTGCGACCGTAGCACTTGTTGATTTTTTACAACTCAGGCTCTGGTTTTAGTAGATAACGAATCTTGAAATAGTGAAGATATTGAGATCATACATTTTCCACAAAGAAAGTTAATTGGATAAAATGTAACTCGTGCGTTTTTAAGAATATTTTCAAACTTCTTGAATGTACTGTACTGTGCGTGGTATCTACATTATATCCAGGCTACGTCGTAGCCAATGTCGTAAAACCGCTTCCCGTTGATCAGCGAAGTTAAGCGACGTTGGGTCGGATAGTAGTTGGATGGGAGACTGTTCGCTGCGACCAGTCTCTGTAGCGACCCGTGGTTCGGATCCCACGTAAAACTGTTGGGCTCCGTCATTTCACCGTCGATGTTGCGAAGGAGGCTAAACAACTATCATTACATTCATTAAATTATATCCGATCGGAGTTGGCTAAATCGATTAAACGTTATTGTTTTACATATATATAATACATTCAGAACCTTATATACTGTACAGTATATATATATTATACATTCAGAACCTCGATATATGCAAGAAACTCGTTGCATTTATGTCGGATCGAATACATCAAAGGAAAAAGGTAACTACTGTATTTTAAGTAAAAAAAAAATAAATTCTTGCGCATATTGAGGTTCTGAATGTAGCAGCCGGGGAAGCTTTAAACCCTAGACCATAGGTTCTTAACCTGTGGTCCATGGCCCATTTCTGAGTGGTCAACAGAAGGATGAAATTAATAGAAAGCAAGGCCAGTGATAATGAAACACTCGTACTTATATATTTTGCCATGAATACTGTCTCTAGTAAGGGTTTGGGTGCTATTTTTTTTCTTGATTGTGATTTCACCCCCTATGAACGCTGAAGGTAGTCCACAGACACAGCGGGTGTCCTTCAGTGGTCCACGTACATAAAAAGGTTAAGAACCCATGCCCTAGGCCTAGGGGCCTAGTCCCTGTCCCAAAGCTGGGTCCTATCTGCTTAGCTGATAACTAGTGAGGAAAACTATATTTTGGGGCCTCTTTGCTAGTGACCCATTGCCCACGTTGGGCTTTCATCATGAAAAAGAAAAACTATAGTATTTGTTATTTACCATTACTTATTCGAACTATAGTGAATTTAATTTTCCTGGAAAAGTTCCTTGTTCTATGCACGGTTTGTATGTAACATAAAAGTTTCTCGGGGGATCATTCTGAGTTGTAGCATATATATATATACAGGGTGTCCCAGGAGGAAATATCAAGAATGCACCATTTGACTCTGGGTATTTCTAAGTAGAAAGTATTATATCGACATGTGCCTGATTCCCAACCGTTACCGAGATACAGGCCTCTACGGTTTCCGGGAAGGTGGATTGGACGTGGAGGACCTGTGGCATGGCCCCCTCGTTCGCCTGATTTATCTCCGCTAGATTTTTTTGTCGGGGGGTTCTTGAAGAGTAACGTTTATCAGCGGGGTAAGCCCGAAACTAGGGAGCAGTTGGTTGCACGTATACAGGATGCGTTCATAAACCTCAGAAATGAACTTCCGCGTTTTCCTTGGCAAGACTCGATGGATCGGAGGCTCGCCGCGCGCATTGAAGAAGGAGGGGATCACTTTGAAACCATTCTGCAATAACTGCAATAGTGTATTGTATGTTTGTACTTTTTGTAAACCACAAGTGTCATTAAATAGTATCTAAGATCGCCTTTTTATTATGTTTTACCCAAATGTAGAGGCCTGTATCTCGGTAACGGTTGGGAATCAGACCCATATCGATATAATATTTTCTACTTTGCATCATTTCACTCTGGGTATTTCTTTCTTGACATTTCCTCCTGGGACACCCTGTATGTATATATGAGAGAAAGAAAGTCCTCGTTTTACGGAACCCCTTTATACAGAATTTCACACTTACGGAAATTTTATTTTAGTACGTAGGTCCGTTATACGGACAAAAATTCCGCAGTTACGGAAATTTTTTCGGAAAAGTTACAAATGAAATTTCACTGCTGAGCAATGATACGAACTATATTAAATGCCCTACAAGCAAAAAAAAATGCAAGATTAGATGATTTTTATGGCTAGATTACAAAAGTTACTCAGTAACTACAAGCAGCTGTATAAAGAGAAGACGATGCGGGGAAAACAGACAACACTCTTATCATCACGCGCAAAGATGATGGGTCAGAGAGTGAAGCTGACAACCATCCATTGCTCCTTCAGCTTCAAGAGGAAGCATATGATGATCTACAGAAGCTAAGGCTAACAAAGACCCTAAGATCCACTCTAAGGCTAGCCCGAGAGAAAGGAAAGAGTAGGGGGTTAAGAGAAGAGAGGAGAATAAGGGGTTAAGTAAGGAGCAACACCTATCATTCGTGGGTTAACATTCATTCAGAAAAAGAGGGAAAAAGTCTCACCATCATCATCCGCCGGCCACTGCCGACAAGTCAGAAAAATAGTCGGAGAATATAGGAGAGGGGTAAAAAATGAAAAGAAGTAAAATAAGAACGCTTACAAACCATGCAAACACAGTCTTAACTCACTGTCATACCATGCAAACTACAAACATGCAAGGAAAGAGTTAGACATGCAAGTAAGGAGATAAGAAAAAAAAAAAAAAGTAGGTAAAATTAAACAAAAAGTGGGTTAGTTTACGCTACAAGCTACATCTACATTCGTGTTAGTCTAATTTTTTTTTTTTTTTTTTTTTTTTTTTAAATTATTTATAATTTTTTTATAATTTTTTTTTTTTTTATAATTTTATTGCTGGCATCACACGCTGGCATGTCACAAGCTGGCATCCATCGTCAACAGACTCATCCTCGAGCACCACCACCAGAGCTCCTGTTAACTTTCTTTTTTAATTTTAAACAACGCTAATACTTTTAAAATGTCTGTCAAGACGGTTCTTAAACATATTAACGCTGGTAGAATGAACGACTGACGCGGAAAGATTATTCCATTTATCAATTACTTTAAACGTAAAGAAGTTTTTAGCGATATTAGTAATGAAACGTCTGCCACGCAACTTAAATCCGTTATTGCGAGTATTACTATTATCGAAAGTGAACAATTTGTCAAAATTTACGTTATCGATGTTATTAACGATTTTGAAAACTTCAATAAGCTCCCCCCTTAATCTCCTAGTTTCGAGTGAATACAAGTCTAACTCTTTAATCCTATCTTCATAAGGCTTATTGCGCAAAGACGTAATAAGTTTCGTGGCACGACGCTGAACCCTTTCTAACCTATCAATATCCTCACGCAAGTACGGGCACCAAAACTGAACGGCATATTCTAAATGAGGCCTGACTAGGGACTTGTAGAGGGGCAATATAATATCCTTCGATTTAAATTCGAAATTACGCGCTATGAAGCCTAACATCCTATTAGCTTTTGCGCAAGACTCCAGGCACTGGTTCCTAACCTTTAAATCTTTAGTTACGCGTACGCCTAAATCTACTTCCTCGTCAACGCTCGCTAACTCCTTATCATCCATCGTGTACGCGTAATTATTGTTGCGAGAACCTATATGCAAAACTTTACATTTATCTACGTTAAATTGCATCTGCCACTTATCCGTCCACTCCGTAATCCTATCTACATCGTCTTGGATCCTATTTCTATCGTCCTCGTTAACAACCTTACCCCCTATTTTAGTATCGTCCGCGAACTTTGACACGTTACTAGTCAATCCTACATCTATGTCGTTAATGTAAATTACGAATAACAATGGGCCTAACACTGAACCCTGTGGGACACCGCTACCTACATCTAACCACCCCGATTCACTACCATTAACTACAACCCTCTGCCTCCTAGCACGAAGCCATTCTTCTAACCAGTTAGCTACCTGACCGCGTATACCGTGGAAGGTTCTGCCCCTTCGTCAACTACCTTCTGACTTCCTTTCCATGAATCACAACACTGCCGCCAAGCACCGATCAGCAGTTTATTTCCTCCAGTACAATATAATTTATAAAAATATATTAAAATAATAATGTCTTCTATTTAAATGTGTTTAAAAAGGTCAAAAATTAGGTAATAATCTACTTAACCTACTTTCATAAATTATACATCGGTAGTTTCGTTTCTTCATTAGGAATGCGATTTAGACACTCTAATAAGGGAAATGCTAACCTAACCTAACCTAAAAAAAAATCGAGAGCGTTTTGAAAACGAAGTCTAGCGAGTTTGTAGTTTTATAGGATTTTTAATGAAAATCGTGTTTTTTTTTAGTTAGAAAAAAATCACCAGATTGATAACATTAGTGTTCGTGTAAATTCTAATTGGAATTTGGATTCAGTTTGGTGGTGTTTGTGATAGAATTATGATGTGCCGTTCGTGTGATTTCGACTTTGAGGACTTGCTTCGTCATGTGCCCTAGATGAAGACAAAGCATTGGATGTTTTTATCAATTACGGCATTATATTCTCATCCTTAATTTGCCCAAAAATGTGACAGTGAGTGCCTAATACGAAAAGATCAGAAGATATTTAGGTGAAATAACCAGTATTAACCCGTCAACTGAATGCCTGGTTAGGTTAATTGAATGCTCGATTAGGTCAACTGTATGCCCTTGATGATTGGTTAGGTTGTCGTGATATTTTCGTTAGTTTAAACGAAAATGACGAGCAAATTTTTCTGGTTAATTTTGAGTTGTTTTGCACGTTTCCTGTGGTAATGCGTCGTTTACGAGATCTCGTAACATGAACATATCCTATATGATTATGTTGCGATATCTCAAAAACTACGCATTTGCACAGGAAACCAATGGCAGATTCGTGAAAAGCACCTCAAAATTGACCAGAAAAGTTTGGTTAAAACTCTCTAGATTATTTTAGGTTTTGAAGCATTTCCCTTACTGAAGACTGTCTAAATCGCATTATTCCTAATGAAGAAACGAAGCTACCGATGTATAATTTATGAAAGTCGGAGAGACGGGAGCTTAATTAAGTAGATTATTACCATAAATGATGTTTATTATGCAGTTTTGGGTTGGAAAAATCTTTCGTAGGAACGCATCTCCCATCTCCCATTATATAATGTAAAAATAGGGTCCGTTATATGGAAATTCAGTTTACGGACAATTTTTCAGGCACGTAACCCTTCCATATAACAAGGACTGCCTAATATATATATATATTATATATATATATATATATAGTGTTGGGCGCATTACTTTTTTAAAGTAACGGCGTTACCGTTACTTGCAATAGAAAGTAACGTCATTATCGCTGCAGTTACTGGTAATTATGTGTATTGAGTAACTCAGTCATTTTACACACCAAAATACATTTTTCTAGTAGTATTTGATGTGAATTGTTGAAATCTGACCTCCATTCCGTCGGAAATGAGCTCCAACAAAGTTATAGTACTTTGAAGTTTGGCTCATTTTCGAGAGAAATGGAGGTCAAAATCTAAGCAAAACACATCAAATACAGGGTGTCTCAAAAGTCACTATCTATTTTGAAAAATAATGGGAATTACGAAAAACTGGTTTAAGACATGAAAAATATATTTATTTCAAAGTAAGTGCCACAAAGAATTAGTGCTATTTATTTATCTGTCTCCACATGGCGACCATCAGTGTGTCTACAGAGCTCAAAGCGATAAGTTGTTTCCCGGAACACACTTTCCAGCATTTGAGGTGTTATTTTCTGAACTGCATCGGTAATACGATTTCGAAGTTCGGCTACATCACTAATTCTTCTACCAGTGTACACCTTAGACTTAATGAAACCCCAGGCGAAAAAATCTAATGGTGTTAAATCGGGTGAACGTGCTGCCCATGGTTGTGTTCCTCCACGACCAATCCAGCGACCGGTGAAGCGTCTGTCAAGATAATCACGTACAATTATTGCATAATGGCACGGTGCTCCATCCTACTGAAAAACTAGTGTGTCAAGAATGCCATCTGTAAGAAGTTGAGGTTCGAGGAATTGTTCAAGCATGTCAAGATAATAAACCAATTAACTTTTTTTAAATACACAAATTTGCACCAGAAGTACATATCTTTATGCCAGCATAGCATTTTTTAAAAAAACATCTGTCACCGAAATAGATAGTGACTTTTGAGACACCCTGTATTACTAGAAAAATGTATTTTGGTATTAACTTAACCTTACCTAACCTAACCCTAAAACTAACGTAAGTGGAAATAGTAACCTAAAACTAACGAAAATATCACTACTTAACCTAACCAATCATCAAGGGCATTCAGTTGGCCTAACCTGTTAACATCCAACTAATTAAGTCGCAGAGTAGCAAAAAAAATAGCCCAAGCCTAGCTCATATATCATATTTTCATGACGTCACCAGGCAAATATTGGGAGGGTGGGAAAAAAATGTCGCAAAAATGTCATAATATTCAAATCTACATAATTTGGTAAGGACGCATCTGCGAGCATAGTGACTTATATCAAAATGATGAGAAAATTATGCTTTAATATTTTATAATTATATTTGCTTTTGATATTCTGAGTACGATAAAACTCATATTAACCCAGTTACTTCTATGGAAAAGTAATGGGTTACAGTTACTGTTAATTTTATAATAAACTAGAAAATATAGTATTTTTCAGTATAAGAATGATATATCTACATCGCAATTATAAAAGAATTTCTGAATATCGAGCAAATATTTAATTAAGGTCAGACATATAATACGATGAAACAATACCTGATTTTAGATTTATACTTAAATAATAAGCAATACAATTTAACAATTTTACCCTTTGACATAATATGAATAGTGATCAATAGATCTTAAGTAAAGAACTAAAAATGTAAAATAAAATTGCTCTTTGCACTTCAAGTATTACAAAAACGAAAATTATTGAACAGAATACACTAAAATAAATCGTGAATTAAAAATTACAAAATGCCTAAAGGATTAATGGATTATTCATATAAGAAAAAAATAAAAATCTTAAAACTATTGCTGAATGTCTTTCAGGAAGACTGTTACATTTCTGTAAAACTAATTTTTCAAAAATGTCCTTTTTAAGGACGGTCTTCTGTTGTGAAAAATGCTCTGTATGAATTGGTCCCCAATTAACCCACCCCTAATATCTCCCGTCTAACTATAGAGTAAGTTAAGCCTAGCCTTTTAGGGGTCAGCCCATGGGCACCCGCAGGTAGGGGCAAGGGGGGGCGCTTGCCCCCCCCCCCCCTGGAAATGCCAAGAAAATATATTAAATATTTTCTAAGAAAATATTTATATCCTAAACTTGCTGAAAAGTATCCAACTGCCTCCTAAAGGGTGAAAATTTTTATTTGTGTGCATGATAAAAGGTTGCTACCTTTTTATTTGTTCACCGGGAGAAAATCAACTCCAACAAAACTGATTTTATGGAAAAGGTTGTTCATAATTTTGGTAGTGACCGCAGACGACTACAATTCCTATTCAAATGAGCAGTGTAGGTGATGCTCGAAACACCGTTTTCAAATTAGGTACAACATTTACTTCAGTGTGCTTTTTTCTTCATTCTATCATGTTTCTGTTATAAATAAAATAAATGATTTTTATCATGTGCATTGTATGTATATACAATATATATTTGCATTTTCCATTACAGAAAATGCAACACTAAACTTGCTTAGAATTAACCTGCTGGTTCCTAAGGGGTCAAAAGTTTTTTGCTTGCTCCGGTCCCTACCTATTAATACATTAAATTTTGCCCCCCCCCCTTGGAAAAAATCCTGCGGACGCCCATGGGTCAGCCTAGAGTTTCCGGAAATGATCCAGAGCGGGCAGAGTAATTTGAGGTCCACAGTAGGATTCCTTACCAAATAAGGTTAGATTTACCTTAGTGCTTTATTTTTGAGAGCGCTCTTGCTGGTGAAGATCTGTTATTGTCTTCAAGCCCCCTTCGTCCGCCATGCCGTTCTTTCCACCAGCGTCCTTTTTGTTTGTTTGTTTGTTTGTTGTTGTTGTTGTTGTTGGTTAGCCGATCAGCCCACCCTAATCGAGTAAGCCGGCGGCACGCAGGTAACCGATCGCCCTCTCCGGAGTGAACCAGAGGTTCAGCGCACTATTGATGTTGTGTTGTGCTCGTTGTTGTGCTAGAGCGGTACAGTCTGTCATAATGTGTTCAATTGTTTGTGGTGTGTCCTGGCACAGGTGGCAGGTGTCGTCTGTGGAGTTGTCTAGTCTGTGTTTATATGTCTGTAAGTTGGGGTGATGTCCACATCGAAATCGTGCTAAGTTAACGCGATCCGATCTGCTCAGGCTGGTCTCTACCTGTCAATGGGTGGCGGCTTCGCACCTAGGGCCGCATTCGGACCGAGTCGTGTCAGTGCTTTGTGGGTAAGGTGTGTGTGTGTATGTATTTTCTGTACTGTGTGATGTCTGTGGGGCATGGTATGGAATGGAGTATTTGGTTATAATGTCTCTCTGGTGTTACCTTAATGGTACGAGGTGTCGGTGCATGATTGTACATGTAGTGGCAAGGGTGTTGTGGGTTAGTTGTCGCTGCTGCCATGAATTGTGTTCCCCTCATGTCTAAATGTTCCCTAAACTTTCAGTATTTTTGTTTCTGTGTGCAGGTGTTGTTTGAGTGCATCCTGTAATGATACGAAGTGCGTTGTTTTGTATTGTCCGTAAGGTGTTTATGTGTGTGTTTGAGATAATGGGTGCACAGCATGGGCTAGCATAGTCCAAACAGCGAATATATTGTTTGTATATGACAGGGACTTTTTTAACATATATACTAGTGGGCCAAATGGCCCACTTGCCCTTGTATTTGGCCCACTAGTCAATTTTAAGAAAATGGAGCGATCAGCTGAGTGACTGACTGTGGCGGTTAGAGGGATTGTTTATGTACGTTTAGAGGAACTGGAGGTAACGTTTTCGCTTTTTTCGATGTTTAGTGTTGGTTTTCATTTTACTTTACTGCTTATATAAATAGTGAATACCTGTGGATACCGAAGATAAGGTAGTGATTAGTATTGCATCTACTGTAATGTGTTTCCTTAAATTCCTTTGATTTTTATATAATTATCTGCTATCTAACTAACTCTCTTTTAATATAAATGACAGGCACTTGGTGTCTGTTCTTTTTAGATATATGTGCCCCTTTTTTTTCTAAAGTGGCCTACTAGTAAATATTCCTTAAAAAAGTCCCTGATATATGAGTGATGTTGTTTCCTGCTGGTGTCCAAAGTTTGTGCCTGTTAGTACCCTAAGCGTGTTAAGTCTTGACGTACATTTGTTTTTAATGTCCTGAATGTGGTTTGCAAAAGATAATGATGTGTTGCATGTGACCCCAAGTATTTTGGTCCTGTGAGTGTGTGGAATGTTGGTGGTGTTTAGTGTAAGCTGTGGAGTTATCTGGTGTTCTTTTGTGTTACTTGTAAGCAAGGTGATGGTTGATTTTGTGGACGCTACTTTGAGTCTATTGTGTGTGAGCCAATCTTGCATTCTGTTCATGTATGTTTGTAGGTTATTTGTAACGGTATCGATGTTGTTGTGGGTGGATGTTAGAGTGATGTCATCTGCATATGATGATAAGGTAAGCTTGTTATCTATAGGTGTTGGAATGTCATACATGTGTAAGTTGAACAGTGTTGGTGATAAAACAGAGCCTTGAGGGACCCGTTCGGAAAAAGTTTGTTTTTGGATGACTTGCCATTAAATGTGACATGTGAGTATTTTCCTGAAAGATAGTTGCTTAGCCACCTTTTGGTGTTATTGTGCATGTTCGTGTCGAGTATTTTGTTTATGAGAGGGAAGCGTGGGATAGCATCAAATGCTTTACTAATGTCTATTGTTGCTAATAGTGTACGTTGAGCTGGTCGTCTGGAGTTGATGCCATCCATGATGTGCTGCGTGAGGTTAGTGAGTAATGGTTGAATGGTGAGGTCTGAATCCATGTTGAGTAGGCGATAGTGGCAGGTCCGTCGCCACGGGGGGGGTCAATGTGGGGCACTGCAACCCCCCCCCCCCAAATTCATTTACTGTCCCCCAAGTCAAATAACTATTATCAAAACTAAAGCTGAATGGTTTATGGTTGTGGTTTACAATTCGTCTAATTCAAATTTACTTACATTATCTCTCTCTCTCTCTCTCTCTCTCTCTCTCTCTCTCTCTCTCTTTCTCCTTGAATATCGATCTACACTTATACTTAACGTTGAGGGAAAATTCTCCTTGAATATCGATCTACACTTGTACTTAACGTTGAGGGAAAAATATGGTCTCACGGTCTCCAAAGAAGTTGGCATAAACATTATTTTGAATCTGGCGCCACATTAGTGCTGCAACCTCGTGGCGGTATCGATAGTTATTGTACATATCGTGCTCGACATTCTGAGTAGTGTGTTCGAAATTTAAACTCGTGCCATTGTCCTGTGCCTTTTCATTTGTATCGTCTGAAATAGGTGAGTTATGAAGCCCATTGTATCAGTACAAGTAGAAAAGGGTTCTGTGATGCTAGTAAATGAAGTAAACGAAATTAAGGAAGTTTTTGAGTGAAAGCAGAGTAATTGAAATACAAGTCCATGGTGTTTGATTTTTTCTGCCTTTATATATCCTCTTCATGTGCTGCCCCACTACATCTATGAATTGCCCCCGTATGATTATAGACCCGGCGACGTGCCTGGATAGTGGTATGTGTGGGTTGGTGATTTGTAAGATTAGTCTTTCTGTTACTTTGGAAGGTGTACATAGTAAAGTAATGGGTCTATAGGAAGCTCGTTCTGTTAGATTTTTGTTTGGTTTGAGTAGTGTAATAATTTTACCTTGTTTCCATATGTTAGGCATAATACAGTGTTGGTATGAACATGTGCTGATGTTTGTGAGAGCTAGTATTCCCTGTGGGTCCAAGTGTTTAAGGTGTATGTTAGATATGTTGTCTGGTCCAGTAGCCTTCGAATTCTTAATGTTTTTGATGATCTTGGTGGTCTGGTCTGTATTGAAGGGTGTAATTGGTCGTGTCGAGTCTGTAGGTTTTCTTGTGTTTGGCTGTTTGTCTGCATGTTTCTGGGTGTTGTCTCTGTTTAAGTGGCTTATCTTTGTGTAGTGATTAACTAGAATGTTAGCTTGTTGTGTATATGTTGGGATATTATTTTGGCTGCGACAGATAGCTGCGTGTGAGGTGTGAATGCCGCTGTTAGAGTGGGTAATGCTGTTTATAGTCTTGTATAGCCTGGATGTATCTGTGAAGTGGTTTAGTGTTCTTATGAATTCTCTAAATGTTTCTGTTTGTTTTTCTTTAAGTTTGTTGTTTATTTCTGTGTTGAGCTGTTTCTGCTGTTTTATGGCTTCTGTGTGTGGTGTTTGTGTGTTTTGCTTGAGGTTGTTATGTTGCCTTATGAGGTGGGCTATTTCTCTAGTGTAATTTGGGTTGTATTTCCTAATGTTGCCCTCGGGTATGTATTTGTTTGCATTATTGATGATCTGATTGAATGTCTTGAGTGTTGTATTGATGTTTATGATGGGTGTGCTGTTTAATGTGATGAATTGTTCCTCAGTCTATATTTTGAACTATTCCAATCGGCTTTCTTGTAATTTCTGTAAGTGTGCCTAAGGCTGTTGGAGCAGAATGTAGAACGCGTTGTAATGATTGTTCGTTGATTGGTAGTGTGTATCAATATTACCAAGCACGTTGTATCACACAGTATACAGATACTACTGTGGAGAATAACTGATGAGTAACCAATTGGTTTCATTCATTGGTTTTGGTTACCTCCCAACTACCCACATGTATCATTTTTCCATACTGTCTACATGTTGAATAACTCAGCGTCACAAGTGTTGTGTTCAAACATGTTTGCACACGTTTAGTGTGAAGCCATTTTCATTCATATACGTTTCCAAGTTGAGCATATAAGAAAGTAACGAATAATGACTGAAAATGGAATGAAAAGTAACGGCGTTACCAATTTCGTTATAATATAAATAAAATAACGGCGTTACAAAAATAGTAATGTTTGTAGACTTGCATAAAGTGTCTGCCAAATTTGACAATCGAACAGCTGTTTAAATAACAGTGTGTGGGAACAACCAACTATTCAAACTGTAACTTGTATCGTACGTTTGTGCGGTTAAATGAAACTGCTAAACTTGGCGCAATTTATAAATGTCATAATTTAAACTTTTTTGCAGGATGAGGATCAATTAATGTGTCTGCACCTGTCTATGATCCTTCTGTCCGTCACTAAGTACGTCAAGGTCTGGCATTACGTTTCTTGCTTCCTTGGCCCCGGACCTTGGGTGCCTTCTCAAAATCTTGACGTACTCGCAGTGGCACTATCCAGGGCTGCATTTTGTAATCTGGTAGGTCTTTTACCTGCAACCCAGGTTATAGCTATATAGATCCACGTAAAACTTCTTGTGATGAGATAACCATATGTCTACAATTAGTACAATAGTGGTATTGATGAATGATCCACAAGATCCAAAGTTTTGAAGTTAATGTACAGCTAGTAGATGTGTGACAATGCAATTTGCAGAGATCAATTGGATCTTGGTTTTGCATGTAGCTGTATTTGTGGTTTGTTTGTATTAACAGTGGAGCCACCCAGATGGGCCGAAGGGCCCCTAGTGTGCCCACTATAAAAGTTTTGTTGGTAATTATATAGAAAACGGCGCAACCCGAAGTATGATGTAAAAAACATTTTATTAGGTCAATTTCGATGTGCTGAAGCCAAATCTGTTAACCATTTGGTGTGCAAATGCTTCAAATTAGAGTAAATGTTATTTATATTTTACTCTTATTTTGAAGCATTTGCCTAAAAAATGGCTAACAAGCACATGAAAACTAACCTAACCTAACCTAAGAGTAAAATAATCGGTTAATATTCGTTTTAATGCTTTGTTCGTTTTTGATAGGAGACATTCTATGACAATTTAACATATAAATTCATATTCAGGACACCTTGAAACCTCAGGGAAACTGATAAAAATCAAGGAAATATAATAATTATTTTTTATGGAAAAAAAAAAATTTAAAAAAATTTAGACGTAAAAAGCAGCCATTATAGGCCATTGACCGAGTATTTAGCTTTTAACGCTGTTAAAATTTTAATGAACGTCGCCCTCTCCAGTTTTATGGGGAGACATCTCGTGGCAAAATTAGGAAACATAGGTCAAAACAACCAATTAAAAATCGTTTTTGTTTCACGTGACCTTATCCGACCAATCAGAGACATACATTTTGAATCTCTCATAATGCATACTCATTCAAGAATGCTTTTTCAGTCTGGTTTTCATTATGGTGTGCAGAGGTTGTGATTGCCTGGGTTTTTGGTACCTTGGAACGCAGTTCCAAAAAACTACTGTTGTTTGCGGTTCCTCAGAGAGACGCAACAACTCTTGTTCGCCTGATCCAGCAACATATTAGGCCTGGGACTACAATCTATTCCGACGAGTGGCGTGCGTATTCTCAACTTGGAAATCTAGGCTATATTCACCGGACAGTCAACCATTCACAGCGATTCGTGGAAGACACCGTTCATATTCAAAATATTGAGCATTGTTGGAAAGACGTGAAAAGCTGGATATTACGGTCTGGCAACAAAACCCAATCAGTTTAGGTTAGGTCTGTTTAGGTTAGGTTAGGTCTGAACCAAAACACATTTTTCTGGTGTTTTTTGGTGTGATTTGCTCAAATCTGAACTTCGTTTCTTTGGGAAATGAGCCGTTTTTGAGAAATTTTCAATTTTAAAATTTCTCAAAAACGGCTCATTTCCCAAAGAAACGAAGTTCAGATTTGAACAAATCATACCACAAAACACTAGGAAAATGTGTTTTGGTTCAGAAAGGAGGAAAAGCACTAAAACGAATAATTACCAAATAATCAAATCAACTTACCTTTAAAATTGATGTTTATCACGACGTATGTTGCAATTATAACCACACGTTGGGCACGACAACTCAAAGCAAAACACCATGTTTTTGGAAAAATAGAATTGCTGCTTCATCATTTTCGTAAAACTTTACAATAGCTTCAATGTATCTAACAGAACACCCTTCACACCATTGCTATACCAACATTAAAAGGGCGCATTTTAAAAGGGTTATAAAATTGCTTCTGTTAAGAACTACTTTGACTCGCGGAGCAAAATTATTGGAACCAAAACATAAATGATGGGCAAATGAATGAACTTCAAAAATTTGTAATTTTATTTATAATCTGTAAAAATGTAATTTGCACACCAAATGGTTAACAGATTTGGCTTCAGCACATCGAAATTGGCCTAATAAAATGTTTTTTACATCATACTTCGGGTTGCGCTGTTTTCTATATAATAACCTTTTTGTTACCCAAAACTAGGAAATTTACTCTAAAGGCTGGCTCATACTTATAATGTTAAATTAGGCCTAGATTTAACTAAGCTAGAAGTTGCAAAGAGAATTAATTTCATTTAAAACAAGGTAGGCCTACAGTTTTCAGAAAAAAATTGGACAACTAAAATGGAAGATGGACTGAGTATTCAAATTGGAAGTTCAGATGGGCTTTTACTGAAAGGAATGAAAATGTCACTGAATAATACAGTCAGAAAACTGAAAAGTGGCTGGAAACCATCTGTGTTTGCAAGGTAGGCCTTAGTCTACAGTAGCCTGTCAAGATTTTTATTAGCACTGTAAGAAAATAATAGGAAAGGAATAGTGACAATATCCAATTTTGGCATCACAAATTATTTAACTACCCAAAAATAAATGGCACTCCAACACTTTCAAATTACTCATGTTAATTAGATTAGTTGACTGCCTGGTTAGGTCAACTGTACACCCTTGATGATTGGTTAGGTTAAATCTTGATATTTTTGTTAGTTTAAACAAAAATATAATGACAACCTAACCAATCATCATGGGTGTACAGTTGACCTAACTGGTTGGTTGAATAATTTGGGATGCCAAAATAGGATATCGCCAGAATAGTTCTCTTACATTACTAAGTAAGTAAAAAGACTGAAACAAAGCTGCTGGTCCTGTTAATATTTAACAAAAATGTAACAACTTAACCAATCATCAAAGTTGTATAATTGACCTAACTGGTTGGTTGAATAATTTGGGATGTTAAAATAGGATATCACTGCAAAAAGGAGGTAGGAAATTATAGGCCTATTAGTTTAACATTATTGGTAGGAAAGAAACAAGAAACAATTATAAAGGAAAGTTTCAATCTTATTTTAAGTTCCCAGCATGGAGTTAGATCAGGAAGGGGTAAAGACAGCAATACCTCAAATGTGTTCCTGGAAAAGGCGATAATATTCAAAATAATGATGTTCAAGGAATGTAACCTATGGGAAATAAGAGGTTCCATTCTCAGATTTTTTTTTGTCAAAATCAGGATTTTTGCATTACAAATACAGTACAAATACACTCGTTTTAACAGCTCAATCACAGGAAAAATATCAATAAGAAACTGTTCAATTCAAACCTTTTATTTAAACACTAAAATTTATAACAAATGAAAAAATGAAATTGGAAATTATTTTTAAGTAAAACATTTGTCTACTATTCAATTTAAACCTTATATCAAACATGAAAAGGGGGAAGGGTGATGCTGCCAGGTGTAAGATGTTGAAATAGCAAAACCAAGATGATGATGTAAATCTTAGTCGCGAGCATAGCAATGATGAAAGCACAAAATGATGTTCAAAACAACAATGTTCAAGGTATTACTGTATTTATGACCTGGACTTTGGCATGAAAATTGGTTTGTGCAAATGAGCAGTTGTGGAGATATGCCCCCCCAAAATCCCACAATTTTGAAGTTCCTAGAAGTGGGCAGGACTTTGAAGTAGAGGGAAATTGTGGGGTAAAAGAGGGTGTGCTCCTAGCCATAGTAGCACTACCAAACATACAATTTATTTACTCATTTTAATCAATCCAAAAATTACTTATATCTCCATTAATATCAATTTGCACAAGAAATACCATACTATATAGATCCATGTAAAACTTCTTGTGATGAGATAACCATATGATGTCTACAATTAGTACAGTAGTGGTATTGATGAATGATCCACAAGATCCGAAGTTTTGAAGTTAATGTACAGCTAGTAGATGCGTGACAATCTGCAATTTGTGGAGATCAATTGGATCTTAATTTTGCGTGTAACTCTATTTATGGTTTGTTTATATTAACAGTGGAGCCACCCAGATGGGCCGAAGGGCCCCTAGTGTGCCCACTATAAAATTTTTACCATGTAGAAGAAAATAGATTCAGATTTAAATTCTACATAAGAAAAACCATTGTCATCCCAAAGTCCAGGTCATGTGCAAAAATGAATATTAACCCAGGAAGGTTTTGTTTGTGTGATCTCTTAGACATTTGAGTTTGTACTGATCAGGTAGATGATGGACTTAATGTAAATGTTATTTATTTGGATTTAAGTGATTCAGAGAAGGAAGTAGGTAGTGAAATATTTAAATTTGCAGGTGATACAAAATTAATTGCCTCCATTACAAGTATAGAAAAATCTTGATAGATTAAATTAGTTGCCTGGTCAAACAAGTGGAAGATAGAATTCAGTGTTCAAAAGTGCAAAGGCATCCATTTTGACAAAAACAACGTAAACTTTAGTTATGAGAGGCAGGGAGACTGCTTAGAGGATGTTAGTCATGAAAAAGATCTTGGCATCATAGTTAGTAGTGATGTAAAGTCTTCTTAACAGTACTTGGAGGCTAGAAATAAGGTAAATAAAATACTAGGTATTTATTATTAAGAGGAATAGGCAAAACCATACTCTCCAGTCAGTGTTCAAAGATAGTCTATAACAGTTTGGTAATATGCTAAATTAGGTTAGTATTTTGCAGCATTGACTGAAAAAAAAAATTTTATTTACAAAAATTTGTACAATACTATGTTTCAGATAAATTTTCAGTGATTAAAAATACCAAAACTAAAATTTAACTTAGGTTTGAGATCAGGAATGGTTAGATACTGTGAATAGACTTAATCTGTAATATGCAAAGTCTCACCTACAAGGACAACATTAAATTTTATTACTTTCCATGCAACAAAACTCATTGCCATGGGTGATTAATTAAATATAGAACAACAGATTTTCTTATAAATCAATTGATCAGCTTCACAAAAGTTGAGTTATGTAGTCTTCATTTTTTTAATAAACAGTACTGCAATCCATTATGTTTAAAATTAAAAATGGGTACAGTACCTGATATAGGCCTAAGCGCCTATTTCCTCAAACTTCTTATTTAGCACAATATTTTATTTGAAAAACTAGAAGACACGAAGGTTCCCATGTACATATTAAATGTACCATATTGAAATTTTGGTATTTCCACCAATCTTTCACTGTTAGGTGGGGGGGCAATGTACTATCTCAGTGTTTTGGCTCCTCTTGCAGGGTGAGACAAGGCTCCTTGCTCTCCCCTATGCTGTTTAATGTATATATTGATGGATTAATTGCTTCACTTAATGAGGCAACAGTGGGATGTTGTATAGATAACACAAGAATAAATAACTTAGTTTATGCTGATGATATGGTGTTAATAAGTCCCTCTGTTAAAGGTCTGGATCAGCTCTAAAAGTCTGCAAAGTGTATTTGCAGAAACATGATATTCTTTTTAATATTACAAAAACTAAGATTATGCAATTTCAGCGTAAAAGCTGTAATCAGCCAGCTTGATATAAGGTTTAAAATGAATGGTGAAGTAATTGAGGAAGTACAAGAGTTTAAATATTTGGGTCAAACTATTACCAGCTCCTTGAGTGATGACTTGGATATAAGAAAACAATCTCGAAGCCTGTATGCTGAAGTGAATATGACCATAAGGAACTTTCAATTCTGTACAAGTGAAGCTAAAGACACACACTTATATTTTCTGCAGTAATATATATGGACAGCAACTCTGGGTGAATTATAGAAAAGGTTCTGGCAGAACCCTAAATTTGATGTACAACAGGTCTTTTATTTAGACTCTTACATAAATTACCCCTGAGATGCTCAGCTTCACAAATGTTTGCTACCCACAATGTCCTGAGCTTCCCAGAGGTAACAAGATGTGCTCAATAAAGTCCAATGCAAAGAATTAAAAAATCGACCAACCCAATTATCCAAGCTACCCATGAGTCCTGCCATTTATCCTCTAAGCTATGGAATTCTTGGTACAAAAATGTCTGTTTGTAGCTCCACTTAACTTTGACATTACAGTATTATTTCTAATCAATTCTGTATATTTCTATCCTTAGTATGTGAACTGTCATTGTATTAATAATAATTGTCATATGGACTATAGTCTGCCAATAAACATTTTCATTTTCATATATAGCCTATTATGTACAAGACAACAACATGACATTTAACACTGAGAAATTTCAGCTCTTGAGTCATAGTAGAAATGAGGAACTTAGCATATTATGCCCCAGATAGACAGGAAATTCAGAGAAGCATGAAAGTGATAGATTTGGGGGTTATAATGACTGATGATGCAAAATTTGAGACACAAAATCAGATAGCAGTGAACAAAGCAAAAAGTCATGGGACAGGCACTAAGAATATTCAAAAGAAGGGACAAGACAGTTATGATTTTCCTGCTGAAAACACTGATCATACCAAAACTTGAATACTGCTCAGTCTTTATGTCCCCATATAAAAAGGAAGAAACTAATAAATGAAGAAATTCAGACACATTTCACAGCTAAGGGGAAAGACTACATAAATTAAATCTGTACTTCTTGGAAAAAAGAAGTGGTACACCATAATCTACATATGGAAAATGATTGAAAAACTGGTACCAAACCTCAAACTAAACCCAATTACCACCCAAACAATGCTGGAAAATAGGAAAGGCAGAATGTGTTCCCAAATTAAAGGCTTGACAAGGGACCTCTTCAACACTGAAGGAAAACAGCTTGGTTGTCAGGGGTCAAGACTTTTTAACCAGCTTCTAAAGGACCTCAGGAACATTACAGGAGTCAAAGTTGAAGTTTTCAAAAGATGATGATGCCTGGCTCAGGATGGTATCAGATGAGCTGAGTGTACTTGACTGTGTGTGGTGGACAGCACAAGAGAGCAACTCACTCCTTCACCAAGCCAAGCCTAGAGATGGGGCCACTGACTTGACCTTCATGTGAAAAGAGACCAATGCATGGCACTGCAACAAGGTTAATGAGGTGTAACACACACACACAGTAATATGTATTTGGGATGATCATTAAAATTCATCATTTTCCATTTTTATTTACTAACTTATCAGCTGTTTAACGTGCTAAAGTGTGTGAAAAAATTTGAATGATTTTAATGGATTATGTATAGGTAGATTTTGGTTTGACCTCTACTTACTCAAAATGGTCATCAATTATCAACCTGACCTGGCCCACTAGTCCCCCCTCTTGTCCCCCTCTTGAAGATCAGAACTTTCTTACTAATTAACATATAGGAAAATAGTTTTCACATCATTTTGATACTCTTGAATAGAGCCATCTTTCAAAGTTTAAAAATTTTCTCCCTTTATCCTGACCTTGAAATCCTCAATTAGGCATTGGGCATATATGTCCTAAAAATTTCATGATGGGATGTTGCATTAGCCACATTCTCATTCATGGTATTGTAAAGTAGGGGTAATGGAGACTCATCCATCATCAGACATATTTGAAAACAATGATCATCATAGGTCATGAATGATTAGGAATGAATGTGATGAAACTCGTGAGCACAAACAGATACCATATGTAAGTATATGCTGAAAAATAGATGAACTGCTCTCTTGTCCTTAGGCCTACAGAGGATTGGTAAAAGTGAAAAGATACCTTTGTTTTTGCTTTTTTATTTGATGATAAAAGTCAGTAAATAAATTCATTGAATCAGTACAGGGTGCCCATAAAGTCCTGTTCTGGTTCAAAATTTCATTACAACAAAACCGAGAGAGAGAATAATGCAGTTTTTTGCATTTTGTTGCTTAAATAATGAGTTTTTTCCTTGATTTACAGGTTGTAATCCAAGTGTCAAGTTGCTATTCATAGAAGCTTGGACGAAAATGGTGGTTTGTGGATTCAAAATCAGTGACAATTGTTCAACGGATTTACTGCCATCAATATGGCAAGAATTCTCCCTCCAAACCCAACATTAGGTGATGGTTTTGCAAGTTTCGGGAGACAGGAAGTGTGATTGACTCACCAAGACTCATCCAAGAGACATTTCAATGCAGCCCTAGGAAGTCTCTTTGTTGTGCCTCAAGTGAACTGCAGCTACAAAGATCAATGGTACACAAAGTTATATGCAAGAGATTGCATCTTTACATGTATAAAGTGCAAATAGTCCAAGCTTTAAAACCAGATTACATATTGAGCTTTCTCCTGTGTAGTCATCATTTTCGTTTAAGCTTCTATCAGTAGCAACTTCACATTCAGATCACAACCTGTAAATCAAGAAAAACTTCATTAGTTAAGCAACAAAATGCAAAAAACTACATTATTCTATCACTTTTGGTTTTGTTGTAATAAAATTTTAAAACCAGAACAGGACCCTGTGGACACCCTGTACATTAAGAATTGTGCTGCTTTCCATTTTGTAAAACTGACACGTTTTGCATTCCATTGATGAATTTCTTGTAACAAACACTACTAATACCCATTAATACCCATACTGTATTTGTACGATCTGCAACTGAAGAGTGTATGCATTTTTCTGAGACCTTGTATATGCCAGCATCTTTAGCTCAGTGGGTAACAGTTTTCCCCTATAAGGTCAAGCTTATGGTAATGAGCCAAAAGTTAGTGCAAGGAGCTCTATTAGTTGGCCTGAATGCTGGGCCAGTGTTTGGCCCTTCTGACATTTTATATATGTTAGGGTGGTCCACAACAGCATTTTTTGGAATTTTAAATTCGGTCACATCTGCCCTTATTTTATTCCCCCACAAGAATAAACGTGCCGATTATCTTTGCTCTAGGACCTTTTTATATGCACTCGCTCAAAATGAAACAATTTGAATAATGACTTGACAATTTCTGACGAACATTTATTGAACAAGGATAATAATGACTTGACAATTTATGACATATATATATATATATATATATATATATATATATATATATATATATATATATATATATATATATATATATATATATATATATATAATATATATTATGAAATTATAACAGCGGAACAAAATGCACACAGTTGAAGATCTTTAGGTCTTCTTGAGACGAGTTTTAGTCGGCTCTTTGAATTCCTTGCGGTGCTGAGTGACTGCGCGGAGAAGGTACTGCTTTTGCGCTTCATCCTTCGTGATTGTGCTGTTGAAAGCCTTAATGAGCGCAACTCCACTTTCTGCGCAATCGTTAACCACTGCCATCTTCTCTACACGTTCCTTCATTCCTTGGTAAGCTGGATCTGTGTTCCAATCATTTGGTGTCTTGGACAGGAATGATTGCGCCTGTTCACATCCGTGCTGCATGACGAGGTTGAAGAAGATTGCTGAACGTTTGGTGGCATAGAATTCCAAGGGATTGCTCGAGGAGAACGTTTTTCCGTCCGCGCGCTTGAGTCCTTTTCTTTTTTCGGGAACAGCTACGATGTTGTGAGCAATCCTCTCCTTAGTGGACGCGTGAACTCGAGGATCAAAGAGTGCCAAGGGGATTAAGTGCTCAGAAATGAACCACAAATGGCGCTTCATCGCGGCAAATGCCGCGTCGTTCGTCTTTCCTGGGTGAGCTTTCAGCTGGCGCAAGAAAGTGAGGTCATTCAATGGAGCCATGTATGCAACACTGGCCTCGTTCCAGTAGCGGCCGTAAAGGAGCGTGATAAACAGGCTTAGTTTCTCGGTCTGAAGCAAGGTGAATTGATCTCTGAATAGGAACACCTTGAGCGTGTAAATGGCCTTGGCCATCCATCGCGCATGGCTCCAGGGCTTCGAATTCTCACAGGACCGTCAAGCTTCCCTCCCAAGAAAAGGAGGCAGAGAAGCATCAGTTCATCATAGTCGTCTCGCTGGCTCTTCTTCTTGACAGCCTCCTTGTAGTAGGAGACCATTTCCTTCCTCTGCTCTGCTGTTTCAATGAACAGGCTGTCGAACTTGCTGCGATCACTGAAAACCCAGTTTACTGTTGTACTATCATCTCCAATAGTCCAGATACAGTTCCTTGAGATTGATGATCTATTATGAATATGACCTAGTGTAGGCTCTTCCAAGTTAGAACCGATGATACATTTTGGGAAAAAGTTTGCGTAGAAACCAAATTTTCAGAAAGCATAAAGAATTTGTAATCGGTAATGATTGGGTTTGGTTCTCAAAATTATATTAGTCACCAGAAAGAATAAAATATTCAAAAAGAGGCTACTATCAATTAGTAATTTTTTTTAATGCTTTTAAGTCAGTTTTGTAGGTGAACTTTTTTCCACACCTGTACTTTAATTAACCAGTTCAATGAATTAATACAATGTAGGTTGTCTCGTTAAACATACTTCGAAAGCAAAGACAAATATGATGAGACTGTTTAAATAATTGTTAGCAAGATATAAATACTAGTTTTGGTATACGTATAATTTAGCGTCAGAAATTATAACTTTATTATTAAAACTTAAAACGAAATTACAACTGATAAATGTCATTAATGGATATAATCAAATGCGCAAAAAAGTCGTTTTATATTTATTTCTCCATAAGAATTCGTGGAAATATAGCTGGGAAATAAGGCGCGTGATGTACCATGTTGACGACGTAGCTGCTGCTTTGCCCAGTTAAGTCAACTGTACGCCGTGATATTTTCGTTTAAACTAACGAAAATATCACGACTTAACCTAACCAATCGTCAACGGCGTACAGTTGACCCTAACCGGGCAAAGGAGCCACGTCGTCAACATGGCGCGCTTATCAGTTGTAATACGTATTGTTTTAATACTTTCAATAATAAAGGTATATTCATTCAGGCTTACTTATTTTTTGTTGATATTAAACGTATAAATAATTTCTGACGCTAAAGTATACGTGTACCCCTAGTTTTATTTTATATATTCAAGATTAGTCATAAGTTTTATTAGTTTTTAAGTCGGGCTGACATAAGTTCACATTTCAAACCCCAAAATTCTCTGATCTCAGTATGGCTGTATCTGAATACAGACTCGGATCAAACTTCAGATTTCAATGATTGAAAGGCGTATTTCGGTCATCCCCGATGTGGTAGTGGTTGGGATCTCGTGTAAAGCTGTAGGTCCCCTCCGTTATATGACATGAGAGAGGTTCAGGAATCCCGATTATTATTATATAAAATTTTTAGTACAGTATTCTTGTTTACTAAAGTTTTTAAAATTCAGGAAATAAGATTTAAATTGTAAAGTTAATGATGTCTGTAATCATTACTCCCACTTCAGTTCCTTAATACACTAGCAGTGTGTGTGTGTATATATATATATATATATTTTAACTGCAAATAACACAGTATAATTAATGTAAAGAACGACGCTTGTGTAGAAGAGCGTTCCGCACAAGATGAGGAGGGAGAACGAACAAATGAAAAATGAGGTAGGAGAATTACGACTTCTGATTGATCGAGGTCCATGGTGTAGTCGTAGTGGATAGCATATCTGACCGGCAATCGGATGATCCCGGGTTTGATTCCCGGGTGGTACCTCATTTTTCATTTGTTCGTTCTCCCTCCTCATCTTGTGCGGAACGCTCTTCTACACAAGCGTCGTTCTTTATATATTTATTTAACACACCGTGCATGAAACAAGGAACTCTTCTGGGAAAATTAAATCCACTATAGTTCGAATAAGTAATGGTAAATGACAAATGAAACGGACATGTTAAGTCCTTTAAAAAGTGGATGCTCAATCCTGCAAGGTGATATTTAAGTTTTGGTTTTTGGCTGAAAATACAATAGTTACCCCCTTTTTATTTGATGTATTCAATCCGATGTGAATGTAGAGAGTTTCTTGCGTATATTGAGGTTCTGAATATAGTAGGCTAGGTGTAGCTGTAAACCCTAGATCCTGTCCCAAAGCTGGATCCTATCTGCTTCGCAGATAGCTGGTGAGGGAAGCTATATTTTGGGGCCTCTTTGCGAGTGACCCTCGCCCACGTCGGGCTAATATAATGAAAAAGAAAAACTATAGTATTTGTCATTTACCATTACTTATTCGAACTATAATGGATTTAATTTTCCCAGAAGAGTTCCTTGTTCCATGCACGGTCTGTGTGTAACATAAAATATCTCGGGGGACCATTCTGAGTTCAATCCCATATATATATACAGTATATGATGCAAACCCACAAGGAAAAAGAAAAATTATTCCGAGGCATTTCGTGTATTCAAAAATACACCTCGTCAGGGACACCCTGACGAGGTGTACTTCTGAATACACGAAAGGCCTTGGAATCATTTTTCTTATTCCTTGTGGGTTTGCATCATTCGTTCATTTCCATCCCATATACAGTATATTACACACACGAGGCGTCGCCAAGTACGAGGGGCGAACTCGCCAAACCAGTTTTGAGATAGATGCGTTTAAACTTTGATAGTCACAGGGTGCACACACCGCAAATACACGCATTGAAAATAACTACATTTTGAGTGTACGAGGGGAATATTTGGCTATACCAAGTTGTCTGTGATGGGGGTAAGGGTTGAACTATTAATTCGTGGAACAATTGTAAAATCGCCAATGTGGCGAGTTCGCCCCTCGTACTTGCGACACCTCGTTTACAGGGTGTTCTAAAATTACGTAGTAAGCTTTTATATCGAGTTCACATAAAAGTTTACAGGTAATTTTAGAACACCCTGCATATTCCTAATACTAATTATTATTTTTCAGTTGTTTCCCTTCGCTTAGCGCACACCATTACTCCAACTTAGAAGCTATAAGAAATGCGGTATTAGAACCTGTTTTGGAAGCACTGAATTTGGATCTTTCCTCCATCGTAGAAGAAGAACTCTCTCAACCTTTGAATAAGTTGAGTGTTTTAGTGAAAAATAATTCAAATGCACAACATGCAGTTGCTTGGAGACCAAGTAGATCACCAGAAGAAAATATGGAGGCTCATGATGTTAAGGTTCGGTTTCATGCAATACATTACAGTAACCCCCCCACCCCCCAAAAAGTTTTATGCTTTATTAAACTCAGGATAAATCATCTGCTTTGCCATGATAATTCTAAGAATCTCTCTTAATTCATGTGTATTGTAATGATGGAGTTTAACCTTCTTCGCAACATGTAAGGTCATATGATGGAGGGGCCCACAGGTTTACGTGGGATTTGAACCACGGGTCGCTATATAGTCTGGATGCGGAGGACGGTCTCCCATTAGGGTGTGTCAATTTTAGGGAGCAAAGTGAAATCTTTAGATTTTCAAAGACAACTAGTGACCAAATGATACATTTTTATGTGCTAAATCGAAATATGGCTTTAAAATCCAGATTTGACCACTCTTAGCTACTTATATTTGAAGTTGAAGTTTACGAAAAATGAACAATTTTTGCAAGTATTTTTTCTATTGTACATTACATTTTACATACATACAATATGTTTAAGAACCGTCTGGATAGGCATTTTAAAAATATTAACGTTGTTTAAAATAATTTATCAATTACATTGTATACAATTACATTTTGATTGTATTTCAATATTAAAACTTAGAAATATAGATAAGGTTTCTTGAACTTTGCCATGTCTGCCTTGCTCTTGTTCCTGGACATGAGCTCCCTACTGGCCACCTGGCAACTGATGTACGCCTCCCTCCTCTCTTGCGAGTAAACATGTGCTGCTTCATTCAGTTGTCATCCTTACACACACCTCAACTGACTGTGTTGAGGGCCATGCAAGAACTTCCATTGGTCTATCCAGAAACTCCTTGATTGCAGCAGTGGTGAGGGAGCAGGTCAGAGGAGGCTCAGTCACGCCAGAGTTCCAGTCAGTAAGCTCCGAGAGTTTGGTGGCATCTGGGTTGATGTCAGGAGTCTTCCTGGGTCTGACACTGCAGTCTCCTACCTGTGTGTCCTCATTTCCTTCACCTCTGATTTCCAGTATCCACCTCCACTGCACAGCATGGCCTGGAGCACAGCCTCAGTGTGTGCATTAGGGTTATGACATTTTTATAACCATGTTCCTGTATCATAAATCGATGAACTTTTGCCCCCCTGACAATGAAAATAACAGTTTTCTCGATATATTTTGAAAAAACTTCACCCGAAAATAAAAAAGAAAAAATTAATAAATAGGCATCACTATTCCTATCATCTCCTACTTCTGAGTAGCTGCAGCTGGTACAGTACATGCCTGGGACCCTCCACCCAGCTGTGATTTAACTATGTTGAACCAGTTTGGCATGTAGACTTCCACAATTATCCTCAGATTCTTCCGGTTCCTACCCTTCAGCCCATGTTTGGAAATCCACAATCTGCAGAACCTTAGAGCCGTGGTGACCCACCTACTGTGACAGACTGGCCCAATCTCCAGGAGAGCTAGACTCTGAGCTACCTCTCACGATCTGATGGCAGTGATGATTCTGTAGCCATTGATTGGTCTGTGCTGAGGTCCTTGACTACCTCCTGACTGAGATGGGGTAGAGGAGGACCAACAGTAGGGTGACACTTATTTTCGAAAGTTTGAATTTTTATCGGGACGGGCGCGTTTCTGGTTCCATTTTGTCAAAAAATATCGTGTGTAAAATATTTTTGAAATAAAACAATATTTAGAACTGCCTCAATACGGTCAAAGTTTGTATATTTTCTCGAAAAGTAGAAATTTTAGATCATGATGTTCTATGCCTCTAGCAAATAAAATATCACTTCTAGTTTGTTCAAGCTACTAATCTTGACCTAAAACATATAACTGGACTTCATACTTTCAACTCTAGGTCCCCCTCAACTCGAGTATTAGCCCCTCAAGGGGGGGGGGGGGGGTATCATGGGCGCCCATCTCCCTCTCATTGTTGCCTACTTTGCAGAGGTCACGGTGGACTTGCGGGCGGTTGGGAAGTCACAGCGGTGCTTCTCGACCACTTGTAAGAGGAACTGCCTTTGGTCTTCACTCTTGGTAAGGGCCAGGTTGAAAGACTGCATCAACGCCACCCCGCGCTCCGCGAAGTCATTGACAACTTGAAGGGCCTGGACTCGGCGGGATGCGGCGATGAAGGCTGGGTCCGTCCGCCACTCCTCCGGATCCTTGAGCAGGAAGGCGGTGCTGATGTCCAGAACCTTGAAGAACTCCTTTGATGTAGTCGTTGTGAACTTGGCCAATGTATTGTTGGCGATTGAGGCGGTGGACAGGTCCACATTGATACGCCGCGGGGGATCCTCCGATCCTTCCTCTTCTTCCATCGCTTTAATCATCTCCCGCTTTGTCGCCAAGTCGATACCCTCGTCGAAGATGGCCAGGGTGACGAGGCGCTCGCTCAAGTACCATAGGTGCCTGGCGAAGACTGTCGCCGTCGCCTTGGCCACCGCTGAGTCCGGATAATAGACGAGGGCCTTGAGCAGCGTGAGGTCCGCGGCTGGGGCCGTTGCCGGGAGCGGCGCTTTGTACCAGGCCGTCACGTAGATGGACACGGCGAAGATGGTGAATCGCCGGATTCCAGCCGCTTCGCCTGACGACATCTGAAACTGTTCCCGGAACAGGAACAGTTTGATGGCATAGATGACTTTTGCCATCCAGCGCGCGCGATGGAAGGCGCCGGGACGAGCGAACCGGGCACCCCGCTTGTTCGGACCGCCCAGCACAATTACAGAGAGCTCCAGAAGTTCCCTGTAGTCATCACGTGGATGTTGACCGTCGAGGAGGCGGCTGAATTCGATCAGCAGGTCGTCGCGGGCGTCCTTCAGGTGCTGCGGCATGGTTCCATCCTCGAAGGGCTTCGCTTTGGTTTGATCGATGAAGTCCCACTGGGCGGCGAATCGTTTGAACAGGAGGATGTCAGGACCAGTAGAGGGACCGAGGCACGCCGTGAATGCCTTCTCGCACACCAGTTCGTGGATGTGGTGGCGGCAAGCCAAATGAAGCACTGTCTTCTCGAGTTTCTGCTCAATGATATAGCAAGCTCCTCCTGAGAGTCCTGTGTTTGAGGCGGTGGTGTCAAAAGAGGGCACAGATCCGTCCCTTGATGTCCCAATCCTCGAGGGCAGAGAGGACGGCTTCCGCCATGGCGCGGCCGGTGCCGTCGGGGAGGCTGGGCACAGCCAGAAGCTTGTCGACGTTCTCCCCAGACACCAGAACTGGAAGGCGATCTTCAGCAGGGCCTCCGTCAGCTGCTGGTACGATTTTCCCGTCCCAGTGAACGGTCAGCGGCACAGTAGGATGGAAAGCTGCCTTCATTTCCGCTGCTGCCATAGCACGGAACTTTGCTCGGTCGCGGCGGGAGGATTCGCGGTTCAAGACCAGCTCCTCAGGGTCGTGGCCCAAGCTCCTCGCAGCCGCCGACAGCAAAAAAACACCTTCTCGGTCGGTAAGTTTCGTCCGATCCATCGCTGCGGAGAGATCAGGGGTGATCATCTTTTTCGACGCGCGGAATCGCTTGGGTGGTAAAGGGGTCGTAGATGCTTCTGCATTCGACGTGGACGGGCCCAGGAGAGAGAGCTCTTCCTCTTCTTCTCGGCGACGACGCCGTGTCGGTGACCGAGTCGGGCTGCTTGCACCTGAGCTGGAGCTCGATGCCAGTTCGACGAGTTCTTCTCGGCTCTCTCTGTTCGCCCTTTCATCATCTTGCCGGCGGCTCCTTTCCGCTTCCTGTCTCCTCGCACGCTCCTCCTCAGTGTGCAGCGTCATGTCACGTGTGGAGGAGATGCGGCCGCGCCGCACCTCGGCCCTTTGTCCCGTCAGGAACTCCCTGTCCTCTTCGATTGTGATCATCGACATCGCCTGTTCGTGTGCGATGTCGAAGAGGCGGTCAAGGGATGAGAGGAACTCGGCCTCGTTCCTGATTTGGGTCACAGTGCGCCGTTTCGAGTTCTTGTTCAGAGCCCGCCACTTCTCGTACATTCGGAGAACCTTGTCCCTTGCGCGTTGGTCTTTCTGCGTAGGAATACGGGACCGCTCCCAGAATTCCTTGACTGCGGTCACTGTCTCAGCGGCTGCTTCCTTGATCGGCTTCTTGACGTCAAGGTGAAGGTGGAAAAAGTACTGAAGCGCCTGCTTTCCCGTAGGCAGCATGCTTCCTGTGATGCTGTGGTCCACGGTCCCCAGGAGATAGACTGCTGTTTTAGATCTTGTTGCCGAAGCCATCACGTCGTTTCAGAACTCACTGAAAAAGAGAATGAAACACTGTTAGTGTTGGCAAAACTCGTCCCAACCCATTTTCTACTTAGAATAACATGTTCTTTCGCCTGTATCAATATTTGGATAAACTCGTGTTACACCCTGTATAATACCTCATTTTAGTCTTCTGTACACCAGTGCGGAAGACTAAACCAACGACTCTGACCGTCCGTCTGTCTGTCTGTTATCATTTTTCAACTCAGAAACTACAGCAGCTATCGAAACGAAAACTGACATGATAACAGAACGCCATGAGTACTTTTCGACAAAAAGTATAAACTTTGACCTCGTTGAGGCAGTTCTAATTATTATTTTATTTCAAAAATATTTTACACACAATGTTTTTAGACGGAATGACACCAGAAATGCGCCCGTCCTGATAGAAATTCCCCAAAAATGAAAACACACCCAAATAAGTGGCACCCTAACCAACAGTGATCCTCGTGAAGTTTGGGTTGATCTCCAGCTCAGTGGCAGTGTAACATCTTCCCAAGGGGCCCAGACGACTTCTTGTTGCTCAATGTCTTGCCATCTAGTGCAGTCACCAGGTGTCTAAGACTCAGCTCCCCAGTGCGCAAGTCACAGACAATCCACACCAACTTCCTGCTGAGCTTGGCCTCTACATAATGCATTACTCCTCCCTCCCAGCCAGTATTCACATTAGTACTGTCACCTCCTATGGCCAAAAGGGTCTGGTCTGCTCATCTCTCTCTCAGCCAGTTCACCAGATGATCAGCAATGACCTCAGCATGACTTCTCTCCTCTGCAGCTTCCTCTGGTACAAAATGCCACAAATATTTCCCACCTGGTTCATTGCACACTGTGTAGTGTTCTTCCTTAATGAGGCCAGGAAACTGCCTGTCACTGCCCTCGGCTTCCATCATCACTTTGGTGTAATCTCTTTTCCCATCAAAGAAGATACAGGTGATGCCATTTTCCCTAATCTCTTCATCAAACTTCTTGACCATCTCCTTAGTCAGTCTCTCCTGAGCCCTCACCTTGTGGTCAATCACCAGTGCTGTGTCAAACTCTGTGATAAGACCAGCATCAGTCCAGGCAGCAGTGGCAATCTCTGCACTCTCTCTCAGCCCAGTGTGATGTCTCAAGCTAGCCAGAGCTATGTTGGTGATATCTTCAGTGTTGTATTTCTTCTTAGCCACAGGCAAGGAAGTTGTCGTAGCCTCTGGTATGAAGTCTTCGTCCTCCTCTCTCCTCCCTGCCTCCAGTATATCTCCAGTCTCCTCCAACTCATCTCCAGCAGTGACTCCTCGGCCTTCCTTCTCTGCTCCTGTCTCCTGGTCTCAGGGTGATCAGCTAGACCCATCTGGTGTGCCCGCACACTGCCCACCTTCTCTCTGACCTTTAATGAAGGCAAGCTCCTGCAGCTGCAGTCAATGTGAACCTCACTGTTGTAGACAGGGTTGCACCCAAGCTCACTGCAGCTCTTGATCGCACAGTGACAGGTCAGGATGTCCTCCAATTTGTCCAGTTTCATCATGAACCTATATCTGACCTCTAGCTTCACATTGCCAATGGACATCTTCACTGCCTCATCCCGCAGTGTCTTCACTTTAGCCCTGATCCTGACCTCAGTGTTGATTACAGGTCCTGTGAATAGAGCGTTGGCCTTTCTCCACTGAGCCAGTAGCCCTGGAACAATGCCGTTGTGAATCAGGTCATTAATTCCTCCTGTCTTCCTCACTCCTCAGCAGATCTCTGGCTGTGGGCAGCTCAGTAGGGGAGAGTTCCCTCCCAGTCCCCACCAAATGACTTAGGTGACAACTTGATTTGCTTCGGGTTCTGATTTCTTTCTGACTCATCCTGTGGACCTGTGAACAAAAGAAATGTCATTGAAAATTGGATAGGCCTACTGATTATGATTACATAAAATTAAGTTAATTGAAATTCTTAATATCTTCCTATAAGCTCAGATAAAAAGTTGTTATAGGTACAAGACTTAATTATTCAAAGTAATGACAATTTCATATATCTATCATATCAAAATATACAGAAAGTTTGGGTCACACACAACATTTCGAATTACACAATATTTACATTACGAAGTAATCAAAATTGTCAAAAAGGAGGGAAAACATGCATTCACAATCAAAACTCCAGCATTTGTGACTGTGTGAAACTTAGAAACCATACTGCACACCAAAAATAACCAAAGTTGACCACACATATCAATGGCACATTGATATACGATGCTACAGTCATATTTAGGTTATATTCCAAACCTTTATGGTCAAATATAAGTAGGTAAATGGCTTTTTTAAAACAACACAAGATATTTCTAAGTTTGCTAGATAATATGACATCATTTGAGCATGACTAGTTTTTGAATTGTTGGCTTTACTAAAATTGACACACCCTAGTCTCTCGTTCAACTACCCTCCAGACGTAATGTCTTTTAACTTCGCTCATCACCGGGAAACTGTTACGACACTGGCCACGACGTAGCCCCAACCCTTCCCCTGTGTTACAGTTTTTGGGTCAAATCTAACCACTGTAAACTAGTCTGGAATGTTACTGGCAGAAATCTTTCATATATGAGGCCTAGTTCTTATTAGAAATTGATATAGTATTAATGAGAAGCATAGTAAATACATTGCGCCTCGGTGGTGTAGTGGTTAGCATAGCTGACTACGAATCCATCGGCCCCGGGATCAAGAACCGGTGACGGCAGGCGGCGTGCAGCAAAACCCAGCCATTCATCTTTCCACACACAAAAAAAAAATTGGTTGGTAGATAAATGGGTGCCCTGGGTGGGTAGCCTAGTGGTTAAGACGCTGGGCTGTTGGTGGGGTGTGGTTCGGATTCCACGTTAAACAGTGAGGCTAAGGTGGTTTTGATTCTGGCGAAGGTCAAGCTTGTCATGCCAAGGTTATTTTTTTCTATAGCTAGACAACTTCTCGGCTTTGACACACAAGTAACTGAAGCCTGTCATTTAGAAACTACTAGAGATTTTTTTTTTTTTTTTTAAATTATCGAAATTTTTGCTGCATCTATATTTTTTGGTAGTTGCGCGATAGTTTACTGAACGGGTATTGCCACTGAATTTTAGGTTCTTCAGTATGAAAAGCAAAAATTGGTTGAAGTTTTGGCTGCTCACAAGAAAAACAGACTTCACTTATTTGAGCTCGTCAAAGCTGGTAGGAATGAATGTTATAATAACCACTCGTAAGTAACGTACATTGTTTTTCGTTCATCTTTTTGATAGAAAATAAAATGGCACTGTCACGTAAAGTAAAGGAATAATTTCTCTGGGATTCAGTACCGCGCTCTTGTTACTGCGGTTCTTCAACCTCCACCTTATCTGTGATTTCCCAGGCTCAGTTCAGTAAAAAAATTCATTCCAACCCACCACATCCATCTGGAGAAATATGGGTTCCAATTTTATCTTAGTAATATTGTAGGTGTGTTTTTCAGTACATTTTTTTTTTTTTATGCAGAAAAATAACTGAACAGACAAACAAACTAAAGGAGCTGCAGTCACTTTGTGAAGACATCCCAACATCACAAATGGTGTCATGCATAGAGAACAGTATTTTGTTGCGGAACTGAACTGATTTTATAGGAGTACAAAGTTAACCCCATTTTTTACCAATTTATTTTTCATGTCCTGAATTATATACTTCGTTACATTGCAAATGAGCCTCATTAAACTACTTCCCATCCATTTTTATAAAATAGGTCTCTTAAAATATTAAAAAGGATTCAAGTTTTATTGTAACTGAAATATTTTTATAAAGTAAATATCCTAATTGTGATTAAAAATAAATAATCCAACACAAACTTCATCCCTGAAAAAATTCTGTTAGCTTGTCATGCGTAAAAACTCTCCTCTCCACACCATCTTCAGTGATGATGCCAATTCTTACAACACCGCTGCTGCTGTTGTCTCGAGTTAATGCCAAGGTCACAGCTGGAAGAGAAAACTTGTTTGATAACTCTTAAAACCAGTAGGTAGTGCAGTCTGCACAAAAAGTGTAGTTCTGATATGCTGTACAATGGCTTACTATGGGAATAATATGTTGTGTTGGGTCTGTACCCTACATTTCTCAATGCTGCTGAGTGAACTGCAATAGCAGTGTGATTACCAGCCCATTCGGTGGGTTGGGGGTTTAGTTTTGGTTGCTCTATCGTCTTTTCATCATTAAGACCTCTATACAGCAACTGCGTTGGGGTGAAGACACCGCAAAGTCGGTACAGCTAGTGGTGGGAATAAGTGTTACTTTTTTCAGTAGCTGTAATGCCGTTACTTTCAAACTGGTCATTTATTAGTTTTAGTTCACATTTTGACTATCGTCACGAGTAGAAAAGCTTTAATACTGTACTACCAAATTAAGCATTTTCTTACAAGTAGCGGTAACGTAGTTACTTTTTTTATCAATGTAACGGTTGCGGTTATTTGTAGAAAGTAACGCGCACACCACTAGATACAGCACAGTTAACCTCTTAGAATTTATTTTGGAAAGAGCGTGCAAGTGATCTTCCCAGGAGAGGAAGAATTGCGTTGTATTGTTGAGGGTTGTAGCGAGTAGGACAGATGAAGAAACAGCTTTTTAAGTATTGAAAGCGACAAGGTTTTCTGTCCCCATTCAGAGAGTAGAAATATCAGAGGTCAGGTGCACCATAGCCGTCCTACGCGAAGCATGGAGCGACTGTTGTGAAGCGGGTGGAAAAGTAAAGTGGATAGGACAGGAATTACGACTTGATATATCATTGATAATGAAAGAAAAGAGTAGATGATAGGATATTTATAACTTGAGGTGGTCAGTTGCCATCTACAACCGCAGCCAGAAAGGAAATTAAAGATTAAGGCACAGACAGAGACTGGAGGAAGGCAGTTTGGAAATTAAGGAATTGTGTCATATCTTTCGCAATAGCAAACTTTTGATAGTATATCAAAAAGGTTTTCATCAAAATCCCGAAGAAACTATGGAAAAACTATACGCGCTCACAACATGGTATCATATGTGGTACATTTATTTCATAATTAAATATAAATTATTAATTAATTGAATTAAATATCTATACAAAAATGCCTCGGGATTGGCGACATAGCCTATTGGGAATGAAATAATTGAATTGCCATACGTACAAAGAACCTGTATGTATGAATCAGCCTCACATAGCAACAAGAAAACCCAATTTATTGTTTAGTCTACGAAGGAGTAGACCAAACAAAAATAATGCTAGTTCGGCAAATAATACACCAGAACCAAGGAACGGCTCTCAGGGGCTGTTTATGTTACAGCGAAGCTTTAAACGCGGAGGATGTCTTTGTCCCCCCTAGAGTCCTGAGTGAATTCCTTTATATAAAACCTAGTGACTATAAAAGGATAGGCCTATTCCTTCAGGGGTTTATATAGTGACTGCCTATATTAATTACCTTAAGTAAATTCGCCGCGTACCCCCATCGTGGCGACCCTACACCGAAAATGACCGTCACGCCCTACATCGAAACAAACAAAGACCCAGCAAAAATAAGGTGAGGCAATTTCATTTTCATTAACATAAGGATTCCCAAATCCGGGCGCTAAAATTACCGTAATCACTTAAATATAAAACGGTCCTTTAACAACCTACATATTTTAACTCTCTAACGAAAAAGCATAGGGCTTTTGTCGGTAACCCTCCACTGACGTCTGTTGGAAATTTCCAACGGATGAGGGCACAGGCAATCAACCCATAGCCCTATATAGTTTTTTCATATGGTGGCCCGTGTGGGGAACTAACCCCTCTACAATTTACACTGACACACGCGGTGGCTAGGCTTACCTCATTGGCCTAACCCTAATTTCAACCATAACCCCACTAGTTTTTTCATATGGTGGCCTATTTAACTGGGAACCGATCCCTTTACCTTTACACTAACCGAAAACAAAGGCTTGTTCATTTAACAGGCATAACTTATTTTAGGTCCTAAAAAAATAGGCCCGCAGCATTAAGCCTATTTAATAGGTCCTACTCTTCAAACTCAAAACTAAGCCTTGTTAATTTAACAGGCTTAACTCATTTGAGGTCCTATAAAATAATAGGCCTATTTAGTAGGCCCACCTAACTTTACCTTACATAATAGGCCTACCTCTTAAAGTAGGCCTTACTCGTTACACTCAAGGCCTATCCTAACTAAAAACACTAAATTTATAATTGAACCTGTGGTGTAGGTTATAAAATTTATTTCAGCAATTTAACTTACTCATAAGACTCAGACCTGTAACATCACAAAATTCGACTCAGACCTGTAACATCACAAAATTCGACTCAGACCTGTAACATCACAAAATTCGACTCAGACCTGTAACATCACAAAATTCGACTCAGACCTGTAACATCACAAAATTCGACTCAGACCTGTAACATCACAAAATTCGACTCAGACCTGTAACATCACAAAATTCGACTCAGACCTGTAACATCACAAAATTCGACTCAGACCTGTAACATCACAAAATTCGACTCAGACCTGTAACATCACAAAATTCGACTCAGACCTGTAACATCACAAAATTCGACTCAGACCTGTAACATCACAAAATTCGACTCAGACCTGTAACATCACAAAATTCGACTCAGACCTGTAACATCACAAAATTCGACTCAGACCTGTAACATCACAAAATTCGACTCAGACCTGTAACATCACAAATTCGACTCAGACCTGTAACATCACAAAATTCGACTCAGACCTGTAACATCACAAAATTCGACTCAGACCTGTAACATCACAAAATTCGACTCAGACCTGTAACATCACAAAGACCTAAAGCAATTGCACGAATTCAAACCTACACCCACCTAACACCTATTCGTGACCCTATTCCAAGTCCTATTTGACATAGGCCCAACCTATTTCAAACCCTATTTGACATAGGCATACCAAGTCCTATTTGACATATAGGCCCAACCTATTCCAAGTCCCATTTGACATATAGGCCCAACCTATTCCAAGTCCTATTTGACATATAGGCACACCAAGTCCTATTTGACATATAGGCCCAACCTATTACCTATTCGAAGTCCTATTTGACATATAGGCACACCAAGTCCTATTTAACCTATTCCAAGTCCTATTTGACATAGGCCCAACCTATTCTAAGTCCTATTTGACATATAGGCCCAACCCACCAAGTCCTATTTGACATATAGGCCCAACCTATTCTAAGTCCTATTTGACATATAGGCCCAACCTATTCCAAGTCCTATTTGACATAGGCCCAACCTAAAACCAAGTCCTATTTGACATATAGGCCCAACCTATTCCAATTCCTATTTGACCAATATAGGCCCAACCTATTCCAATTCGACATATAGGCATAAAACAGACAAGGCTTGATATAAGGGTCTCAAATGCAACGTTTGAGGATCTTTACTCAGCCAAATTGATTAACCTAACCCAAAACCCAAAAATAAAACCCTATAACAAAATACACATTTACACACACACACACACACACGTACGGTACAGTATATAAATATATACATACGACTTCAAACATCCAATTCTTCTTTTAAAAGAAGAAACAACAGATTTCATTAACAGACACATACATTCCTTGCAAACAGATTGGATTCCTTCAAAACCCCAAAACCTTCCAGACCTACCTGTAGGATACACAACATTTACTCATTCATAACTACTGGTATTGACTTCATTGGAGTGGTGAATCCAAGTTTTGAAGACCAACTGGATTCGGAGGAATGCGACACACACACACACACACACACACTACTCTTTCATGTGTCTCAAACACAACAACCTGTCTAAACATAACCAAGGATCGGAGAGTAAAAGCTTTTATTGCTGCGCTCTGATTCTGTGCACATAATTTTGTGCCAAAAATTATATGGTTAGACAGTGACACGTACAAACAAACTACTCTACTCCAAAGGGTTGATGGCCTACCCTTGGCCATAGCCCAACAAATTCATCAAAGGGCTGATGGCCTACCCTTGGCCATAGCCCAACAAATTCATCAAAGGGTTGATGGCCTACCCTTGGCCATAGCCCAACAAATTCATCAAAGGGTTGATGGCCTACCCTTGGCCATAGCCCAACAAATCATCAAAGGGCCTTGGCCATAGCCCAACAAATTCATCAAACGGCTGATGGCCTACCTTGGCCATAGCCCAACAAATTCATCAAACGGCTGATGGCGTACCTTGGCCATAGCCCAACAAATTCATCAAAGGGCTTGATGGCCTACCTTGGCCATAGCCCAACAAATCATCAAAGGGCCTTGGCCATAGCCCAACAAATTCATCAAAGGGCTGATGGCCTACCTTGGCCATAGCCCAACAAATTCATCAAAGGCTGAGGCCTACCTTGGCCATAGCCCAACAAATTCATCAAAGGTTGATGGCCTACCTTGGCCATAGCCCAACAAATTCATCAAAGGGCTGATGGCCTACCTTGGCCATAGCCCAACAAATCATCAAAGGGCCTTGGCCTACCTTGGCCATAGCCCAACAAATTCATCAAAGGCTGATGGCCTACCTTGGCCATAGCCCAACAAATTCATCAAAGGGCTTGGCCTACCTTGGCCATAGCCCAACAAATTCATCAAGGGTGATGGCCTACCTTGGCCATAGCCCAACAACAGGGCTTGTGGCCTCCCTTGGCCACAACCCAACCTCCCTTGGCCACAGCCCAAACTACAGGGTCTTGTGGCCTCCCTTGGCCACAGCCAAACACAGGGTCTTGTGGCCTCCCTTGGCCACAGCCAAACACAGGGTCTTGTGGCCTCCCTTGGCCACAGCCAAACTACAGGGTCTTGTGGCCTCCCTTGGCCAGCCAAACTACAGGGTCTTGTGGCCTCCCTTGGCCAGAGCCAAACACAGGGTCTTGTGGCCTCCCTTGGCCAGAGCCCAAACAGGTTTGTGGCCTCCCTTGGCCATACCAAACACAAGGGTCTTGGCCTCCTTTGGCCAGAGACCAAACAAAAAGGGTCTTGTGGCCTCCCTTGGCCATAGGCCAAACAACACAAAAACAGTACAGGATTCAAAGCCCCAAGCCCTCCAGATCTACCTGTGGAGGAGTAAATTTACTCCACTAAAACTACGGGTATTGACTAGTCTGAAGTGGTAGGAGGTTTGAATACAGTACAAACTCTTTCTAATTCTCCTAAATTAAATGAACAAATAACAAAAGACAACAATGGGAACATTGAACCAAACAATTACACGAAAACACTTGGAATGCTTTGGTTTTTAAAACAGAATTCCGAACACGATGACACTCTTTGCACAAAGAGTTATAACTTAAATCCAAAGCCGATACAAAAAGACAAGTGCTTTCAGAATCATCCAAAATTTTCGACCCCATTGGATTATATTACCAGCAACCATAAGATCCAAAACCCTTTTGCAAGACTTATGGAAAAAGAAAATTGATTGGGATGAACCACTTTCAGTGGAAGACCAACTTCATTGGAAAAAAATTAGCCACAGACTTGAACAAAGTTCAAGACATCTACGTACCAAGATGTGCTGGCTACAGATTGAAATCGCAAACACTACACATTTTTACAGATGCCAGCACACAAGCCTACGGGTGTTGTGCCTATTTAACAAGTGAAAATGAAAGTAACTTGGTTTATTCAAAGGCAAAAGTGGCACCCTTAAACCAAAAAAAACTGTACAACAACTTGAATTATTAGCTGTCTCATTGGGAGTTAAAACAGCAGACGTTCTTTCACAAGTGTATATAGAAGTTGACATAACAAACATTTACTTAAGGACAGACAGTCAAATTTGTCTAACATGGGTGACCAACACAGATACAACTTCTTGCAAAAATATATTTGTGAAAAACAGACTAACAGAAATCAAAACTGCAAACACAAACCTTGGTATCAAATTTAGGTACATAAAAACAAGAGAGAATCCTGCAGACTTTTTGACAAGAGGGCTCTCTTACAAGCTGTTGAAAACAAATAAAATCTGGTATGAAGGGCCCGAATGGCTAACATGTGAGGATCTTTGGCCAGCCAAAGTAGTTAACCTCACACTCAACTCTACGACAACTGAAAAGATCACTGAGGACAAACCTATATTTGACTACAAACATTATTCAGACATCAACAAACTCTTGAGAATTACAGGCTATTGCTGCAAGTTTGTCAATAGCTACCTTCTCAAACACTGTCCTCATAAAGCCTTTTCTAACTTAACAGAAACTGCAACAAAATACTGGCTCAAACAGATAAAAGCTTCAGAATTTGACAAGGAGTTAAAGTATCTTAGGTCCAGTAGCACATTAAACAAAGGTATTCCTTCACTTGTCATGGATCTAAATCTGTACCTGGATACAGAGGGTCTGATAAGGTGTAAAGGAAGGCTTAACAAGTCAACTTTGACTTACAACTCTAAGCACCCAATTCTTCTTCCAAGGAGAAATCACTTCACAAAACTCATCATCAGGGATACCCACAACAAAATACACCACATGGGAGTCCCACAAACCCTGACAGAGCTGAGAAAAACTTACTGGCTACCAAAGGGTAGAACTGAAACAAAGAAAATTTTAAACACATGCATTCCTTGTAAACGTATCCATTCACGACCCTTTAAGACCCCAAGCCCTCCAGACCTACCTGTGGAACGAGTAACATTTACTCGGCCATTTGAAACCACGGGTATTGACTACACTGGAGCGGTAAATGTGAGTTTGGAGACAAAATGGATTCAAAGGAATACAAAGTGTACATTGTACTCTTCACCTGTGCTGCCACACGTGCCATATGTCTAGACATAGTAGAAGATCTGACAGCAGAAGCTTTTATTGCTGCTTTCAGACGATTTTGTGCACACAATTCTGTACCCAAAACTATATGGTCAGACAAATGCCACATACTTCAAATCTGGTGAAAGAATTATTCATCAGATTTGTGACAGTGAAACAGTACAAACTCATTTAACCAAACACAACATAACCTGGAAGTACATTCCTGTTAATACACCATGGTATGGTTTCAATTTGGGAAAGAAACATACAAACTGTAAAGAACTGCCTTAAAAAGACTATTGGGACAAAACATCTACAACTTTTTGAACTCATGACTATTCTGTCAGAAATTGAAAATGTTGTCAACAACAGACCATTAACTTATGTGGGAGATGGTATTAATGAGCCAGAACCTCTCACACCAAACCACCTAATTAAGGGAGAAACAGTAAACATGTTACCAGAATCTGAACATAACAGTACAGAGGATCCAGATTGGGAAATAGGACACAAAGAACTCAACACAAAATACCAACATTTGACACAAATCAAGACTCAATTTATAACAAAATGGAGAGAAAATACTTAACAAGTCTTAGAGAAAGACATAAACAATTAACAAAACAAAGTTGGAATGATTCAGTCAAATTGGGGACATTGTGTTGATACATGACAAGACACCAAGACAACATTGGTCAATGGGAAAAGTCTTGGAACTCAAAACTGGTGAAGACGAAGTTACCAGGGTTGTAAAACTGAAAACAGCAACTGGTGAGACCACCAGAGATATCACATTACTATATCCTTTGGAGTGTGGGGCTAAATTAGAACCATTACCCCAAAGGATGGATCAGGATACTATTGGGGAGGAATCTCTCAATGTGCCTGATGTAACTCAGACTAAACCAGACAGGCCTCAAAGAAAGACTGCTTTGAAAGCCAGAAAACTTTTACAAGAAAAAATTAAGACTGGTGACTTATAAAACTTACACAAACTGAGCAAAGTTAAAATGCTTAATAACTTTACTTTAATCCCATAAATTTCCTATACCTAAAGGGAGTCAAACTGATTGACATAACTTTAACTAAACTTGAGAAGTTGGCCTCTTGAACTTTCATATTTGAATAGGTCTTGAGTAACCTCTCTCTCCCTAAATTTCTACTTCATTCTTTTCAATCCATTTCACATGGTTTAAAACACAGTTTATCAAAAAATTTGATCTATAACATACAAATTTTTCTCCGGCCCCCCCCCCCCCCCCCCCCCAGTATATGGAAAAACTATACGCGCTCACAACATGGTATCATATGTGGTACATTTATTTCATAATTAAATATAAATTATTAATTAATTGAATTAAATATCTATACAAAAATGCCTCGGGATTGGCGACATAGCCTATTGGGAATGAAATAACTGAATTGCCATACGTACAAAGAACCTGTATGTATGAATCAGCCTCACATAGCAACAAGAAAACCCAATTTATTGTTTAGTCTACGAAGGAGTAGACCAAACAAAAATAATGCTAGTTCGGCAAATAATACACCAGAACCAAGGAACGGCTCTCAGGGCTGTTTACGTTACAGCGAAGCTTTAAACGCGGAGGATGTCTTTGTCCCCCCTAGAGTCCTGAGTGAATTCCTTATAATATAAAACCTAGTGACTATAAAAGGATAGGCCTATTCCTTCAGGGGTTTATATAGTGACTGCCTATATTAATTACCTTAAGTAAATTCGCCGCGTAACCCCCATCGTGGCGACCCTACACCGAAAATGACCGTCACGCCCTACATCGAAACAAACAAAGACCCAGCAAAAATAAGGTGAGGCAATTTCATTTTCATTAACATAAGGATTCCCAAATCCGGGCGCTAAAATTACCGTAATCACTTAAATATAAAACGGTCCTTTAACAACCTACATATTTTAACTCTCTAACGAAAAAGCATAGGGCTTTTTTGTCGGTAACCCTCCACTGACGTCTGTTGGAAATTTCCAACGGATGAGGGCACAGGCAATCAACCCATAGCCCTATATAGTTTTTTCATAAAACGATGACCGAGAGAGAGGTGTAAGATCGCTAGTTGAGCGTCCCTTGCGGAACCCATACTAACTATCTGAAAGAAGAGTGAGAAGAGAGGTGTTTAGGAATCTTCCTAGTAAGGATAGATTCAAAAACTTTAGAAAGACAAGAAATCAAAGCAATTTGACGATAGTTGGAGGGTTGAGAACGGTTACCCTTCTTTGGGACAGGCTGAGTGACAGCGAACTTCCAGTAGGAAGGAAAAGTACCAGATCAAAGATGAAGCGAAAGGAGTTTACCTAGGGTCGAGTGACGAAGATATTAGGAAGCATGATAAAATGAGTGCGTTCTGAGTGAATTGGACAGAAGCTGTAAATAAGACATTATAAAAATACACTTCGGTGAACCTTTGTGGTAATCGGACATGCCTAGAATTGCTTGTAAACAAAAAGTTCAAGTTATTTATTACTGAAACCAGTTAGATTAAGGCTTGGTTATACAATTTACACACACCGATTGTGTAGTCAACAAACTTAATAGTCCACTTTTCTTACAGTAAGTGCAGGGTCTAAGTGTTACATCCAAAGGGCCTGGTTTAGGCTGAGCCCACATACTAAGATTCATACCTAACTATCTGTAACTTCTTTCCATTGTTAATTACGATTTCATCACTTTCTAATTGTATCCTCCTGTTCTCTGAATAGGATAGGCCCGTTCTGTTAGGGGTCATCGACTCGGCTTGGCTTGGCTTTTGCCAAGGCTGAGTTCTAGAGATTACGGTACATAGCGGGTTCGCCTAGTTCCGATATGGCTACCAGTTCGGATCTTAAGAGGTTGAAAAGTAAAAGGTTGCATGAATCTGATTTGGAGGAGGATGTCTCTCTTGCCCCGTCAGTTATTCAAGTTCTCTCCCTCTCTTTATGTTCGCCCCCAACTTAAGGTTAGGAGTAGAGTAGTGGATGGGCCTACTGATGTTGATGTGGCTGGGGGAAATTTTTCTCCCCAGTCTGATCTCCAGGGACTGGACAATGTTAAGCCTAGCCGGGCTCCTCCTAATATGCTTATGGCCCATATAGATTCGGAGCTCTCAGACCCAGTGAAGAATTCCTTTATATATAGGATTACTCCTAAGAATCAAGATCTCTCTTTTGCATCAAGACCTTTGGCTTTTAGCATAGCACTAAGGGATTCGCCTTTTCATGGGTTGGGTATGCAAGCACCAGTCTTCTAGAGACGCTCTGGCACATTGCAAAACCACCACTTCTCTCCCCTCCCAGTTTTTGGGAACTCCCTGGAAGTTGGGCCCATGGGAGGTGGATTGCTCTTTGGTTAATGACACCCATATTGTACATGGTGTTATAGAACCTATAGATCTGGAGGAAGATCTAGTTATTAAGGAGGAGTTAATTAATAATGGTCATCCAGTAGCAAATGTCAGTGGACTCACAAAAAGAACAGGTTCTACACATTTTCTAATGCACCACAACACCTAAATACCACAAATGCTGGTGGACAGAGGATTGTAGTGGGACAGTGACTACCCGTCGTCGTGCTCCTCGTTTTCATTCTCATCACCCAACTCTATATAATAAGATCCTCCTAAATAAAACTACTGCTATAGCTCGTCGTACTATTTGTAAGGCAAAGAGAATTTCATGGAGTCGGTTTTGTTCAAACCTCAGTTTCACTACACCTTCCACCAAAGTTTGGACTCAAATTAGGAAAATCATTAAGGGTACTGATTCTCACTTCATACCCTATTGTTGTAAATGGTTCTATACTAAGTGATGTACGTGCCAAAGCTGAAGTTTTGGGGACCACCTTCCATTCATTTTTTGGGACTAAGTTATTGAAGATGAGGATTTTTGCAGGGACATGCAGTCTTCCTTATTTCTTGATTACGATGAGGATTATAACCTGGACTTTACATTGTAGGAATTACAATTCTTAAGGCAATGTGAACATTCCAGAGGTGGAGCAATAGGACTGGATAATATACATAAATATTTTCTTAGTCATCTTCCGTTAGAGTACTTGCCATTTCTATTATCAGCATTCAATGATAGCCTGAGCACAGGAGTCTTTCAACATGGAAACAGGCATTAATGATTCCTATCCTCAAACCACAGAAAAACCCTTCTAGTCCATCTTCGTGTCGTCCCATATATTTATTATCCTGCTTGGGTAAAGTACTAGAGAGGATGGTCCATCAGCGGTTGCTATGGATTTTTGAAACACGTTACATTTTTCGAGATTCAGTGTGGTTTCCGTAAGAAAAGCACCGTGGATCAACTCCCGAAGTTGGAAACTTTTATACGCCAAGCTCTCCGACATAGAAAATATGTTGTTCTTATATATTTTTGACCTCAGTCGAGCTTTGGATTCCATCTCCCATACTGGTCTACTTTATAAGTTATACAATTTGGGGATTCATGGTAGATTACTAAGATGGTTAGACTACTACTTGTCCAACCGCACTTTTCAGGTACTAATTAATAACATCTACTCAACTTTCCCTTTTAAAAAGGGTGTACCCCAGGATTCTGTTCTTAGTCCATTGTTATTCACTGCATATCTCCTGGATGTACCAAGTATTGAACCAGTTCAATCATCAGTTTGCTGATGATACAGCTTTCTATGTGGCAACTGACACCCCTTTAGAAGCCCAAAGATGTTGCAAAAAGCAACTGATAAGTTTCCATCATGGTGCAAAACTTGGTCTCTTTCCCTGAATCAAGAAAAATCTAGAATTATGTTCTTTACAAATCAAAAGGTTCAAGTGAATCCCATTATCCAAATTAGTAACACCCCAGTAGCTATGGTCACATCCTTCCAGTTTTTGAGAATGGTCCTTGACAGCCCCAGACTGACTTGGTCTTGTCATATTAACTACCTGGTAACTTCTTCCACGAAACGTCTGAACTCATTAAAATCTGTTGCCTCTCATAGATGGGGTGCAGATCGATACACACTTCTTACTTTTTACCGATCACTTATCTTAGGAAAAAAGTATGCTGATGTTTACGATTCAGCCTCTTTCGCCTAGAAGAAACTAGAAACCCTGCATAATTCTGGCATGCATCTTATTTTGGGTGCTCACCCATCTAACTCCTATTATTGCCCTACATGGCGAGACTGGTCTCCATGCCCTTCAATACCACAGAGATCTATTTACATTGAGGAAGTACTTTAATGTTCTGGCTTCCCTTTTCCTCACCCTTTACGTCAGTCGTTCGAGGTGGATTATCCCTTGATCCTTGCAGTGGACTGGACTGGCAAATAAGCCACCTTTCTTCTTTAGAGCTACTGGACTTCTCAATAAATATCGATTGCAATTTAAATTTTTTACAGGTCCAGTGTTCCCTTCTTTCCCACCTTGGAGATTGAATCTGGTACCAACCTGTCTATCTCTCCCATTTTTATACGAACCTCCTGTCCCCAAAGAAATGCTTGTGTAGTGTTTCACAGCATACTTGGAAGAGAAGTATCCAGATTACTTGTATATTTATACCGATGGATCTAAGATAGATGTGCCTGGGCCATCTTGTTCATCAGCTGTTTTTGTTTCAAATCATAAAAGGTGTTTTTCCTGGAGACTATCCCCCAATCATAGTATACAGGCAGCAGAGTTATTTGCTATCCAACAGGCATTATGTTTTTTGGTTTCCAAAAGTAATGCTTGTAATGTCCTAATAATTACAGACTCCCAAGACCTCTCTTCACCTGATGAACTCGCCCACACTCGCTACGTATCTGGCCCTAACTACTTCTATCCATTCTTTATTGAAGACCCTCTCTGCTCTACGGATTCTGGTTTCCTTCCAGTGGGTTCCGAGCCATGTTGAAAAAGGTAATGAGATGGTTGATACACTGGCCAGGGTTGCTCATTCCCTCCCTGCTACTACTTCACTATATTTCCACCCAGGTGAGGGTTTTGCTGTAGCTAAAAGTGGCAGTGCAAAATGATTACAAAACCCAATGGGAGATATTACGGCACTCAACTCTCTATCGAATGTTTAAGCCTTCTTGGGCCACAAGAAACTGGTATGTACCATCTTCTCAATATAAAGCTTCTATAATATTTAGATTCCGTTCTGGCCATGTAGGCCTTCAGGCCTACTTGCACCGGATTGGACTTCTCCCCATTATGTATTAATTGTAATTTACCAGAGTGAGTGTCCCATTTCTTTCTTTTTTTGTCCAGGTTATGCTAAGCAAAGGAAAAAATTAAGATCCTCTCTTGCAATATGGTGTCAGGGATTTTACTTCATCTGTCCTTTCAGGTGTGGGTAGCTTTTTTCTCCCATTGATAAACTTCACTATGGACCAAGTATTCAAGTTTGTAGTGGCATCTGGGTGGTTGAAAGCGTTTTAAATCTTGCATTGTATACCGAATTCCATTCCCACAAGTTTATTAATCAGTTACCTGTTAGTTACTCCATCTGGCTATTACAGTTGACTTAATACTTGTTCTATGTTTATCAGTTTATAGTAGAACTAACAGGCCTCATGTTCTGGAATTGACCCCAGAACTGGAGAGTGAAATGGTGTGCTCTCTCTCTTTCTATCTTATCCCAAAAATAATAGACCCTGTACATGATGAAGGAAGAGTGGAAGTTCTCCTGTGGAATTTGGTGTTTTGGTCTTGGAAGATGCGAATAGCCTTACTGGCTGAGCTCCTCCGTATAAAACTTTAAACAATCAATCAATCAATCATAAAAATACAGCTGGAAAAGAACAGATGTAAAAATCATAGCTCTTAAATATAGCTGGAGAAATATCAAAACATCTAATAGAGTTAAAAAAGATATTTTGGATGTTGGTTGGGGAAGAACAAGGCAATTTCTGAGGAGGAAGAGGACGAATTATTTATTTGGCTGACTGTGAACACTATCAAGGAAAGTGGCAATAAAAAAGGTATAGAACCTACATGACATTTATAGATTTGAAGAAAGTGTACAATAAAGAATCAGGGCCACTTTCAACATTTCCGAAGTCTGGGGCACAAAGGAAAAAATGGAGTTCCTCCCTCTCACCTTCAAGACAAGTATAAACAATTGTACAAACAAATACAGAACTGTACATAAAGAGTACAATGAATACACGTTCTTACGGACAAAATCAGTTCTAATCCGTTCAAGTGAAATTTTATTTAGTAGATATTGTTCAACTGACATCAGGTGGCAAAGACTTGATATAAACGTCTTTATAATTGATAATTTTGAAAATTACCTCTCGCCTTCGCAATTTGATATAGGGACATTAGAAACTGACGATACAATGGTGGCATTTGGGAACAATTCAACAATATCGTGGTTACAAATTGTGTGAAGAATTTCTGTTGCAATATTATTATTATCTGGGATGGTTCTTACTTGGTTGGGTTCCCATGGCCATAACCGGAGAACCCCGGAACTGCCAGCACAATGTAGTAGTTGTTTGCATAGTAAGGAAAAACAATGTTTATGGCTGGAAAGTGTGTTGTAAGCCGAAAAGGCCAGTCATTCATGGAACTCAAAGTCGGTGCCCCATATGGGCATGCAGAGAGTATTTCAATACAGGTAAGGTATTTGAGCATACCACAGCAGGGGGGAGTGACTTTCAAATAGGTATAACTCTCACTGAGAAAAATCTTGCGCGGAACTCGTGAAAAGTTCAGAGGATGAAATATCTTGAATGGATGTCCTCTGTATTAATATGGGGAAGCCATTGAAACAGGTCAAAAGGGTCAATTGGTGAATTGCCATTAAATATCTTCCAGCACTGAATCAAGTCAGCTCGAAGAAGTCTACCCTGAATAGAAAAGAGCTGAAGTCTACTGTGTCTTTCAGAGTAGGAAAGATTTTGAAATCCAGCAATCCTTTTTGTCCATCTACGCTGCACTCCAAGCACACTCAAGTCTCCCAAATAACCAAAATTCCACACTACCAAAGAGAACTCCAAAATAGGTCTTATGTGACTAATAAAAAGTTGCTTCATAAATTCAGGATCTCTACAAATTGTAGAGCTTAGTAGATTCGACGCCAACCCACCAGCCTTGTTAGCTACTGAGTGAATATGAAGATGAAACTTCAGTCCAACATCAACTACCACTCCCAGGTCAGTGGCAGACTGTACAAATCTAATTTGTTCATCATTAATGTAGTATGCAGTGTAAGGACCCATCTCCTGAAACTGAGCACCAGGCCTCTGGAAGTGAAGCACACAACACTTGGATGTATTCAGAGAAAGGCCCTATGACCTAGCAGTGAGTATATTAATATCATTTTGGCATTGGTCTACACTCAAGAGGAAAGATGACAGGGAATCAGGAGAAAATTGCAAATACAGCTTGAAGTCATCAGCAAAAACTTACTTTACATTGACAATGGGCCATACTGTGGTTAATGTAAATAAGAAACAGTACTGGCCCCGAGAGAGTTCCCTGAGGCACCCACACTGCCCACCTTGTGCAGTTGACTAGTTTCACCATTCACAACGACTGATATATCTCTAATATTAAGAAATTCCTTAATCCATCCCACAAGCCAATGAGTAACCCCAATGGCTTCTAGCTTTTGAAGTAAAATCGCGTGACTAACAACGTCAAATGCTTTAGCAAAATAAAAAAGAACTAGGTCAACAACTGCATGGGTGTCAAACCAGGAAGTAATTTCATTATAGGTAAGCAAGAGCTGGTCAGAGACAGATCTTGAAGTCCTAAAACCGAACTGGTCATCGGACAAAATTGAGTGTTCATCCAGGTAGGTAAATAAAGTTTTAACCCTTTAATGCCCAGTGTGTGAAATTTTCATCGTTAACTTTGGAAACAATTTTAGACCTTATTTATAAGGTTATAAGGACGATTTTTGCATCAACTGATTCCGCCTACTTTTCGACTTAATTTGGGTATGAAAGGGTTAACAATAATACGCTCAAGAACTTTGCAGGGTATAGAAGTCAGACTAACTGGGCGATAATTAAGAGGATCCGTCCTTACTCCTTTTTTGGAATATTGGCACCACTAATGATCTTTTCCACAGTACAGGAAGTTGTTTCCAGAGATTGAGTGAAGATTTTACACAATGGATAAGCTAGGGTATCACTGCACTTCACTAGGAGAGGGTGAATATTGTCAGGACCCATACTAGATGATATCTTTAAATGAGCAAGCACACTGTATGCAATGTTCTCATTAATGACTAATTGATCAAGTGTGGTCACGCTGTTGGTGAGGGAAAGGAGCTGCAGGTGTAGTTCGTGAATATACCGATGCAAAAGCAGTAGTCAAAATGTTTGCCATTTCAAAACTGTCGGAGACCAGCTCTCCTGAAGACGCTTTCAAATGACCTATACTAGGCTTTCCAACCTTTTCGTTCCTAATATAAGAATGGAACAGTTTAGGGTTAGACTTCAACTGGTGGTTGAGTTTCATTTCATAATTGATTTGGCTAGAAATGAGAAATGTACGATATTGATAATTAAAGGAAAGAATGTGGTTAAAGCCACTTCTGTACATAAAGCACCTCTACCATAATGAATCCTTAAGGTTTTACATCTCTGCCATGAATCATGTCTCTTACAGATCCAATACAGCTGGTGGTTTTGACCGCCATGGTTGAAAAGGCTTTGGGTGGGTATTTGCCTTAGGTATGTAAAGACAAGTTAGCCTCTCAAGTGTAGAGCAAAAGATGTCATAACTGTCATTAACATTTCTCCTAGAAAGTTCAACATCCCAATCAATATCACGTAAAGCAGCATTCAGTGCATGGTAATTACCCCTGTGCCAAATCACCTTAACATTATTGCTAGTGCCCTCTAGGCTTCTTTGAAAAGAAAATGCACAAAAAATAATGACATGATCACAATTAGGGAATGGAGGCAAGAAATCCAGGCCAGATATCCGATCACATTCAGTTGAAAGAATTAAATCTAAGATATTGGTTGATCTAAGGTATGTAGGTTGCTGTATCCACTGGGTAAGACCCAAGAAATCAAAACAATTCAAAAAAAGTCTGACCTGACCAGAACACTCAAACTAGGAAGATTAGTCACCCAAAATCAATACCTCCCTAGATGGGACAAAATCATTTAAAAAATTTATCAAGATTTGATCCAGCTCTAAAGACGATGATGGAGGATGGTAAACCACAATAAGATACAAATTAAAATCTAATAGCAACACCACCAGTACATTAGAAACTGGTGCTTCAATATGCACACACATACAAACACACACACCATGTTTGGGGACCACTCCCTCAACATCACTACAAAACACCTGGAAACCAGGACTCTGAACACACCTTAAAAGCCAAGACTCAGCAATGCCAATAATATGCAAGTTGTACTCACTGATAAGATCAATAACAGAAGCAGCTTATTACGTAAACTATTTACATTAGCAAATACAATATTTACATGGGTGAAAGTCAGTTTTTTGGGATAGTGGCCGAGATTACATCCTTCGGCTGGGAAGGGCCAGACAAGGAAGCCTGGAGATTTTGCCTCCGCCTCGAAAATAATTCCTCTCTGCTTGTATGTTAAGTACCGAGAAATATAAACATTACGATAATCAGAAGATGACTTAGGTTTATTTGCATTATCCAATAAATTCTTAGGATGCTCAGCATTAGCTCTGTAAATACCTCTATCCAGATCAATACAGTGAACATTAGAAAAGTCAATATCAGTGAGTTATTTGAGAAGTGGCAGATGGCCTGTCCAGATTGGGCAGCCCCTTGATTATTACAGATGACTTTCTCTTGCGCCTCCCCTCAATCTCAATAATTTCTTCCCTGATCACCTCCTGTGTCGGGCTGTATGCCCGCATTTCACTGATCAAGACAATGAATTCACCTGAGTGGAAAGCGTAGCGACTGTTGCACGCAAAACCTTCAGTCTCAAGCAACTGGCTCAAGGCAGGCCAGTTAGAACATAAGAAATTTTTATAGTGGGCACACTAGGGGTCACTTCGGCCCATCGAGGTGGCTCCACTATGTAAAAACTGCCTGTACATTGGCAACAACCAATTTTTACAAAACTAATTATCAATTTAAAACTAAAGATAGAATATCTGGATCCAGAGGATCAAAGTCATAATAGACTACTACTATCCACAAATATGTTACACTCTATATCTATTTATAACTGACATGCAAATATATCAGAGGCCCCAGGGATAGGTTTAAGCGGGTTAGCAGTACAACACTTAGTGCATATGTAAGCAACACCCTCACCCCTCAAGACAATTATAGCATCAATAACCTCCTTTTTTAATCCTAAGTAGAGAGAAGTGGGATGAAACCAGAGAGAGCATCTGTCACAACCAATAGCACTTTCATCAACAGTGACATTGCAAGTACCACAGGACGCAATATTTACATCAACTTCAGATTTAGCAGATTTTGTCAAGTTTGAGCGGCAGTCAGCAGTAACCGGGGAAGAGAGTTTAGGTCCAGACCTAGATCTTGCTCCAGAAGAGCTCGCTCTAGTAGTCTTGAGCATTCTCAATTCACAGCTAAGTTAGGCCAAGCTAGCAGGGTAACCAACCAGGATTTAAGATGATGCAGCATCCAAACGCCAGCAGATCAGATAGCAAGTTGAGCAGCGTGAACGATGAGTGAACTTCAAGATCTCAGGGTTGCTGACTCTATGTGGGCCTACCTCAGGCCTCCAGGAATCATCACAATCCAGTTGGGATGAACTAGTTTGTATGTCCATCAGTCACTTTCAGAGCAATCACTCAGATTTAATGTTAAAATTTATTAACAACTTAGGGAAGTCTTATTAAAGTTTTGATAAAATATTAACAATTTAATACTTAATCAGTAATAAATAATTTGAACTTTGTTTACAAGCAATTCTATGTACGTCCAATTACCACAAAGGTTCACGAGGTTGGTTGGTTTTGGTCTGTTGCCAAAATAACAATAGTTAAATAAGTTTAGTGTACAAAAACAGCTTGAAATTACAAATAAAGGATTACCTATGTGAACCCCATAAACGTGTTTAACGCGTAGTGAAACATTTAGGCTGGTGCCTGACACGAATTAAACTTCACTAAATATATTGAGAGACCGATATGAATGCCATAAACCAAGAGAGCCCATTAAAACAAATGTCAGGGATATTGATGATTGTCGTACCTCTGGCAGATTGTTACGTAACATTTTGTAATACCTAACTATTTAACCTGTTAAGCGTCACTTTTATACGCACCGACAAACGATATAACTCGTCGATAACGCTTAAAAGGTTAAGCTATATGGTATTTAATTAGACAGCTGTTGGATTGATTTTCCTCTATAGCTCATGCTGAATGCGAGGCGTGGAGCAAATGCCCCCCACTTAAAAGCAAATGTCTTGTGGCAAGTACTTAAATACAACGAATTTTCAAAGAAATACCTTTGAAAGTTCAAAAGTTTTGGCACTTCCAAATTGGTAAAAATTTTACTGCATTTTCTGACATTTTTCACTTTTGTCATTTAGCCGCCACTTCTTAGGAAGGCCTCAATTGAGATGAATAATATACACAGCATCACTGGTGTAGAACTGATTGACCATACGAGAAATGAAGACATTCAGAAAAGGGTGTGGTGTGAAAAAGTTAATGGAGAAAATTAGTAACTACAAAATTGTAGAGCAGTGACTGCAAAGAGAAGTAATTATCTGGTTAAAGCTGAAAAGATGCAATTGGTAAATATGACTAAGCCTGCAATTGATATAAAAGTGGTACAATTAACAAAAAATAGAAAAGTACAAATGGAGACCGTCTTATCTGTCACAACATCTGGTACAACCCCCAAACTCTAAATGAAAGATAATACTGTACTGGATCTTTGGGTAATGATTGTGTGAAGTGGGTCGAGTGTCTCCAGTCCCGAGTTCAAGTTTTGCACCCACACCATGGAACATGGCAAAATAGTTTTTTCAGATACTGTAAATTTAAGTACCTATAATAATAATGTCAACTATTTAACCATCAACAGGTAGGATAAAATTTTTGTATAATAAGTGGTAGGGTAGGTCAAAATGACCCCCATGTAATAAACTTCAAAAATGGGTTTTTATTCCAAATATAACTACTTTGAACTTTGTTATATCAGAATCTTCTTGATATGGTAGGAAATGCGAAGAAAAGGGCAAAAAGTTTTATTTGCAGCAATAGCTGGTTGGAATATACTTGAAAAATCGATGTGGATCATTCTGACCCCACTCGATCTGTTGAGGGTTAAAATAAAGAATTTTTTCAAACAACTCACCATTTTTCACCAGTTCAACAGCTTCATCTTTGTTCATCCCTTTCCTGAAATTAGCGTCAACATAACCCCAAATAAAAGTACTTCCAGAGCCACCAATTGCAATTGCTTGTCTTAATATCATTCCACCTAATGGCATAATATACACCTGCAAATTTACAATGAACATAAAATAAAAATCTGCATAAACAACATTCTGTTTGACCATCTAATTTTAAAGTACATTTTACTATATCATCATATTTGCTATCTACAATACAAAAACATTTGGAAATTAAATTGTCACTACAAACTAAGACCAGAACTACCTCAGCCAACAATTATTTGCTGTGTAGTAATGTTGATTAAGAATTCAAACTACTTACCTGCCCTTGTTTGCTCTTATCCCATCCAGCAACAATGATTCCTGCTGTAAGCTGATCACGGTAATTGTAACAAATTTCTTTAAAAGTATTGGCAGCAATTTTTACTGAAGGAGGCTCTCCTAATTTGGTCCTGACAAGTTAAAAAGTGAATTTAGGACAAGTTTTTTGAAACTCTAGTTAATAGAAATTAAATCAACTATCCTACATTTAACATAAAAAGACATGGACAATGCTGAAATCATGTTCAGACAGGGTTCAGTAACCTTTTTTATATGAAGTTACTTATGATAACAGGATATATATATATATATATATATATATATATATACATTGTTTTGGAACTCATTAAGCTTTGCATCAAAGACTGTAAATTCACTTTCAATAACGAGTATTATCAACAAGTTTTTGGGATGGCTATGGGCAACCCCTTATCGCCCCTCCTCTCCAATATTTATATGGAGTTTTTCGAAATTACCTATATTCCGAGAATCCTGGGGGTTGGCATCCCTTGGTTGCGGTACGTCGACGATATTTTGTGTATCTGGCCCATGAATCGTGACCTGGATAGCTTCCTCCTTCAGTTAAATGATCAAGTCCCCTCCATTAAGTTTACTTTAGAAGTTGAGCAAGACAATTCAATCCCATTTTTGGATGTGCGTGTACATAGGGAAAGCCCAGGTTTTAAGTTTAGTATCTATCGGAAAACGACAAACAATTTGTCCTACGTACACTTTTACTCGGGACATGATACCCCCATTAAGAAGGCCATATTTTCATCAATGTTTCTCCGCGCCCTTAGGATCGCCAGTCCGGAATACATCGATGCCGAATTGGAAAAAATCAACGGTATTGGAAGTGATTTGTGTTATCCATCTGCGTTTATGGAATCTTGTCTCAACAAGGCAAAACGAACTTTCTATCGTGTCAATATTAACACTCGTACTTTGTCAAAAAATATTTTAGTACTTCCATTTTTCCCGGGCTTTTTAGGCATTGCTAATGTACTTAAACTTTTGGATATTAATGTAGTATTTTCATATAACAATATTGTGAAAAATATCATAGTAAAAAATAGCCCTACCAATAATTCAGGCATTATCTATAAAATTGGTTGTAAACAATGTGATTCCTTTTACATAGGTCAGACGGGAAAGGATTTGCACACACGTATAAAACAGCATCAATATTCCGTTAGAACAGGACAGTTGTCCAGTGCCCTTTTTGTCCATTTGTCAGAGTTAGCCCACTGTATTGATTGGAATAATGCTTCAGTTTTATTCCATTCAAGCAACATTGTTAATAGAAATATTCTTGAGTCTGCCATTATCCAACTTTCAAATAACTTCAACATAAGCAAAGGTCTTTTTCAACTCGATCCTGTTATGTTGAATTCCTTTAAAGCAGACTTAGATAAGAAGTGTAAAACATTAAATCTTTGGTAAACTTGTCTTCTACTTTATTAACTTTTAATTTGCATTTTATTTTTTTATATATATCGAAACCTGACCATAGGCAGAAATGTGTTAAAACCCGGACAGAGTTCTAGTATAAATTTGTATTTTTATAATCCATTTGATCTTGTGCTAAAAATCGATTAACTTTTAATTTGCATTTTATTTTTTTTATATTTTTTTTTTATATATATCGAAACCTGACCATAGGCAGCATTGTGTTAAAACCCGGCAGAGTCCCAGTATAAATTTGTATCTTTATAATCCATTTGATCTTGTGCTAAAAATCGATATTTTTCCTTACAATCTGTACGCCTCATTGGTAATCCTTTAAGGTTTTAATTTTTAATTTTTTATTATTTTTACTTCTCTGTTTATTGTATATATATGTATGTATGTATGTATGTATTTGTATATATAGATATGTATGTATATATATATATATATGTGTGTGTGTATGTATGTTATTTATTTTTCTTTTTTTCTTTCTGTAACCTATATATAGGCTTAACCTTTTTATATACTTCAGTGTTCCTGAGGATGTCATTAGACGAAAGCGCTTGAGCACCATTTTGTGTTTCCTTTCCTTCGTGGTTTTATTCATCATAAATATTTTTCACGTGTTACCTTCGTGAAATAATTTTCATATATATATATATATATATATATACAGGGTGTACATAAAGTCAGGATCTATTTTTGTGAAGCACTTGGAACTTATATGGAATTCAATCATAAAATGATAAAGTGGTAACATTTATTAAATAATTAAGAGTAGGATTCGACGTGATGCCCATCAGTATCCCTGCACAGCTCAAATCTTTCCGCAGCATTTCTAAACACATTCTGGAGCATTTGCGGGGTTATGTTATCTGCAGCAGTTCATATACGTAAGTTTTCAAGACTCGTAATCTTCATCTGATAGACGTGCGATTTGATAAAGCCCCATGCAAAGAAATCTAAAGGGGTTAAATCTGGTGATCTCGCTGGCCAAGGTCTGTTGCTTCCGCGTCCGATCCAGCGATTTGGAAAACGTCCATTTAGATAATCCTGAACAATTTTGGCATAGTGACAAGGAGCACCATCATGTTGATAGACGACGGTACTAACAATCCTATCCCCGTCATCTATCAACATGATGGTGCTCCCTGTCACTATGCCAAAATTGTTCAGGATTATCTAAATGGACGTTTTCCAAATTGCTGGATTGGACGCGGAAGCAACAGACCTTGGCCAGCGAGATCACCAGATTTAACCCCTTTAGATTTCTTTGCATGGGGCTTTATCAAATCGCACATCTATCAGACGAAGATTAAGAGTCTTGAAAACTTACGTACACATATACAAACTGCTGCAGATAACATAACCCAGCAAATGCTCCAGAATGTGTTTAGAAATGCTGCGGAACAATTTGAGCTGTGCAGGGATACTGATGGGTGTCACATCGAATCCTACTCTTAATTATTTAATAAATGTTACCACTTTATCATTTTATGATTGAATTCCATATAATTTCCAAGTGCTTCACAAAAATAGATCCTGACTTTATGTACACCCTGTATATACACACACACGTTTGTGTTACACACAGACTGCATGAAACAAGGAACTCTTCTGGGAAAGTTAAATCTACTACAGTCAATTCCATCATTAAATGGATGTGTTAAGTGCCTTGAAAAGTGGATGCTCAATTTCCCAGTTGAGGTTTAAATTTTTGTTTTTGGCTAAAAATACAATAGTTACCCCTTTTTTCTTTAATATATTCAATCAGGCATGGATGCAACTAAGTTTTTTGCTTATATTGAGGTTCTAGATATAGTGGGGCTAGGCTGCTTTAAACCCTAGATCCTGTCCCAAAGCTGGATCCTATTTGCTTGGAAGATAGCTGGTGAGGGAAGCTATATTTTCAGGGCCTTTTTAGCCACGTCAGGCAAACATCATAAGGAAAAACTATAGTGTTTGTCATTTACCATTACTTATTCAGACTATAGTAGATTTAACTTCCCAGAAAAGTTCCTTGTTCCATGCATAGTCTGTGTGTAACAAAAGTTTCTCAGGGGACCATTCAGAGTTCAATATATATATATATATATATATACTGTATATATATATATTAGGGTGTCCCAATTTTTTTTCTTAACACGACCTGACCACTCGTGTCATGCCCAGATGTGGTTTGGGCTAAAGCATTGGCTGTGTGATTTTCAACTCAATCAGATGATATTTAGAGGTCCCGACGTTTGATGACTTTTTTTTGGTTTTCAGAATTGATCATTATGGCATTGACAAGATCAAACATCAAGTTGTGGCTTCTTGAGAGGTCTCTGATAGCAGAGCTGGCTAAATCTCGATTACCAAGTAATATGGATGTGTTGCTCCTTTTCTTCTACCATCACCGCGACCAAAAGAAGACAGATTCCAAGTGTCAAGGCTGTAATATCGGCTGTATTAGAAATCTGGGCTAGAGCCAACTCGAATCTGGCAACAACCTCCGTTCATGCCTCGACTAAACTGAAAGCTTTGGTTCAGAGGTATCAAAATTTGCATAAAAACAAGAACAAGACTGGAATGACTTACAATATGCAGCGGGATGTATTCTTGGCTGATATGGAGGATATTTTTGACGTCACCTGCTCAGACGTTCTGGATCGGGGAGATATCCCTCTTGAAGACAAGGAATTCCTCATTTCCCAAAGGGCAGATCAACATACGAGTTACATGGGAGGTGAAGATAGAAAATATAATGCAGCCACAATGAAAAGACAGGAAAGGGAAAGAGCTTTTGAGTGGGCACACCGGCATCAAACGGAGGAGGCTCTAGCTGTAGGAGTCACAGAAGAGGCTACCAACAGCAGTTCTAGCACATCGTCAGCTGACAGTGGAAACGAAGCCGTCACTTGTGGACTTAAACCTTTGAAAGCTCCCAAACATGACAGACTAAAAGAAAGTCTGAGTGATCTTGACCTGGCAGCAACTTGGGATCGCGAGGGCCTTTCTGTTCGACAGGCAACATCAGCGTTTGCTGCGACTGCAAAATCCCTAGCTCTTGGTCCTGACAGTGTTCCATCAAAGAGCACGGTTCACCGCTTCCGACAAAAGGCCCGTACAATGATAGGGACCAATGTTATTGGCCACCTCGACTGCAGATCCACTGGGACACAAAGATACTCACTGACATCGAACAGGAGGGTAAGTCAGTCGATCGGATTGCTGTTGTGGTGACTGGGGATGGTGTGGAAGAGCTATTAGGAGCACCGAAAATAATAGATGACACAGGACAGCAAATGGCAAGCGCAGTCCATCAAGCACTCACCCTAGTTGGAATTGAGGACAAGATCATAGGCATGGTGTTTGACATGATGGCATCAAACACAGGGAGAGTGCAAGGTGCGTGCGCGCGTTTGGAAGCGGCATTGGGAAGATCTCTTTTATGGTTTGCTTGCCATCATCACGTTCATGAAGTGATTCTCAAGGATGTCTTCGTCGTGTGCCTAGGAACACCACCAAGTCCTCAAATCCCACTTTTCAGGAGATTCAAGGTGGCCTGGCCATCAATGAACCACTGTCAGTTGGATGCATTTGACAAGGATGAGGTGGCTAAAGCCTTCATAAATGACAATGCTTGCCTTTCACAAATGCGACTTGAGGTAATAGACTATCTCCGCGATGCCCTAAGAAGTGGTAATCATCCTCAAGAGGATTATGAAGAACTTCTTCGACTGAGCCTCTTTTACCTCAGAGACGACATAGGAGTTTACAAGCTTCAGCCTCCAGGGGCTTACCATCAGGCCCAGATGGATGGCCAAAGCTATTACTGCCCTGAAAATAGCATTACTTGCAGTCCCCAGTTCTCCGAACTTCGTCTCCAAGAACTGCAAGGGGTTCGCCGTATGGCTCTCTTCGTGAGCCTTGTATATGTGCGTCACTGACACAAGGCTCCCATCGCATCAAATCTCCCAAAAATGACATTAGGCTCTGTGCAATCTTCTTGTAGGTACCCGACAAGGACGTTGGAAAACACAGCTTACCGGGCTGTGCTCCATCATCTGTGGTATATCTCGGAGGACTTAATCTGTCTTGCACTGTTTGATGACAGAGTTGACGACAATGAAAAGCGTAACATGACGGCTAACCTATGAAAAAAGCGCCCTGGGAAAGGACTAAAAATGGGTCCAAAGGCAAGGGGACTGCAAGTGGATGGCCGTTTAAGTCCGTGGGTGATGAGTCGATCCACCACACTCTTCCAGTTTCTCCAAGTTGAGACCATGTTTCTCACCAAAGACCCTGAAACATGGCCTACTGACGAAAACTACCATCTGGCAAAGAGCCGAGCTACAGAACTGATGGTGGTCAATGATGCAGCAGAGCAAGGCATTGCCCTCATTAAGAAATACACAAGCAAACCTCTGTGCTGTGATGAAGAAGACCTCCAGTTCCTCCTTCGAACTGTCCACTCACACCGACAGAATGTGAGCCGGAAGGGAACAAAAATGGATCTCATGAAACACGTGTTTAGTTAAAATGCATAAATGTGATGCTTTGAAATTGTTGTGTGTGTGTTAAGATTAAAATACATGTTTATTTTGTATACTCATCTTTGTGATGGAACTTTTGAGAGAAATATTTCAGTTAATTTGCCTTTCAGTTAAGAGGAGAAATAAAGTGTTCAAAGTTCAGGACCTTCAAATTTCCTTCGATCTCTCTGAAATTTTACAGGAAGACTTCTAATGGGAAACATCAAAAGAGCGTAACACGAGTGGATTTGTATCCTGAAAAAAAATTTGGCCCCCTATGAGTTTGGGACACCCTAATATATATATACACCATTACTAAAGGGTGCCCCAGAAGTCTTGGAGGGGTTTTATTTGGCAATAACCTTTTTGTTTGGGGATCAAATAAAGAGATTTGTAACACTTGAAAATATATTTATTGCAATTTTAATTACAAATTTAATATCTGGTGAAAATCTTCATTTTCATTGCGTAAATCTGAAATTGCATTAGCATACATTATCTGACTGATGATCGTGTGATTTAATTTCTTGAGCAATTTGAATTTTGTACGGGTAAAGATTGAAATCATCTCTTAAAATTTGATGTAAGGAACTTCTTGAAATGTTTAATTCCTGGTTGTATCATTGGACTGATGGGGATTTTCCTTTCATGAACCATCTCAACCCGAGTTGGACTTTGGCTTGTCTGAGGACACCCAGTCTCATTCATCTCCCTGACCCTTTCCCATGCAAAATTTAGCAATGTACCATCGAATGGCTTGATCAGGAGTAGAATGTGTGTTGAATTTTAATTGAAAAGCTCCGAGTGGCAATGATGGAAGAGTTGTTTGTCACTAATTGAAAAATAAAAAATAAATTAATCAAAAAAGAAAAAAGTTATAGCCAAATAAAACCCCTCCAAGACTTCTAGGACACCCTTTATATATATATACTATATATATATATATATATATATACACAGGGTGTCCAAGAATTATCTGTACAATTTTTGGCTGTTATTTAAAAGTCAACCATGAAGTGTAGAAATTCCAGTGTTGTCCCATTTTACAGAGAATCTCATTAAGTTTTTTCTGATACCACGTTTTGACAAGTTTTTTAGAAATGTACGCGGGTGACAGACATTGATGATTTAAAAGCAAGAATCACAGCTGCTATTGAGCGAAATGATGTGGATATGCTGCAGTGTACATGGCAACATTTGGAGTATCGATTGAATGTTTTGCGAATCACTAATGGTGCACATATCAAATGTTTGTAACAATGTTACTTTAATAAAAGAAACTTTTGAAAATACAGATTCTAAATAATCTTGTTTAAGAATTTTACGTGTTATCAAGAATTTTATTAAAAGATGAAATTGTACAGATAATTTTCGGACACACTGGAATTTCTAAAAAACTTGTCAAAACTTGATATCAGAAAAAACTTAATGAGATTCTCTGTAAAATGGGACAACACTGAAATTTCTACACTTCATGGTTGACTTTTAATAACAGCCAAAAATTGCACAGATAATTCTCGGACACCCTGTATATATATACATACAGTATATATATATATATATAAGCACACCGGACAAAAAATTAGTCACCCCTCTCAGAATGTACCTAATAATGTGTGACGGCGCCTCTGGCCTTGATAACCGCACGAATCTGGCGAGTTTAGTATGCGGAGGTATGCCTGCTGGTTCAAATTCATCGTCACTGGAACGAGAGGGCCCATTTCGTGGTACGAAAAACATCCCCAGAACATCACGGAACCACCTCCAGCCTGAACAACACCTTCGACGCATTCAGGATTAAAGGCTTCATTGGACCTGCGATGTACTCACCGCCTCCCATCATTGGAGAACAAACAAAAACGGGACTCATCAGACCAAATTACACGTTTCCAATCTGCCGCAGTCCAGTTTTTGTGCCTCTGAGCCCATTTATAATGTGCCAATTTGTGACTTGCTGTTAACAGCGGCCTCTTCTGTGGTACCCTGCTCCAGATGTCCATCGCATGCAGTTCTCGTCGCAATGTCCGTTCGGAAATTGGTCACTGGAGAACCTCATTGGTTTCTTGGAGCAATTGTTCTCTGGTTTGAAAATGATTTGCAGTTACTAGACGAGAAACATGGCGGCGGTCCCTATTGTCGAGAATTGTTTTCCGGCCACAGTTACGCCGTCGATTTTCAGTTGATTGCGAACTACACCACTCTTTGTAAATTCGCTGGACAGTACACGTTGACACCAACAAATTGGGCTACTTCAGACATTTTGTGTCCGTGTGCTCTGCCAAACACGATGGCTCCTTTTTGCCACTGAGTAACGTCTGCCTCACGACCCATTTTGCAGACTATATCCAACACACACTTTGTTCTTCACCACCTCACGAAACAGATCTGATCCTGTGTGCTACGTCACCGCTACTTGTCACTTACCAATGCTACATCAGCGCCCTCTGTGTGACCTTGAACTTCCTACTATCGGTGCTATTAGGGGTGACTAATTTTTTGTCCGGTGTGCTTATATATATATATATATATATATAGATATATATATATATATATATATATATATATATATATATCCCTGCAAGGGGGTTCTAAGCTCGTGCTCTTGAGTGCTCTTTGTGCTCGTTTGTACGTGCTTGTTCCTGGAGGTTTCACGTGCACCCTCCCGGCCCTAGCACCCAAGGATGATGGGGCTCGACCCTGCAGTCCTTGGTCTTTTTCCACTTCGACTGTCCCCTCCACCCTTTCTTTTTCCTCTGTCTTTCCTCTCACTTTTTCTTTGTTTTTCCGCTGAGATATGCCCTTTAAATAGAGGCGAATCGGTTCTTCCTGAACTAAAAAAAAAAAAAAAAAAAAAAAAAAAAAAAAAAAAAAAAAAAAATATATAATATATATATATATATATATATATATATATATATATATTTGTAATGTACCCACATGTGCCAAGTGATATAACTGAATCAATAGGCTGTCAAGTGTCAACTCTGATTTAAGATACAGAACACAGGTTTTTCTGAGGAAAGACCGTAGTTTAGCCATTTTCTATTGGTGTGAGTAACTTAAAGTAATCTCTCCCAATCTTGTCTCTGTATTCTTTACTAGTAAAAAAAATCCAACTCAAACTCAAGACCCAACTTCTCTTCACTCATTTTTCTCAATTCAGGTGCAGAGGTGTTTCAACCAAGTCATAAAATAACTTTTTTTAGAAATATGGTACAGTATCAGGCATTTTGAGAACTCGCTATATTATTTATATAGTACAGTACTTATAAAAAATTTTAAAAATACATTTGAACAGTGTTCAAAGCCTATCCTAAATCATATTTGCACATTTATAAGCCTTATTAAAGATTGGACCTTGCAGCATTGCAATGTCTGGTGTACAATATATATTGATTGAAGCTAACATAGTTGGGGAGAGCATTGCATTACATTACATTTGGGAACACAAAGCCACTTGGGCTTATCAAGGATATCCAAGTCATAGGCTATATTTTATAACAACATTTTACGAAATGTCACTCTCAAGACAGCTAATTAAAATAAAATATTTACAGAGCTACCAAAGTAGCCTATGCAATTTAAGCTAAAAAAATTTACAATTTACAAATTCTCTTTCATTCATGAAAGTGTCCAAACTTTTCTTAAAACTAAGGAGCTACTATTTACCATATCATACAGCAAGTCATTCCAAAAATTTACTATTCTATGAGTGAAAAAGTATTTTCATATATTTAGTATACAGCCATTTTCTAATTATGCCCTCAAGTTTTCCATCAGACTCCAAAAGAAAGTTACTCACATCTAAACTGTCCAAACCTGAAAACATTTTGAACATCTGTATCATCTCCCTGATCAAACAACCTCTCTCAAAACTAAACATACCCAGTTCCTTCACTCTTTCCTTGTATTCCAATCATCTTAAGCTAAGGATAAGCCTGGTTGCCCTATGTTGCATACCTTCAATCATATCAATATCATGTCTATGGTGAGACCAGGGGGACCAGGCTTGAATGCAGTATTCTAAGCAAAGCTGAACAAAAGAATTATATAATTTACATACAACTTCCTTACTTTTGTAACTAACATTTCTCTTAATAATACCTAGCATTTTATGCGCCTTATTTCTAGCCTCCAAGCACTTAGAAATTTTAAATCAGTATTAACTATAATACCAAGATCTTTTCCCTGTCTAACATCCTGCAACCAGTTTCCTCGCATCTCATAACTAAAGTTTTCATTATTTCTACCAAAATGTATGACTTTCTATTTCTGAACATTGAACTCAATCTGTCATTTACTAGTTCAGGCAACTAATCTATGAAAACTATTTTGTAATTTATAAGTATTTTCTATATTTGTAATTGGGAAACTACTTTTTATCTGCAAATTTAGAAACTTTACTACCTAACTCCCTTTTCTAAATCACTGATACGAAATAAATAGTTTCAATGCACCTAGCATTGATCCCTGTGGTAGCCCCCCCTTTCCACTTTCTGGCACCCAGTTTCACAACTATTTAGAATTACTGTTCTCCATCTTCTAACCCTTTTCCTACCCAATTTATAACTGACCCCGATATCCAATGAGCTTTTAATTTACCAGTATACAGAAGTCTATGTGGAACCTTGTCAAATGCCTTGCTAAAATCCAAACATCTATATATCATGTCCATTAATTATGTCACCTGATCAGTTACAAACTCTAAAAAGTCTGAGAGAGATTAGACAAATAAGACCTTCCTTATCTAAATCCATGTTGAGAATTTGAAATAAGATTAAAGTTTTCCAAATGATAGTGATTATTATTTTTTATAATTCTTTCTATTATCTTTCCTACCAATAATGTTAAACTAACAGGCCTACAATTTCCTACCTCCTTTTTACTATCCTTTTTATAAATGGGTACAACACATTTGCTTTTTTCCATTTATCACGTGTCTCTGTATAATTAATAAACCTAGCAAACAAAACAGTTAGTGTCTCAAATAAGCTATCATCCTTCCCTTCTCTGAGAATCCTAACATATATATTATCAGGACCAGCAGCTTTATTTGACTTCATTGTATAAATCACTCGTCTATCATCATCATCATCTTTCATTATATGAATTTTATCAAGAATACCAAAGTTTACAGAACCTAAAGAATTAAAATTGGTTATTCAAGTTTTCTACAGTAAAAACAGATCTAAAAGAATCATTAAAAATACCAACAATATCCCGATCATTTTCAAATATTCCATCATCATGTTCTTATTGGGACAATCCTATCGCATTTTTTTTTATTATTGTATTCGTAAAAACTAAAGAATTTCTTTGGATCTTTATCATAATTTCTAGGTAGATTTATTTCACTAATGCCTTTTCCTAATCAAACTATTTAGCTTATTTCTGAACTGCCTATAATTATCCGAGTCCATGAGGCTATTACCACTTAAATTCCCCGAATCCCCTTTTCTTCTTACTTTTAATTATTTTAGATAATTTCCTATTCCACCACAAAGGTTTCCTAATCTCATCATTCCTAATAGTTGTGAAAGGAATACATCTTATTGTATATCCTCTGAAATTTTTTAATCTAGACCATCTCAAGAACATTTTTATTGGCAAATTCATTATCCCACTTTATAGAGCCTAACACCACCCTAAATTTACTATGATCACCCTTTGAGAAGCGAGAAACTAGATGGTCATTGCATTGAATTCAATTTTAAAACACACAATCAAATAATCACTATTCCCTAATAACTAGTGGTGTATCAATTAATCAGCATTAACAGAATCTGCCATTTTTTTGGCATCAGCATCAGCCAAATCTCTTACTGATTCTTTGAAATTTTAAAATTTTCATTATGAAACAAAATCAATATTTACAGAAAAGTGGATATACAAAAACACTGATAATTTATACTTATTTCAAAGTGTAATTGTGTAAAAATATTTTACATTTGCAAAAAATGTGACGCTCGAGTTAGGTTACCCTCAAATTTAAATTTTTTCTAATTCACTAATCTCTAAATATTATAAACTATCATAATCTCCTACTCTATACTATCATACCTCTTTTAATGAAACCTCAGCCAATGGATTTTCATTTAATGTACATGAAAAAAATATTCATTTAATAAATACTGTATAATAGTAAATATAGTACCATTCAAGAAAAAAAATCAATCAAACATTAGTGAAAAAGAACCAATGATAAATCCCACCACCATCTTTGTTGTTTACATCCTCTAAGCCAATCAGAGTAATAGTCTCAAAATGTATAGAGTAGCCTGCCAAGATTTATGTCAGTTGTGTCATGGTAGGTCTCTTCATATTCACTATCTACATGTATTTTGTGAACATTTTATACCCATCATGTCTGGGAAACAGCCTGCAAGCAAGTATGTTGGTAAACCAGCCAAGGTGCCTAGGAACGTCATTAGTATGGACGTAAAAATGAAAGTGATATGAAGGGTTGAGGCAGGCAAGCATCAGGTCAATGTGGGTTGGTCGCTTGGCTTGGCTTACTCTACAGTTAAAACGATACTTAATAATAGTGAGAAGATAAAAAGAACCAGCCAGTCTACCACATCCTTAGTTGCAATGAAGGTTTCCCGCACAAGGAATAAGCTGCTGGAAATGATGGAGCCGACTGAGCATGTGGATGGAAGACCAGAACCAGTGCCACATGCCCTTAAGCCAGCTTATCATTATGGAGAAGGCAAGGAGCCTTTTTACCTACCTACAGGAGCAAGAAGGTGAGGGATCTTCAATGAAAACTTTCACGGCCAGTGGAAGCTGGTTTGAGAAATTTAAACATCGCAGCAACCTGCACAGCATCCATATCACATGTGAAGCTACAAGTGCTGATGAACAAGCTGCCCATGATTACCCCAACACATTTAAACAGATCATCCAGCAAAGCAACTACCCACTAGAGCTCATTTTTAATGTGGATGAAACAGGCTTGTACTGGAAATGAATGTCATCTCATAAGATGAGGCATTCATCTGGCTTCAAAGCAGCAAAGGACCAACTGACACTTCTGCTGGGTGGCAATGCATCAGCGGGATTTTAAACTCAAGCCTATGCTTATGTACCACTCTGAGACCCTGTCAACACTTAAAGACTTGTCAAAGGAGCACCTGCCTGCCTGTTTGGCAGCCAAACAAGAAGGCCTGGGTGATGAAGGAATTGTTCCAGCAGTGGTTTACCTCCTATTTTTGCCCTGCTGTAAAGCAGTACTATGAGGAGAAAAACCTCAAACCCAAAGTTTTGTTGGTGATGGATAATGCTCCTAGCCACCCACAGCACCTAGACAGCTTAAGGACAGTCCTGCCTGTGGAGCAGGGTTGTGGAGTCGGTCCAAAATTTTCCGACTCCGACTCCACATATTGTCAAAAATTCGACTCCGACTCCACACATTGTAAAAAATCTAAAAATCCGACTCCTCACATTTTAAATATACGACTCCGACTCCTCTAGTGTTTCACTCTATAATTATCATAATAATAAGACATTTCATCACCACCACACTAAGTGTGAAATTTTATATTTTATATTTTATATTTAAATAAATATTAATTGTATATTCTGAAAATGTAAAAAAAAAATATTAAAAAAACTTAATCTAGGGGCTATCAATGAATAAGGTTTATTGACCAAAAAAACTAAATAACCTAAATGTTAGTATTTAGGATTTAGAAATTAAGGGTGACACAGGACAGAAATTGGAGTCGGAGTCGGAAGTTTTTTTCCGACTCCACGACTCCACGACTCTCCGACTCCACGACTCCACAACCTTGCTGTGGAGGTTGTGTTCCTACCACCTACCAAGACTTCCCTTATCCAGCCAATGGACCAAGGAGTCATTGCCACTTTTAAAAAATATTACCGCTATGGTGACCATAGAGGTAACATCACCAGGGACATTGTCCAGCTAGCCAATCAAGCTGGACTTGATGATGTAAATGTCAATAATGAGGAGGAGCTGCTGGCATCACATGGGAGCAGCAGGAGCTGGATGAACACTGTGCTAGTGAAGAGGCCAAAGATGCAGAAGATACTGAGCCAGAAAGATTCCTCAGTAAAAAGATTTTAAGTAATTCCTACCAGATGTTGTGTAATGCCCTAGAACTCATTACCAAAAATGACCCTGATATGGAGCGAAGCACAGGAGTGAAGAAAAACATCTTAAATGAATTTGCCTCCTATGAGGAGATGCTTCATGAGAAGAAATGGAATGCAAGACAGTCAACCATTGATGCCTTCTTTGTAAAGAAAGGTGCTGGGCCACAACCTGGCCTGTCTTCCCAGGAGTAGCTGCTGTCTCTCGTCTTCCACTGCTGCCAGGAAGGAGTACGAGGTGCACAGTAGAAGCGAGTCAATGGTGGTAAACCACACAGCAAGCTCCGAAAAAATTAACTGGCAAATGTTATTAAATTTAGTTTTTTATTATTGATGTTAAAGTCTTCATTTGAATTGTACAAAGTTAAGCACTGTCATCCATAGGTACTGATTGCAGTAGCCATTTTTGTTGTTTTATCATTGCGCTGGAGCCATTTGCTTGCTGCTTAATGTTTACTTTTCGTACAGAGATGGTGGTAGAAAATCATGTATATATTTCTAAGTAACCAACTTTTTTCTAAGGTTTAAGACCTATTTTGGCACATTTAATCATTATTTAGTCATTCTGTAAGAAAATAATACTATTTAAAGCCATTTATTTATCATTTTCACTGATTTCACTATTAAGCAAGAACCCATCATCATAAGCACTATGTTATGATGACCTCCATTAAAGGATTTTTTGCTTTGCAGACAAACCTCAAGAATACATCTTGTCAATTAAAAGAGGCATGATAGTATTAATAATAATTCTATATTAAATTAGTTTAATATAAAAATTATGTAGTACATCTTATTATGTTGACCTTTAAGTATTTTAATAATTTTATAAAGCCAAATTGTATATCCATTTTTTAAAATTTAAATAGGGTCAGAGTATCGAACTTTTAATGAAAAATTTTGTCATTTATATTGTTAAAGAAAGAAAATACCTTCAACATAAGGAAAACCAATTACTTTAAATCAGGGTTGTGGAGTCGGTCCAAAATTTTCCGACTCCACACATTGTAAAAATTCGACTCCGACTCCACACATTGTAAAAAATCTAAAAATCCGACTCCTCACATTTTAAATATACGACTCCGACTCCTCTAGTGTTTCACTCTATAATTATCATAATAATAAGACATTTCATCACCACCACACTAAGTGTGAAATTTTATATTTTATATTTAAATAAATATTAATTGTATATTCTGAAAATGTAAAAAAAAAATATTAAAAAAACTTAATCTAGGGGCTATCAATGAATAAGGTTTATTGACCAAAGAAACTAAATAACCTAAATGTTAGTATTTAGGATTTAGAAATTAAGGGTGACACAGGACACAGAAATTGGAGTCGGAAGTTTTTTACCGACTCCGACTCCGCCCTGAAACGTACGACTCCCCGACTCCCCGACCCTGCTTTAAATACTGATATTCAATTTACGAAACTAAAATAAAATTATTTTGTCATTTTACCGAGTAATAAAACTATTTAACATCGCTTTAGCTACAGTATGGTACACGAGTAACAAATTCTGATACTGTAGCTATATATTGTGGAGTGAGCTAAAGAAAAACATTTGAATAAATTTAAAATTTAAAAATATGAAAATTGAAAGTTTTCACATTAGATTAGTAAAATTTATGAAGTGAATTGATTTTTAAAATCTAGGCAAAGAATCAGCATCAGATAAATTTTGAAATTGGTACATCACTACTAATAAACCTCAATCATTGGATAGAACCAAATCTAAGATAATGTCATCAATCTTCAGCCGCATTCCAACAAAATGGGTGGATGAATAGTTAAATATATTTTCAAAGCTTTATTTTTATTTTGTAATTGTAAAGTAAATTTGGTTTTCAAATATATGTTAGTTAAAGTTTTATCTAATGTTACTGGTTACTGAATATACTGTTTTAAGTTAAAGTGCAGTAATAAGATCTGAAGTGTAGAATGGTTTTGCCATTTCAGAAATTCTTAGTTTTTGCTATTTCTTAACTAAACCACTACTCACTTCTTATCCAAAGTCCTTAAAAGGATGTTTTTACTTATTAAATTTCCTGTCAATTGATACATATTACAACTTTCTATGTAAATTCCTCCCATTATAGAAGCTGTCAAAGTCCCAAACTAATTTCTCACTGGAAAGTTTGGCTTCATACTTTTAAGATATTTTGCTTAAAAAATATGCAAGTTTTTGACATATGACTTCATAACTACTCTATTGAAGAGTTAACATTGAATTTCCTAAATTGGAGATGTATAACTAAGCTGTAAGTTTGCACATTTGCATAATGTGCTTACTTTGACAATGTATATTTAGTACCACTTTGGTTCCTCTCAACACAGCATGCTACCTTTCCTGAGAGAAATTAGCTTTGCAGAAGGTCCAACTCATTGTATGCCCATTTTTAATAACCTCAATAACTGGGAGAAATTGAGAGAGAAAGCCATGATTGGTATAAACTTACAGGACATTTAATAAGAAAAAATCTCTTCCAGGACTTAGAATACAAATTGAGTAGTTTCTCTAGGAAACCACAAAAACAAAATTTTTGAAATGCCAAAACTGTCTTACAGTTCAGGCCTCATACACTCGAAGTCTTGAACTTAAGTAATTAAATTGGTATGCTCAGTAATGTAGGTTAAGAACTTTAATATGCATTTCAAAACCTGAAGTCAATCATTAGTTAGAAAACTAGAAACCAAGTTTTAAAAATACACAAAATTCACTATTTTGTCCACCCACTTTGTTGATATACAGCTGATGATTGAAGATGTTTTGGTCCAGAGTCATATTCAATACAGGCTTGTCCGTGTGGATTAGCCCAATCATTTATTACGGAGGGAAAAAAAATCATAATTACTCAAGTATTTCCATGTGTGAAGCAACAATATCAGCAATTGCTTGTGTATCTGCTGATGCTCCAGATCTGCAGCAATAAATTCTATCAGTCACAGGAGTCAGTTTGTCTGCAAATCTATTTGAACAAAAAGTACCCATTGATGTGCGTGAATCAGCACCAATGATGACTCCACCATCAAATTCCATAGCCATGATGGTAGTCTGAAAGGGATGAAACATGTTAGTTACTTTTAGGATAGTCCAAGACAAACTTTTCTTTGCATCTATGGTAACAATTTAAGGAAAATTAAAAGAAAATATTTTATTATAAAATGAATTTATTGGATAAGTTTCTCAAAGTTGTTACCCTTGCAATTTCAACAAAGTATATGCAGTATATATGAAAACAAAAATGCCTCCACCAGGATTCAAAATTTAAAACGCAAGATCTCTGAGTAAGAGTTACAAACAGCACCACCACTACACTATAACCCATGTAAAAGTTAACACAACCTGCCATATATTTAAACAACCAAGGAAATGGATAATGCTTTTATATCCAGAGACATTTTGTGTGTTAAGCCTCCTGCACTTGAGGTAATGGTAGCATTTAATTCAAATCTGTGGTTTAACATTGGATCTTATAGATGGAATAACATGCATAAGCATGCATGCTTCTTGTATGAAACACTAACTGGATAGAAGTTAATACAACCCATCATGCATGTTATTCCACCTATGGGACCCCAATGTTAAAACAGATTTCAATTAAATGCTACCATTACCTTGAGTGTATGAAAGTTCACACACAAAATGCCTCTGGACATGAAAGCATTATGCACTTCCTCAGTTGTTTAAATATGACAGGTTGTGTTAATTTTCATCCCATTGTAGGTATGGTGGTAGCACTAATGGTTCCTACTTGAGAGGTTCCAGGTTTAAATCTTGGTGGGGGTAATTTTGTTTCACATTACATATATGTATATATACATATAAACTTAGGTAATTCATATATTAGAAAAAAGTGGCCAACTTTTTCACCAGGCCAATAAAAGCCACAGTTTCAAGGATAACTACAGTAAATGAAACGAATATTAAAGTTAAACCCTTTATATTGTTCTTAAAAGGAGGTAGTTTATTTACATTGGATGAACATCTCTTTACAAATTCAGCTTGAATAATAGTTAGGTATTACAAAATAAAGTTGACAAGGAGGGTAGTTAAAGACTGAACATTAAGGAAGTGTGTAATGAAAAACAAATTGAATGAAGCATTAACACAGTGTTCAAATGTGTATCCCATTATTATCAATGGCCAATTGTAGCCTTGTACACCACTGAGGACATTTAGTTGACAAAGTATTCAGGATATCAATCAACTTGAATAGTATATTTTAACAGCACAGGATGAGCTTCATCAAGACACCATTTCCATAGCACTTCCCCAGTAGTGCACAAGGCTACAATAAATGACAAAGCTATATCTTATAATATTGTAATAAGTCTGATGCAGACATGGGGTTGTTACAAGGTTTATCATTATCATTACCAGAAATTTTTCATCATTATCATTACAAGCCCTTCATTATCATTGTAATGATCATTACAATACTGAATAAGTGCTCCACCAGTGCACTGGAGGCAGGGATGCAAAAATGCCTGGCAGCAAGAACAGATACATCAGGATATAGATGCGCATTGTCCCTCCACCATGTGAGGGGGATTGCAGTTCTCATCAATGCAGGACTTGTCAAGGTAGCTGTCCACCTGGCTGACAATTCATTACAGACCTTTCATTACCATTATCATTATTGCCTCAAAATTTCTTTCATTATCATTACATCATCACAAGAGATTTGTAATGAATTATAATTAATTACCATTACAATGATAATGACCCCATGTCTGGTCTGATGTATTATTAAGTAATATATGTATTCCTAATGATGCTCTAGCTTGTCAGGATGCAAACTGTAGAATTCAAACACATATCTCAGAACTTAAAGACATGTATGGACAAATTGTTTCCTCTTTCAATAATGCTAGCTTAAACTTAAATATCTTTAGGAAAATTATAGGCCCCTACATGATTATGTGGCTGAACTTCATAATACATCCAGATATGCTTTCTTAATGTGGTATGAACAAAGGAAGCCAAGGCAAGCCCTGTATTAGAACAAAACTAGGGCTAATGCCAGGTTCAAGTATGCATTAGGCCTAAGGTATATAAAAAAATCAAGAGGATGAGTTAAGTAGGGATGCTCTGGCTAGAAAGTTTGCCAGCAAGAATCTAAGAGACTTTTGGGAAGAATTAAAAGTAATAAGTAATAGTGCGTGTGTCTTCCTGCTAACATTGAAAATGCAATAAGGACTGCAAATATAGTTAAATTATGGAAAGAACACTACATTGAGCTATTCAATTCTATACATAGGAGCAGTACTAAAATAAAGTCCATACATCACCACAAATTTATTCTTATATTATTAAAATGAATAGCAATGTCAAATCTAAAAGGGAACTTAAGAATTGCGCTTACTACTGTTCATACTACTTATTATGTTAGTTTGAAAGATTTCTAGGGTTATGATTTGGAAATAAAAATGTTTGAGGTTTTTCCAAGTTTATGACTTACCTTGTACACTAGTTATTTTTCCTGCTACCCAGGGCATGGTAGGTACAAAATGAATGCCCAGTTAGGTCAACTGTACACCCTTGATGACTTGTTAGGTTAAGTTGTGATAATTTTTCTTAGTTTTGACAGTAACTACTATTGCCCCTAGTTGGGTACAAGTTGTCTTTAACCCTTAAACTGCAGTTATTGGAAAATCTGCCTACTGCTGTATGTAGGCCTACAAAAAACATGAAAAAAATAAACACACTTAAACACACATTATATAAGCACACCGGACAAAAAATTAGTCACCCCTAATAGCACCGATAGTAGGAAGTTCAAGGTCACACAGAGGGCGCTGATGTAGCATTGGTAAGTGACAAGTAGCAGTGACGTAGCACACAGGATCAGATCTATTTCGTGAGGTGGTGAAGAACAAAGTGTGTGTTGGATATAGTCTGCAAAATGGGTCGTGAGGCAGACGTTACTCAGTGGCAAAAAGGAGCCATCGTGTTTGGCAGAGCCCACGGACACAAAATGTCTGAAGTAGCCCAATTTGTTGGTGTGTCAACGCGTACTGTCCAGCGAGTTTACAAAGAGTGGTGTAGTTCGCAATCAACTGACAATCGACGGCGTAACTGTGGCTGGAAAACAATTCTCGACAATAGGGGCTGCTGCCATGTTTCTCGTCTAGTAACTGCAAATCATTTTCAAACCAGAGAACAATTGCTCCAAGAAACCAATGAGGTTCTCCAGCGACCAATTTCCAAACGGACATTGCGATGAGAACTGCATGCGATGGACATCTGGAGCAGGGTACCACGGAAGAGGCCACTGTTAACAGCAAGTCACAAATTGGCACGTTATAAATGGGCTCAGAGGCACAAAAACCGGACTGCAGCAGATTGGAAACGTGTAATTTGGTCCGATGAGTCCCGTTTTTGTTTGTTCTCCAATGATGGGAGGCAACGAGTACATCACAGGTCCAATGAAGCCTTTAATCCTGAATGTGTCGAAGGTGTTGTTCAGGCTGGAAACAGAAAGTGAAGCGCAGGAATAGACACCCACGGACTCTGGCGGAACTTCGGGACCGGCTGATGAACGAGTGGCAGCAAGTCGATGTTCAGTACATGCACAACCTCATAGAGTCTCTGCCTCGCCGGATTCGTGCGGTTATCAAGGCCAGAGGCGCCGTCACATGTTATTAGGTACATTCTGAGAGGGGTGACTAATTTTTTGTCCGGTGTGCTTATTTATAAAATTAAAGGTATGCATGCAGAAGAATGAAAAGTGTAAAAAATAAACCATTTATCTACTTTTGTTCAGCCATGGTCAGGTGTTGAAGTGAGACTGCTAACACAGTTTATAAATGCTAAACTTAGCGCGCAATTTTAAAAAATAAGGCAAGAAAATCTGTTCTCATATGAGGCATGTCATAGGGTATGAGTTCACAGTAACCCATGGACAACCTGAGGTAAATCTTAAGATATCACCTGAATTTTGAAAAATAACAATAGCTTATAAATAGCTCAAACTGCAAAAGGATCTTGATAGATTAGTTGCTTAGGCTAGTAAATGGCAGATGGAATTCAATGTTCAAAACTGCAAAGTCATGCATTTTGGTAGAAATAATGAAAACTTCAGTTATGAGATGCAAGGGAACTGGTTAGAGGATGTTAGAAAGGAAAGGAATCTTGGCATTATAGTTTGTAGTGATCTAAAATTTTCTAAGCAGTGCGCTTGGAGGCTAGAAATAAAGCAAATAAAATGTTTGGTATTATTAAGAGGAATGTTTGTTACAAGAGTAAGGAAGTCATCCGTAAATTATATAATTCTTACGTTAGGCCTCCCTCACAATACTGCATTCAAGCCTGGTCCTGTCACCTTAGACATGATATTGATATTCTTGAAGGTGTGCAATGTAGGGCAACTAAACTTATCCTTAACCTAAGAAGATTGGAATACGAGGAAAGATTAAAGGAACTACAGTAGGTATGTTAGTTTTGAGAGATGCGAGGGGAGATATGAACATGGATGTTCAAAATGTTTTCAGGTTTGGACAATTTAGATGTGCATAACTTTTTTTCACTAGAGGCTGATGGGATAACTCATGGGCATAAGAAAATTAGAAAACAGACTTGGATTTGATCTACAAAAATATTTTTTCAGTCAGAGTAGTAGATTTTTGGAATGACTTGCCATACATGGTAAACAGTAGCTCATCAGTTAATTTTAAGAAAAATTTAAACACTGAGTGAAAGAGTGTTTGTGGATTGTATATAGGTAGTGTATAGTCTTAGCTTAAGTTATGTAGGCTACTTTGGTGATAGTAAATGGTTGTATATTAATTAACTGACTTGATATTGTCATTTTACAAGATTTCATTATTAAAATGTAGCTCATAACTTGGATTACCTCAATAGGCCCCAGTGGCAACATGTTTTCCAAGTGAATTGTAATGTAATGGCCATAATCTTGATGATAATATAATACTTTTTTCAAGAGTATATACGGCGGTATAGGTACTGCTTTTTGTGCAAATACATTACGAGCAAGTTATTATGAAATATAATCTCACTGCTATTCATTTATTGCATTTTAGTATGATTTTACAGGTGATGACATTTCCTTAAAATTTACTCATTACATTACATTTGAAAAACATGAACCCACTCAGGCCTATCAGGGTAATCCAAGTCATGAGTTACATTTTTTAATAATAATAAAATCTTGCAAGATGTCAAACTCAAGTCAGCTAATTAATATATAACCATTTACTACTACCAAGTAGGCTATATGAATGAAGCACTCATAAAAGTGTCAATTTTTCTTAAAATTAACTAGAGAGCTACTGTTCACTACATCATATGGTAAGTCATTCCAAAAATCTACTACCCTATGACTGAAACAGTACCGTATTTTCATAGATCAAGTCTACAAGTCTGTTTTCTAATTTTCTTATTACGCCCATGAGTTATCCCATCAGTATCTAGTGAGAAACAGTTATGTACATCTAAATTGTCCAAACCTGAAAACATTTTGAACATCTGTATCATATCTCCCCTCATACAACATCTCTCAAAAATAAACATACCTAATTCCTTTAATCTATCCCTGTCTTCCAATCTTCTTAGGTTAGGGATAAGCTTAGTTGCCCTAAGTTGCACACCTTCAAGCATATCAATATCATGTCTAAAGTGAGGGGACCAAGCTTGAATGCAGTATTCTAAGTGAGGCCTAACATAAGAATTATATAATTTACAGATGACTTCCTTACTCTTGTAACTAACATTCCTCTTAATAATACCAGACATTTTATTTGCTTTATTTCTAGACTTCAAGTGCACTGCTTAGAAAATTTTAGATCACTACAAACTATAATGCCAAGATTCCTTTCCTTTCTAACATCCTCTAACCATTTCCCTTGCCTCTCATAACTGAAGTTTTCATTATTTCTACCAAAATGTGTGACTTTGCAGTTTTGAACATTGAATTTCACTTGCCATTTACTAGCCCAAGCAACTAATCTATCGAGATCCTTTTTGCAGTTTATAAGAATTTTCTGTAGCTATTTAAGATCACCCGAAGATGTCACCCCAGCCATTTTTAGTTAGCTTTATAAGCAGGGTTTCGGAGCCGGTAAAAAAACTTCTGGCTCCGACTCCGGCTCCGGAGCAGAAATTTTTTACAGTCTGGCTCCGGCTCTGGCTCCGGCTCTTTTATAGTAAATTCTGTTAATTATAAAATAAATATCTAGATTTATATAACTAATTGTCCAATTTAAAATATTGCACAAAAATATTTTATTATTAAATCACTTTAATACTCAAAATTTAAATTTCTTATGATTTTAAATTAGGCAAATATAATGATAGAATGAAGTTATTTAAATAACTAAAGGAAAATGATGAAAACTAAATGATATTAAATATTTATTAACAATGGTAGCTTATATAAATTAGAGAAACTTGCCTCCTAATTAGTTCAAAGTTCAAACTTAAGAATTCTCATATGGAAAATAGTAACAATCAAACTTTCTGAGATAATATATGCATCTTTTTTTAAGTGTTGAAACTTGAAAGCTTCATGAAAGCCAACTTGGCTTGAAAAAAAGAGCTGAATATTTCAAAAAATTCAGTTTTTAAATTTTTAATAGGTTATATTATTTACTTAGAGAGAGATTTTCTTTTAGTCAAAAAGTTTTGTAATTTAATTAACAAAAGCAATTCAACTAAAGGTCAAAAGTTCAAACTACTAATACATATTATAAAAGAAAATTTACAAAATCATTTACCCTACGCTTATAAAATCAATACTACTACTCGGATTAACAAATGAAAACTAATGCAAAATTTTTTTTATTCTAGTTAAGGTATAATCAAACTAATTTTAAACATAAAATCAAGATATTCTTCTTGTAAATCTGTTTCCTTAAAATAATTGAAAATGAAAATTACTAAGTTTATTTATAATTTTTTTTTTTAAAACAAGATGGCCTCAATTATATTTTTTTTAAGTATAACCTTAAATCAGACTTTATCTTTAAAGTTCAAACTACATATTAAAAAATTAAAAAGTTTGCAAATTCAATGATACATTTACAGTATCATAAATCATAATACTCCTTGTATTAAAAAATGAAAGCAAAATAATAACTTTTGCAGAAATTTTTACTAATGTAGCTAAGGTAGGAAACTAATTTTTAAACATAAAATCAAGATATTCTCCTTGTAAATCTGTTTCCATAAAAAAAATTATGAATTAGAATTATTTATCTAAGTTTACTTATAAACATTTGTTCTTAAAAATAACATAGCCTCAACAATATCTTCTTTCATACGTGTCCTTAAATCAGATTTTAAAATTTTCAGTGCTGAAAATAGCCATTCAACACTGACTTGTGTTGAAGGCATAGCTACTAGAAGATTTGCAACATCTCTTATAACTTTAGGATACCTTTCTATTACTTGTTCAAAAGACAGTTTTGACGAACAGTCAAATTTTTCAATCTCAGGAAAAGATTCCTCAACTTGCAATTTGAGGGTACACATTGGACTGAGAGGTGGTATTAGTTCACTTTCTAAACGAGGACGTTTTGATTTCTTACCATGTTGAATATCAATAATTTTTTCAAAATCAAACTCGCTGACATCAGAAGTGGTGGAAGATGATGATGAATTTGATGATGATGCAATAATCTCGGTTCCACATTCCTCTCTTAATAGAGACTTTATTTGAAAGGTCTAGGTTACTTTTCATTCTGATTGCTATATTGCATAGGGCATCCTTGGCTTTAACTACCTGTTCAGATGTTAATAAGCATCTATATCTAGGATCTATATAAACAGCAGCAAGCAATACTTCATTATCAAGTAAAATATTTTCTCTCCTTTCCATGGAACTTTTAATGTCATCAGCTATGGTGCCTTCTATCTTGGAAAGAAAATACATCAAAGATTTCCACTCTTTCAAAAATTGACCAGGAGTCAAATCTTCACTTTGAATTTTTTTTGTTACTATATATGGCTGGTACAGTACTCTTTCCAATCTTCTTGCTTGTTCCCACATTATTTCTGAAAGATTCACATTTGAATTTGCCATGTCCAAGAGTACAGGTTTTAATTCTAATAAGCGCTCTATCATTAAATAAGTGCTGCCCCATCGAGTAGGTTGATCTAAAATAGCAGCCTTGCCTGCACGTCTTTTAATTATTTCTTCCACTTTTGGGTTTCTTGCTGCTACTACAACCTGTCTCAACTTACCTATGAGAGAGGTAGCATGTTTCTCTCTCAATCCATCACAAATAGCAAGTTGCAAGGTATGTGCACCACAACGCATGTGGTTGATTCTGGAGAAGTGTGAAATTTCAGATACAATACTGTCAATTTCTTCTACACAAGATGCCACTTCCTGAGTGTCTGTTGAATCATCATGATGTTCACCAAATGTTTGTATATCATCTTCTGAAGTTGCCTCTTGATTATCATTCAACTTCTCAACAGTTTTAATCATATTTGATGCATTATCACTGACAATGCAGAGCACAAATTCTTTCGGTATGCCGTACTCTTCCAGAGTTCTCATAATTAGATCATGCAGGTAGTCACTAGTTTGCTGAGCATGTGTATCTTTTACTGCTATAGTGCGGGTGAGGATTTTATCATCATCATCAATAAATCGGACATTGATGGCAAAATAATGTGTCCGTATTCGTGTGCAACCATCAACTTTTAAATATATGAAGCGCCCTTTTAATTGCTCTTTGAGAGCAAATTTTTCTTCTTTTGATTTTTCTATCACTAAATGACGGATATTGTCTTTATCTAAACTAATCTTGAATTTCTGAGCCATTTCTTCTAGTAGACTGCGCATAGCTGGCTTTTCAAACATAGATAGAGGCATAGAATCTTTAACAACTAACTCAATTATGCTATTTTTAAAATTATCTGTAGTCATTGAGATAGTGACTTTTTGAGACATCAAAAATTTAGTAATGTTTTGCTGGTTTGCTTTAGTTTTTGAACTGGCAGAAGTACTGGGTCTTGAAAGCTCAAGCATTTGCTTCTTTTCTTCCATCATTTTTGATATTTCAGGATGTAATCGACTCAAGTGTCTTTTCAAATTATATGCTCTTGAGGAGACATCAGGCTTTTTGCTTTGAGGCTTGGTAATTTTAGTTCCACACGTTGAAATATTTCCCGAAGCATCAGAAACTTCACAAATACAAACATAGTGTTTCTTATCTGAACTTTCAGTAAAATACTTGAATATATCAGACTTCTTTATTGAATCTCTATCCATTATGAAGGGTCATAGACTGATAATTATAATTAAAGAATCAAGTACAAATTACAAAGAATCTGAAAAAAAAGAAATTTAGCAATACAAGATAATTGACCTAAAAATAAAAATAGTTCAATCCAAGTCAGAAGGACCAACCTTACTAGGTATGTATCTAGGTAGTTACCTACTTAGATAAATAGTTAGTACCTACCTACCTAAGGTCTCCACCACCATAAAAAAATGTTTACCTATATAATTAAGTGTTGTTAAGACAAATCTTCCCAAATATTTAATGGTTAAAAAATGGAAATTTGCAGATTATTCCTGCAACTCCCACACCTCCATAAAATCCAAGAATCCTATGGTACCATTTTTCGTAATATATTACAAGAATTATAATTTGCAACTAAACCTATATTTAACAAATAACAATTTAGGTAGCAATATATCGCCCGGAGCCAGACCATGGAGCCATATTTTCAAGGTTTCTGGCTCCGGCTCCAGGTAAGCAAAATTCACTGGCTCCACCAACTCCGGCTCCGACTCCGAAACCCTGTTTATAAGGCTAACTAACGAAAATATCAACTTAACCTAACCAATCATTAGGTCAACTGTATGCCCTTGACAATTGGTTAGGTTAGGTCATGATATTTTCATTAGTTAGCCTTATAACTAACTAAAAAAGGCTGGGGTGACAGATCTTCAGGTGATCCACTATTTGTAACTCGAGCAACTACTTTTGTATCATCTGCAAATTTAGAAATTTTATAACCTACTCCTTTCTCTAAATCATTTAAATATAAAATAAACTAATGGACCTAAAACTGATCCCTGTGGTATGCCACTTTTCACTTTCTGCCACCCAGATTCATGACCATTTAGAATTACTCTGTTCTGTCTACCAACCATTTTTCTACCCAATTTATAACTGACCATAATATCTCACAAGCTTTTAATTTATACAGACATCTCCAATGTAGAACCTTGTCAAATGCTTTACTAAAATCTAAATAAACAACATCTACATCATTTCCATTATTTACCTGATCAGTTACAAATTCTAAAAAATCTAAGAGATTATTAGACAAACAAGACCTTCCTGATCTAAATCCATGTTATGAACTTCAAATAAGATTAAAATTCTCCAAATAATCTTAAATATTATTTTTTATAATTCTTTCTAGTATCTTTCCTACTAATGATGTCAAACTAACAGGCCTATAATTTCCTACCTCCTCCTTACTACCCTTTTTGTAAATGGGTACTACATTAACTTTTTTCCATTCATTTGGTACTTCTGCATAATTAATTGACCTAGCAAACAAAATAGTTAGTGCCTCATAAGCTTTCTTCCCCTTCTCTGAGAATCCTACAAATATATTATCAGGTCCAGCAGCCTTATTTGACTTCAATGTATGAATCAGTTGCCTATCATCATCCTTCCTCATACGAATATGATCAAGAATGTCTGAATTTACGAGATCTAAAGAATTAAAATCAAAGTTATTTAAATTTTCTTCAGTAAAAACAGAGCTACAATAATCATTAAAAATACCAATATCATCTTGATCTTTTTCAAACATTCTATCATCATATTTTATTAGGTCAATCCTATCATGTTTTTTATTATTATATTTATAATTTAAACTAAAGAATCTTTATTGCTATTTCTAGCTAAATTTATTTCACTATGCCTTTTCTTCTTCCTAATCAAACTATTTAGCTTATTTCTTAACTGCCTATAATTATCCCAGTCCAAAATGCAATGATATCCAATTTGGTATCCCAAATTATTCAACCAACCAGTTAGGTCAACTGTACACCCTTGATGATTGGTTAGGTTAAGTAGTGATACTTTCATTTAAACTAATAAAAATATCAAGACTTAACCTAACCAATCAAGGGCATATAGTTGACCTAACTGGGCAGTCAATTAACATAACCCAATAATAAACAAAAGTAATTTGAAAGTGTTATTGCGCCATTTATTTTTGGTTGGTTGAATAATTTGGGATGCCAAAATTGGATATTGACCAAAATACTATCACTACCTTTAAATTCCCTGAATGCCCTTTTTTTATTTTTAATAATTTTAATTATATCCCTATTCCACCACAAAGGTTTCCTAATCTTGTTATTCATAACACTTCTGAAAGGAATACACCTACAGTGTACATCCTCTAAAATTTCTTTGAATCTAGACCACATCTCAATAGTATTTTTATTGGCAAATTCATTATCCCACTTTACTGAGCCTAACAACTCTAAATTAGCACACCTAAAGCAAAACCACCCCCTGTGTAATTTCTTTATTTATAGTCAGATTTTTATAAAATTTTTAATATAGAGATTTTCAAGGTAGACATCGGAATAACACACCATTTTCTTAAAAAAAAAATTCTAAAAAAAAAAATACAAAAACTAGGCATTCAGTTGACCTAACCAGGCCTTCAATGGTAGACATTAGAATAACATTGAAGGCCCAGTTAGTATTTGAAAACCTCTATATTGAAAATTTCATAAAAACCTGACCATAAATAAAGTAATTACATAGGGGGTGCTTTTGCCTTAGGTGCGCCCCTAAATCTACTATATAGTCACCCTTTGAGAAACAAGACCCTAGATCAGGGATTCCCAATCATTTTCCAGTGCGACCCCTTCTAGTGCTGTTGCCTATCCAGTGCGACCCCAAGTCATTACGAAGAACAAGTATATATATATATATATATATATATATATATATATATATATATATATATATATATAATTTTATCTAGTGAGGAAGAATCTTAAAATAAATAGACACATATTTTTATACGTATTTATTTAACTGTAAAAACAAATAAGGAAATGTATTATATAACTCAAGAGTGTAAAAGTAAACATTGTCAGAAACTATTTACAACTCTCTCATGTTTAATATGTAATATAAAACAACATATCAATCGATATTCTAAGTTCCTACTCTATCATATGTCTGATATGCTATAACAGTGGCATATTTCATATCTGACATGTGTACATTATGATTTGATTAATTTTTTGTACCTGGGGGTATATGAGGTTAAGGAACATAGCATACAATTTTCTAAGTTGATGTTTGAAATACGGTTACGGTACTCATTTTTCATAAATACCATTCACGAGAAAGCTGCCTCACAGATATAGGTGGTTCCAAATTGTACCAGAACTTTGATAGCTTGATTTTTAACAGTCGAATGTCTCTCTGCTAAAGTAATCCAGAACTTTTCTACGTCATCATAGATATCAAAATTCACCCTTGCCTCATTGTCATTGCAAAGACACTTGCGACCACATCGACCACATTGGCTCCCTGCGACCCTTTGTGATGAGGCTTGCGACCCCATTTAGGGTCGTGACCCCGGGTTTGGGAACCACTGCCCTAGATGGTCATTGCTGACTAGATCCCTATTTAATTCGGTTAATTTCTATTCTGAATGGCAACCAGTACCCATATATATGGACTCTGGTTTTATAGGTTTTTGAGGATGCTAAATACAATGGTGAGGTCCATTTTTAGGTAAATATTTACTATTACACCAGTCTCTAGTAAAAAGTTTTAAAAGCTGGTTTTCAATATTTTTCAATATGCTGAAAAACAAATTTCACCTTCAAAATTAGCCGAACCTAAAATAACCTAAGCAAACCTAACCTAACAAAACTAAATGATTCAAATTAAAATCAGTGGAAGTGCCATTTTTTTACTCTTTTCCCATTAGAGAGTTTAAGCTTCAGTAACTCTTTTAACAAATCATTTGCAATGGAAATGAGTATAATTTTTTAATTCAGCACATTGAAAAACAGCTTTTAAAACTTTCTACCGGAGACTGGTGTAATAGTAAAGAAATACCCATTTTTGTTACTATGCACTGAATAATAAATTGCACTAGTTGGTGCACTGCGCTTCTTGTTTATGTGTATGTGGGCTCTTTCTTTATGCACATGCATGCATCCATTAATATAGTTGTGCAAGGGAGCATCTCATAAAAAATCATGGCTTGTGAAGGTTGTGAGCAAATGTTCTATATGCTAATTTCTGAGGTGTTTAATAACAATGAAAAAGCATTAAAGATTTTTGAAGAGCATGGTGTAATCACGTCCTCAAAGGTGTGCCTATCCTGCAATAGTGGATGGGTTAGGTTAGGTTTAGTTAGATTAGTTAGTGACAAAAAACATCAAGACTATTCAGTTTCTCCTAAAACCCCTAAAATGACTTTCTATATGCAACATTACTGGTTGCCATTCAGACTAGAAATTTACCTTTAATTCTATCTTAAAACGTATGATCAAGGCAGTTATTCGTCATATTTTTGTTAGTTTTAATGAAAATACCAAGATTTAACCTAACCAATCATCAAGGGTGTATAGTTAACTTAACCAGTCATTCAGTTAACCTAACCGGGCACTAAATAATTTTCATGTAGGTTTCGATCAATAAAATTATTTTCTTATTGGTATTTTTTACCATTTTGGGGCTAAGCCCAATGATCAGCCATACTAGGCCCTTAAGAACTAGGTTAACTTACTCCAGTCATAACTTCATCTTGTAAATAATCTGGTATTAACTGCGATAAATGCGTTTTCCCAATTTTTTCACAATAGTTTGGTTTACAAAGTAACGCTTCCATTCCAAAAAAAATGTACCTGAAATACTAGTAAATAACAAAAAATTAATAAATTACTGTAGGCCCTCACTCAACAGAAAGATCACTACTTCAATATACTTTGTCACGAAAAAAAACTTTTAGGGGTCCTTTTAGACTATTTCGAATGACATTGCATTATTCAGAAAGAGGTAAAGTTCATAACAGCTTTCACACTTGAACCGTACAAACCAAAGATTCAACCAAAGTACTCCCACGTACAAACATTGTACAGTAACAAGTGTTGAATTGGATTTTAGATGATACATATTTTTCATCCTCGGATTGGTCAACCGTTGGAAGAAATTAAGCTAAGCCCCAGTGGCTTCATGTTTTCCAAATGAAATGTAATGTAATGAATGAAGATTTGTAGATTGTAAATACTGTATATTCTTAGCTTAAGTTATGTAGACTACTTTGGTAGTAGTAAATAGTTGTGTGCTAATTAGCTGACTTGAAATTGACATTTTGCAAGATTTTAAATAATAAATAGATTGTAAATAGTGTATATTCTTAGCTTAAGTTATGTAAGCTACTTTGGTAGTAGTAAATAGTTGTATGTTAATTAGCTGACTTGAGAGTGACGTTCTGCAAGATTTTATTATTACTGTATTATAAAATTAGCAGTGTTGGGCACTAAAGCGTTAATCCGATAACAGTTAATTAACGAAGTTAACTTTTTTTAACGGACTATTAACGGAAGTTAATTTTCATTTATCGTTATCGGACCAGTTAACTTCCGATAACTCGATATTTAGTCCGTTAAAGTCCGTTAACACGTTAACTGCGAGGAGTCATTCACGGAAGATCACCGCTCCGCGAATGAATTCAAACCGCCATAACTTCAGTCTGCCAATTCCGTTCTCTGCCGCAGTGGAACGGCTCTTCTCTCTCGGCAAGGACATCCTGAGGCCCAAGAGGTCAAGACTGGCAGTTGGGCCTAACTTTGAGAAGTTGGTCTTTCTGAAGGGCAACCAGCACATTGTGTCATAGTCTTTAATAAATGTGCCTAAAATTTAATTTTACCTTTCAGTTCCCGCCATAATAATTCTCTGGTAAATTAAAATTTAGTTAATGGTTAGTGGTTACAAGGGTTTCAAAACATGTAATCAGTACATTTTTTATTAAAAATAAAAAAAAAGTTATTAAGCAAAAAAGTTGCAAAACTTGATAAAAATACAGTTAAATACCTATTTATTGTTGGATTTTGCATAAATAAACATTTTCTATGGGTTTTAAAGCTTTTTTCCTTGATTTTTTAAAATGTTAGTAAAGAAATAGTTATCGTTAACGGATTATCGTTAACTTCCGTTAACTTTGTAGTAAAATTATACCTCAATTTAGATTGTCTTCATCTCAAAAACTACCCATTTTCATTGGATTGAAACTATGGAATGACTTGCATGCCGATATAAAAAATATTGCGAATGTAAATTTGTTTAAAACCAAGTTAAAATCCCGATTAATAATGGGATACTAACAAAAATCTTGGATTAATGTCCACTAATAATGTTTAATATTGTCCATTAATATTGTTTAATATTGAAATACAGGCTTTAACTATTAATAATACTTATTTACTTATTTATTTGTTTTATTATTATTAATTTATAACGGCTAGCTGCTTATTTTTAATAAGAGCCATGGGCGCCCGCAGGTAGGGGCAAGGGGGGGCGCTTGCCTCCCCCTGGAAATGCCAAGAAAATATATTAAATATTTTCTAAGAAAATATTTATATCCTAAACTTGCTGAAAAGTATCCAACTGCCTCCTAAAGGGTGAAAATTTTTATTTGTGTGCATGATAAAAGGTTGCTACCTTTTTATTTGTTCAGAAGTCCCCCCTTAAAATTATCCCGCCAAGTTGGCAGCGCCAACTCAAGCACCTGGCTGCATGCAGTGCGTGGCAGCCATTGTTTTTGATCCTTACACATGCACAGTCGAAAGATCCTTCAGTACACTTCGGCGAGTTAAAACATGGCTGAAGTCTACTATGTCTGATGAGCGACTCTCTGGGTTATGTATGCTCAGTGTACACCGGGAGAAAATCAACTCCAACAAAACTGATTTTATGGAAAAGGTTGTTCATAATTTTGGTAGTGACCGCAGACGACTACAATTCCTATTCAAATGAGTAGTGTAGGTGATGCTCGAAACACCGTTTTCAAATTAGGTACAACATTTACTTCAGTGTGCTTTTTTCTTCATTCTATCATGTTTCTGTTATAAATAAAATAAATGATTGTTATCATGTGCATTGTATGTATATACAATTTTATACAATATATATTTGCATTTTCCATTACAGAAAATGCAACACTAAACTTGCTTAGAATTAACCTGCTGGTTCCTAAGGGGTCAAAAGTTTTTTGCTTGCTCCGGTCCCTACCTATTAATACATTAAATTTTGCCCCCCCTTGGAAAAAATCCTGCGGGCGCCCATGATAAGAGCCCAGTAAAGCCTAAAGCTTAAGGGCCAAATTAAAAAAAAAATAAATAAATAAATAGTCGAGCTTCACAATTATTTATGTCATTGTAAAAATTGTAAATTGTAAAAAGACTACTGTATTTATTTTATTATTAATAAAGGTTATTCTATCTATTCTATCCATCTATTATCGGATTATCGTTATCGGAGTTAAAAATTGAGGTTAACGGATTATCGTTATCGAAGTTAACTTTTTGGTTAGCGGTGCCCACCACTGAAAATTAGGTACTTTTGCATTATCCTCCCAACACTCATTTTTTTTTTTAATGGAAGGAAAATAAAGTACGTTATCAAAACACACTTAATTTTTAATCGTGAAAAGGCATGAAAGCAGTAATATCACGCAACATCGCAAGAAAGGGATTTTCATGCTCAACACTGCGACGCCATATAAATTCAGCCAACTAAAAAGAAAGCATGTGTCGCGCGGTTCCGCATTGCTAACCTAACCTAACCTAACTTGAAGCCGGCTAACTACGGCTAACGCCTGCGGCGGGCTGTTTTTACCGTAACCTAACCTAACCTAATACCAACACTAATTTTTTTTATAATGGAAGGAAAATAAAGTACCATAACCAAAACCAAACCAACATTATATAAAAAAATTAGTGTTGGGAGGATAATGCAAAAGAACCTAAAATTATTATAAAATATAGCTCATGACTTGGAAAACCTCAATAGGCCCCAGTGCTTCATGTTTTCTAAATGAAATGTAATGTAAGTATACTGTATATACAATGACTTCACAAAAATTCTTTGATGATAAATATTCAGTTTCGGAACCACCAGTTTTTTGTCGATTTTCTCTTGCTCGCGAATGCTTCCCCGATTTCAATAGGCATAGAGTTTCTAAAAATCGAAAAATGATGGGAATCGAACAGTATTTAGAGGTCACTCAAGTTTAACACTTTCTTGTAGCTATTTAGGAAAAAAAAGAAATTTCAATCATTCTCTTATTCTCTTTATTTCTGAACAAAAATGAAAATAAACGAAATGCACCTTTCATTAATTGAAATAAGCGCGTATAAATGGATTGTTTTCATCATCAATCTGTCCTACACTACTTGATTTTACTCTTCAAGCTCTCCTTCGTCTTGACGGGGATCAACTTCTGGTGAGCCCGAACCACCTTGAGGACGAATTGCTTCTGCTTCTCATCACGCGTGATGGTGGAATTGAATCTTTTCATCAAAGCGATACCACGCTCGGCGGCGTCATTGACCACCTTCAGGGCTTTCACCCTCTTTTGCGCCGTGATCCAATCCTGGTCATTGATCCAATCCTCTGGATCTTTCATGAGGAAGGTGGGAGACTCAGATTCTGGAAGGATCGCGCGGAAGAAGACTTCTTTTGTTCTCCGGGTGACGAAGAGCTCGATGGATTGCTGTGGATTGAAGTTCTTCGGATCGATCCACTTGAGTCCTTTCTTCGTGGCGGGGGATTGAAGTCGTTGGACCATCTTTAGCTTCGTGTCCTTTGGAATGCGGTCGTCAAAGAAACCAAGCCCCACGAGATCCTCTGAGAGGTACCACAGGTGCCTTTTCAAGGCCATGGATGCCGTGTGGCTGACTTCCTTGTCAGGGTAGGCCTCGAGCAGGCGAAGGAACTCTAGGTCGTTCAGTGGAGCTCGATTCGAGACCATTGCCTCATTCCACTGCTTCACGTACGCGAGGGAGATGAACAAACACAGCCGCCGAAGTCCTCCTTCTTCCCTGGCTGTCAGGTCCAGTTGGTGACGGAACATGAAAATCTTGAGGGCATAGATGGCTTTGGCCATCCATCTGGCGTGGTGATAGGCCCCAGGCTGACGAAATCCCCCTGGACCTGACCGCCAAGGAAGCGGTAGGAAAGGATGAGGAGTTCACGGTAGTCTTCTCGGGGATGTGTGCCGTGGGAAAGCGTCTGCTGCAGGTATTTCTTCATGGAAGACGCTTGATTTGCCCAGTGTCAGTTGTTGTGGGATTGCTTTCGTCACCGATGGACAGAATGACCCTTTGTCAATGGAGGCCCACCGCTGTTGAAATCTTTTGAAGAGGAGAATGTCAGGGGAAGAGGACGGCCCCAGACATCGCACGAAGACATCCTTGAGTAAGATCTCCAAGACGTGGTGACGGCAAGCCAACCACAACATGGGACGGCCAAACTCCTGCTCAATGCGAACGCAAGCACCTTGGATCATCCCAGCGTTCACAGCTGTGGTGTCGAATCCCAGTCCAATGATTTGCTCCGAAATGCCAAAAGCCTGGACTTCCTGGAGTACGGCTGCAGCCTGTTCTTTTCCAGTGCCGTCCACCGCAACGGGTACACCAAGAAGCTCCTCGACTCCATCGCCAGTCACCACAACAGCAATCCGGTCAACCTCCTTCTTCTCCTTGGCGATATCTTCCAACAGTTTCCCATCCCAGTGCAAGACTAAAGGACCAGAAGCTTCGAACTTTCGGGTCAACTCTTCTCCCATCTCCTTTCGGATCTGTTCCGTGTTCGATGAACAGTTGCTGGCGAGATTACCAGGTCATCCAGGTCATGACCCAAACTCTGAGCTGCTGCTGCAAAGGACGACGTTGCTTGTCTCACGGACATGTTGTCGCGATCCCAAGCAGCGATGAGATTCGGGTCCGTGAGGGCATTCATTCGCCTTTTCTTTTGAGTCTGGGCCTTGCTGGTGCTGGCGCTTGGTACGTCTCGTCGTCATCATCCTCGTCTTCCGTGTTCATTTCAGTGCTGCTACCATCCACCTCCAAGATCGCTACCTCCATGAGCTGTGTCACCCCAGCATCCCATTTACTCTTCCTAGCCGTGGCTGCAAGATCCCTCTTCCGCTTCACAGCTTTCTTCTTCGCTGTCTTCTGGTCCACCCCCGCAAGACTTGACGACATCCTGTCTTCCCTCTGCGAGGTGAGAAAATCCTTGTCCTCCTGAGGGACCTTGGAGGAGGATAGCGCGGAGGAGTGAGCCACGTCAAACACGTCTTCCAAATCCGACTTGAACATCCCCTCCTTGTACCGGTAACCCTCTTGCGGCTTTGTCCTGTTCTTCTTGAGTGCGTCGTAGGTATAGATCAACTTCGCCAGCTTCTCCCCTGCGTACTTCTTGGTGGTAGTTGGTATGTTGGCCTTCTCCCAGATGGGCCAGATGGTTTCCACCACCAGGCGAATGCTCTCCGATTTGGTCTTCCTTCCCTCTTGGTCTTGGTGGTGGTGGAAGTAAAGGAGCAGGCATTGCTCCTTCGATGGAAGTCGTGGACAAACAATCGCTGCAATTGGGGCCTTGTCCAGCAACCACAACTGGTTTCCTGCTCTAGTAACCATCACCTGCGAAAGAGAAGAAAATCTTGTATGAGTGAAACAGAAGTGGCGAACTTGAGTGACCCCTAAAAATCCTCCTACAGCTGTCAAATTTTGTGATAACAATCCTTTATAAAGGTGTAATACGGGCAAGCGTCGCCCCGACCCGAAATCCTCCATTCGTATATTTGAGACACCCTAATATATATATATATATATATATATACATTCAACTGCAAAGAACACGCAGTATAAATAACGTAAAGAACGACGCTTGTATAGGAGATATTCCGCGCAAGACGAGAAAGAGAAAACAACAAATGAAAAAATGAAGTACCACCTGGGAATCGAACCCGGGATCTTCCGATTGCCGGTCAGACGCGATAACCACTACACCATGGACTTCACTCTTCCAAATGCCGTAATTCCTCTACATACTCGCAGAAACCAATGCCCCAAGGGGGCACCTCCCGCATGCCGTAACATTATATACATTCAACTGCAAAGAACACGCAGTATAAATAACGTAAAGAACGACGCTTGTATAGGAGATATTCCGCGCAAGACGAGAAAGAGAAAACAACAAATGAAAAAATGAAGTACCACCTGGGAATCGAACCCGGGATCTTCCGATTGCCGGTCAGACGCGATAACCACTACACCATGGACTTCACTCTTCCAAATGCCGTAATTCCTCTACATACTCGCATAAACCAATGCCCCAAGGGGGCACCTCCCGCATGCCGTAACATTATATACATTCAACTGCAAAGAACACGCAGTATAAATAACGTAAAGAACGACGCTTGTATAGGAGATATTCCGCGCAAGACGAGAAAGAGAAACAACAAATGAAAAAATGAAGTACCACCTGGGAATCGAACCGGGATCTTCCGATTGCCGGTCAGACGCGATAACCACTACACCATGGACTTCACTCTTCCAAATGCCGTAATTCCTCTACATACTCGCAGAAACCAATGCCCCAAGGGGGCACCTCCCGCATGCCGTAACATTATATACATTCAACTGCAAAGAACACGCAGTATAAATAACGTAAAGAACGACGCTTGTATAGGAGATATTCCGCGCAAGACGAGAAAGAGAAAACAACAAATGAAAAAATGAAGTACCACCTGGGAATCGAACCCGGGATCTTCCGATTGCCGGTCAGACGCGATAACCACTACACCATGGACTTCACTCTTCCAAATGCCGTAATTCCTCTACATACTCGCAGAAACCAATGCCCCAAGGGGCACCTCCCGCATGCCGTAACATTATATACATTCAACTGCAAAGAACACGCAGTATAAATAACGTAAAGAACGACGCTTGTATAGGAGATATTCCGCGCAAGACGAGAAAGAGAAAACAACAAATGAAAAAATGAAGTACCACCTGGGAATCGAACCCGGGATCTTCCGATTGCCGATCAGACGCGATAACCACTACACCATGGACTTCACTCTTCCAAATGCCGTAATTCCTCTACATACTCGCAGAAACCAATGCCCCAAGGGGGCACCTCCCGCATGCCGTAACATTATATACATTCAACTGCAAAGAACACGCAGTATAAATAACGTAAAGAACGACGCTTGTATAGGAGATATTCCGCGCAAGACGAGAAAGAGAAAACAACAAATGAAAAAATGAAGTACCACCTGGGAATCGAACCCGGGATCTTCCGATTGCCGGTCAGACGCGATAACCACTACACCATGGACTTCACTCTTCCAAATGCCGTAATTCCTCTACATACTCGCAGAAACCAATGCCCCAAGGGGGCACCTCCCGCATGCCGTAACATTATATACATTCAACTGCAAAGAACACGCAGTTGAATGTATATAATGTTACGGCATGCGGGAGGTGCCCCCTTGGGGCATTGGTTTCTGCGAGTATGTAGAGGAATTACGGCATTTGGAAGAGTGAAGTCCATGGTGTAGTGGTTATCGCGTCTGACCGGCAATCGGAAGATCCCGGGTTCGATTCCCAGGTGGTACTTCATTTTTTCATTTGTTGTTTTCTCTTTCTCGTCTTGCGCGGAATATCTCCTATACAAGCGTCGTTCTTTACGTTATTTATACTGCGTGTTCTTTGCAGTTGAATGTATATAATGTTACGGCATGCGGGAGGTGCCCCCTTGGGGCATTGGTTTCTGCGAGTATGTAGAGGAATTACGGCATTTGGAAGAGTGAAGTCCATGGTGTAGTGGTTATCGCGTCTGACCGGCAATCGGAAGATCCCGGGTTCGATTCCCAGGTGGTACTTCATTTTTTCATTTGTTGTTTTCTCTTTCTCGTCTTGCGCGGAATATCTCCTATACAAGCGTCGTTCTTTACGTTATTTATACTGCGTGTTCTTTGCAGTTGAATGTATATAATGTTACGGCATGCGGGAGGTGCCCCCTTGGGGCATTGGTTTCTGCGAGTATGTAGAGGAATTACGGCATTTGGAAGAGTGAAGTCCATGGTGTAGTGGTTATCGCGTCTGACCGGCAATCGGAAGATCCCGGGTTCGATTCCCAGGTGGTACTTCATTTTTTCATTTGTTGTTTTCTCTTTCTCGTCTTGCGCGGAATATCTCCTATACAAGCGTCGTTCTTTACGTTATTTATACTGCGTGTTCTTTGCAGTTGAATGTATATAATGTTACGGCATGCGGGAGGTGCCCCCTTGGGGCATTGGTTTCTGCGAGTATGTAGAGGAATTACGGCATTTGGAAGAGTGAAGTCCATGGTGTAGTGGTTATCGCGTCTGACCGGCAATCGGAAGATCCCGGGTTCGATTCCCAGGTGGTACTTCATTTTTTCATTTGTTGTTTTCTCTTTCTCGTCTTGCGCGGAATATCTCCTATACAAGCGTCGTTCTTTACGTTATTTATACTGCGTGTTCTTTGCAGTTGAATGTATATAATGTTACGGCATGCGGGAGGTGCCCCCTTGGGGCATTGGTTTCTGCGAGTATGTAGAGGAATTACGGCATTTGGAAGAGTGAAGTCCATGGTGTAGTGGTTATCGCGTCTGACCGGCAATCGGAAGATCCCGGGTTCGATTCCCAGGTGGTACTTCATTTTTTCATTTGTTGTTTTCTCTTTCTCGTCTTGCGCGGAATATCTCCTATACAAGCGTCGTTCTTTACGTTATTTATACTGCGTGTTCTTTGCAGTTGAATGTATATAATGTTACGGCATGCGGGAGGTGCCCCCTTGGGGCATTGGTTTCTGCGAGTATGTAGAGGAATTACGGCATTTGGAAGAGTGAAGTCCATGGTGTAGTGGTTATCGCGTCTGACCGGCAATCGGAAGATCCCGGGTTCGATTCCCAGGTGGTACTTCATTTTTTCATTTGTTGTTTTCTCTTTCTCGTCTTGCGCGGATATCTCCTATACAAGCGTCGTTCTTTACGTTATTTATACTGCGTGTTCTTTGCAGTTGAATGTATATAATGTTACGGTATGCGGGAGGTGCCCCCTTGGGGCATTGGTTTCTGCGAGTATGTAGAGGAATTACGGCATTTGGAAGAGTGAAGTCCATGGTGTAGTGGTTATCGCGTCTGACCGGCAATCGGAAGATCCCGGGTTCGATTCCCAGGTGGTACTTCATTTTTTCATTTGTTGTTTTCTCTTTCTCGTCTTGCGCGGAATATCTCCTATACAAGCGTCGTTCTTTACGATATATATATATATATATATATATATCTTTTTTCTACCGGAACGGCGTTCCGGTACCTTTATTAAAGGGAAGGAGGCCCTTTTGGATTGGGATCTCACACGGTGGGGTGGGATAACAACTGCCAGAGATTGTAGAAAATTTAAAGCAGACTTCCAAAACCTTTCTTTCCTCCCAAATTCCCTACACACACACACACCTTGGTTTTGCTTCCGCCCGAATTGTTAATTCTGACGAAGGTTTGTTACTCCGGCTTAGACCTAGAACTTAATGTGAATCCGAACTACAACACACCGCGGGTGGTCAGAAATTACACGACCACCCAACCAAACCCATGCAGCGTCTTATATACCAACCAATTTTTATGTATGGAAAGATGAACAGCTGGGTGAGCTGAGCGCCACCTGCCATTGCTGGGAATCTAACCCGAGACCAGTGGATTCATAGTCAACAATGGTAATCACTATATAGTATATACACAGTATATACCTTTCAAAGGTTCCGTGCAATGATTCCTCATTTCACGAAGGTCAAACTTGTCGCCCCTCCTCTCGAGTTAGCCTGGTGAAGTAGTGAGTTGGTTTCTTGTACTCTCCACCTCACATAGCCATATATATATATATATATATATATATATATATATATATATATATATAATATCAAAGCTATTGACTTCTCCTTAGGGAAACGGAGCTTACAGATGAAAAGAAGGATCAACACAACGGCAAACATTTTCATTTATTTGTACATCAGACGTTTCGACAAATCTTTTGTCATCATCAGTGAGTTAAGTCTTAAAACCTTAAAACAAAATTGAAAAGTGAAAGTTACATCAATACAATATTAAAACCATTAAAATTAAAACCTTAAAGCAAAATGAAAATTGCATCAATACAAAATTAAAATCATTTAAATTTCATCACTGTAAAAACTAAAATTAAATTAAATTTCATCACTATAAAAACTAAAATTAAATTACCTCAATAGGTAAATACACAATGTTTACATCCACCTCCATACTTGGCAAAGTCTAAGGGAACACTGGATGGTCAGAGGATTAGAAAGGGTATGTCTGTGAAAAACGGTTGGTTAGTCAAAAGAGTTGTAATTTGTAGGATGAGCTATTATTATTAAGGGAGGGTTTGTTTCTATAGATGTACAAAGATTCTAAAATTCGGAGTTCTGTACGGTTATTGGATCTAGTTAAAATTTCAAACTGAGTTTTGTGAAGGGGATGGTCGTTTTCATTACTATGGTTTCTAATTGCGGATTGTGGAGGGCTACTGAGGGGACGGTTGGTACGGACTGACAAGCCCAAATGTTGAGAAAGGCGCACCTCCAGTTGGAGTTGAGTGCTGCCAATATACGCAGCCTTACAGCTGTCGCACGTGTATTTGTAAACAACATTGGGGCATACAGTTTTGGGGAATTCATCTTTGAACTTTAAAAAATTTGATAATTTAAACTGTTGAATCAATCAGCACTACTCCTTTACCCTTATCCGGTTTTGTAATGATGACAGAGTTATCCTTTTTCAAATTATTAAGAATTTTAAAATCTTGCTTATTAAAGAGGGGAGAAAACACCTTATGGGGTTTAAAATTATAAAAATTCTTAAAAGAGATGCTCTCCACTTGTTTTACCATCCAGTGTTCCCTTAGACTTTGCCAAGTATGGAGGTGGATGTAAACATTGTGTATTTACCTATTGAGGTAATTTAATTTTAGTTTTTATAGTGATGAAATTTAATTTAATTTTAGTTTTTATAGTGATGAAATTTAAATGATTTTAATTTTGTATTGATGCAATTTTCATTTTGCTTTAAGGTTTTAATTTTAATGGTTTTAATATTGTATTGATGTAACTTTCACTTTTCAATTTTGTTTTAAGGTTTTAAGACTTAACTCACTGATGATGACAAAAGATTTGTCGAAACGTCTGATGTACAAATAAATGAAAATGTTTGCCGTTGTGTTGATCCTTCTTTTCATCTGTAAGCTCCGTTTCCCTAAGGAGAAGTCAATAGCTTTGATATTAACCCAGAGATATGGCCGATCGACATTGAACTATTACAGACAATGTGAAAGAGTCTATTTGAAACTGAACAAGGCTATTTGTGATGAGAGTTTCTTGTCTAAGTGCAAAAGTTATAATATTGTGGCTAATTTCCTTAGATTTAAACTTTATAATAAACGCCTCCACAACTCCAAACTATATAAATCATGGCAACATAAATTATTAAATTTGGAGCTTCAATCGAAAACTAAAACAGTGAGTTTTCTCAAGCTGAAATATAAGAATTCTCTGTTTGGTCTAAAATCTAGGGTGTCTTATATTGATTATCATTGTTTAGTTACTAAATTTCAAACTTGCTGTGATAAAATTGTCAATAGACATAAAAGGATACATGCTGCCAAATTGGAAAAATTGGGAATCACTCAGTCGTTTTTTAGTAATCCAGATAATTTTATTTTTAATTTCTCTAATAGAGTTTTAAGTATTAGAGAGAAAGAAATATTGTCGTTAGGCTTAAATTTTGATCTACCTCATTATAAACTAAATTTTTATAAATTTTTCTCTGGCTTTGAAAATCTTCTCATGAATATTAAGAATTGTGAGATCCGACCAAATTTCTCGTTTCATAACTTGGTAAAACAAGTGGAGAGCATCTCTTTTAAGAATTTTTATAATTTTAAACCCCATAAGGTGTTTTCTCCCCTCTTTAATAAGCAAGATTTTAAAATTCTTAATAATTTGAAAAAGGATAACTCTGTCATCATTACAAAACCGGATAAGGGTAAAGGAGTAGTGCTGATTGATTCAACAGTTTAAATTATCAAATTTTTTAAAGTTCAAAGATGAATTCCCCAAAACTGTATGCCCCAATGTTGTTTACAAATACACGTGCGACAGCTGTAAGGCTGCGTATATTGGCAGCACTCAACTCCAACTGGAGGTGCGCCTTTCTCAACATTTGGGCTTGTCAGTCCGTACCAACCGTCCCCTCAGTAGCCCTCCACAATCCGCAATTAGAAACCATAGTAATGAAAACGACCATCCCCTTCACAAAACTCAGTTTGAAATTTTAACTAGATCCAATAACCGTACAGAACTCCGAATTTTAGAATCTTTGTACATCTATAGAAACAAACCCTCCCTTAATAATAATAGCTCATCCTACAAATTACAACTCTTTTGACTAACCAACCGTTTTTCACAGACATACCCTTTCTAATCCTCTGACCATCCAGTGTTCCCTTAGACTTTGCCAAGTATGGAGGTGGATGTAAACATTGTGTATTTACCTATTGAGGTAATTTAATTTTAGTTTTTATAGTGATGAAATTTAATTTAATTTTAGTTTTTATAGTGATGAAATTTAAATGATTTTAATTTTGTATTGATGCAATTTTCATTTTGCTTTAAGGTTTTAATTTTAATGGTTTTAATATTGTATTGATGTAACTTTCACTTTTCAATTTTGTTTTAAGGTTTTAAGACTTAACTCACTGATGATGACAAAAGATTTGTCGAAACGTCTGATGTACAAATAAATGAAAATGTTTGCCGTTGTGTTGATCCTTCTTTTCATATATATATATATATATATATATATATATATATATATATATATATATAATACAGTATATATACATACACAGAGCTGTGCCTTGTGGCGCTGATTTAGCGGCGTTAATTAGCGACGCTAGTTAATTATTAGCGCATCCATTAGCGGCGCTATTTTTCAAAATATCATAGTTAGCGGAACAGATAGCGCCGCTACATTTTTAGGCAATGTTAGGCGCTAATATAATTAAAATGAATAGAGTCTTAGAATGGTATTCTCTATATTACGTTGCTTTTTGTGCATAATGTTGAACGCAGAATGTATAATAATAAACAGTTTCCTGAACTGAATATGTAAAGGAGGCCAATGTCTTTCCAATAAATAAGTTTAAGTATAAATATCAAATAACGCAATTTTCTTGAATACCCAGTAATCATTTTAAAAATACAATTTTGTTCCCATTTGACACTATAAAAGATAACAAATAGCGAACACATATATATATATATACACAAATGCATTATTATTAAAAAATAATACTTAGCTATACATTTCATAAAAAATAGCGCCAAAATTAGCGTTAGCGTTAATGCCGCTAATTTTAAAAACTGTTAGCGTTAGCGGCGCTAGAATTTATTTACATTACCGTTAGCGTTAGCGGCGCTATATTTATCAGTTAGCGCGCATAGTTCTGTGTGTGTATACACACACACACACACACACACACACAGTTGTGGAATTGGGTGGGAACGCATGAAAACACAGTGGCCGGAGTTCTCATTAATTATGTAAAACGTTCCATTCACCAGATCAAGTGAATGATTAAGATGAAATTGCAAAGCTGTGGAAATACACACGTCTCAAACATTCTTAACAGTGTGAGTAGGGATAATCTTAAAATAGATTGCAGCGAAACGCCTGTGAGAGAGACAAGGGAATACCAGTTCCTGAATTAATGAGGTTAATTAAAGAGTTAAAGACTGGTTCTGGGTCATGGGTAGATGACCTATCGAATGAGCACTTAAAATATGCCAATGACGTGGTATGTCTACATATATCATTGCTCTTATCAGTCATGCTTGCTCATAGCTATATCCCTGCAGAGTTCATGAGGGTATATATCTTGCCCCTGGTCAAAAATAAGTATGGAGACATCCTGTCCAGCAATAATTACAGGCCTATTGCTGTCGCTTCCTGCTTCTCGAAACTACCAGAAAAACTCTTGTTACTCCGTTTAAATGATTACCTATGGACATCTCCTAATCGGTTTGGTTTTGAAAGAGCCCACTCAACTGACCTGTGTATCTATGTACTTAAGGAAATAATATCTAAATACACTGACAGTAATTCATCTATTTATAGCTATTTCCTAAATATAAGTAAGGCATATGACACAGTGAACCACAATATTTTATTTAAAATCTGGAAGACGGGAAGGTTCCCATGTACATATTAAATTCATTGAAATTTTGGTATTCCCACCAATCTTTTACCGTTAGGTGCGGCAATGTACTATCCAGATGTTTTGGCTCCTCTTGCGGGGTGAGACAAGGCTCCTTGCTCTCTCCTATGCTGTTTAATGTGTATATTGACGGATTAATTGCTTCATTTAATGAGGCAACAGTTGGATATTGTATAGATAACATAAGGATAAATAACTTAGTTTATGCCGATGATATGGTGTTAATAAGTCTCTCTGTTAAAGGTCTGGATCGGCTACTAAAAGTCTGCGAAGTGTATTCGCAGAAACATGATATTCTCTTTAATGTTACAAAAACTAAGGTTATGCAATTCCATCCTAAAAAATAAAATCAGCCAGCTGATATTAGGTTTAAAATGAGAGGTGAAGTAATTGAGGAAGTACAAGAGTTTAAGTATTTGGGCCAAACTATCACCAGCTCCTTGAGTGATGACAAACAACAAAACAAAACATCTCTATTGCGGATCATTCACAATCCATAGCCACTTAACCCAACATACAAATACGATCTTACGTATACATTGAACTTAATACAAAAATAAGGCCAACATAGCCACTTAACCTAGCATACTGGCATACTGTTTGATTAATTATCTGAAATGTTATGTATATTGTTATTACATGAGACATCTTATAACACTTATAACACTTACACTTATTATAACATAGCCACTTATTATAACACAACTTAATATCATATATAATCTTTGCTACATTACAAAAATAAGGTATTGTAAACCAGCAGTCGTCTGAACCAAGACTGCCATATAGATGAGAAGTACACGGTATCTGAAGACAGGACATTGCACAATAAGTCAATAACACATTAGAGCTGTTTTGGACCCTAGTAATGAAATTATATGTCTTCCGGATTAACATTTGGCTGGTAGGTAGGTTACGCGTAGTAAACATAAAACTGGCACTGCACCATTTTGGTTCCCTACATAGCATACGAAAAAGATTATTATAAACAACAGAGTTTATTCATAGCAGTTTTTATATAGTTCCACCACAGATGGGATGTATATAATGCAGTACAGTAAGTTCTAAAAAGATAAGTTTTAACTGATTCTGAACACATACCAAATTTCCTTACTAGCATGTTACCCTGTACATACAGCTTTTTACGTTGCTTCTCAATATCGAGTTCATCTTGCAGCTCGTGATTAATTATGATACATGACCTAAGTACTTACAGGTGTCTTTGACAGGTATAGTCTGACCATTCATTTTAAAAACCCACATGATACATGTTTCAGTAGATTACACCTAAAAATCAAAATACAACTCTTTGCTAGGGACGTAGCCAAGGGGGGGGGGCGACGGAGGCGGTAGCACCCCCCTTGGAAAGTCCAGGAAAAAATCTACGGTAATTGCAACCAAGGTTCACCGCTAAACTATAACATTTAACAATTTGGTATTTATATATAATGGAAGGAGTATATATATATATATATATATATATATATATATATATATATTATTTAAGCGATATTTTGCGTCGTTTTTTAAACATATATCGTACTGAACTACTGAAATATGAAGCGCGGGGAAATTGAACACAGCTCGGCGCCAGTTAGTTTTCATGCACTACAGCATAGTACAGTGTGACGAGTGGGGTGTGTTGCATCATTGCATGTTGGTCAAGCTTCGTTAATTCGCTATACAATATTGCGATGGATATGCGAAAATATTTCAAAAGAAAATCAGTTGAGTCGGTTGAAGAACACAATGAAAGTGATACAGATTTCGTTATTCATAGATATGTTATACTGTTAAACGTGTATACACTAAATAATTGTATGCATGAAATCAATAAATGTGTGAATAAAATAGTTACTTTCTTTCTTAAATATGAAAACTGTAGGATCAATACCTGATTTCAAATTTCAGAAAATACAAGTAATTACATCATAATATAGCATAGATTGCACCAATGTGACTATCCTATCCAAACTTTTGTTGGAAAGGGAACGGGTACATATTTCATGTGGATGGCTAATATAGTGGCTGTTCAAAAATAGCAGTTACACTGACATTTTCAGACAGTTTTTACACAAAATAAACTTAAAATGCGCTGGCTTAGGGGCTCCCCCCGGTCCCCGCTGGGGGAGCTTCCAGCTCTCCCCCAGACACCTTAACTGTATGGGCTCGCCCGATTCACCACGGAACCTGACGAACGTAGCCCAAAATCGCCGCCCCCCGTTTGAGACATTCTTGGCTACGTCCATACTCTTTGCCCCATTATAGGTGAGGTGACGTGTGTGTGTGTGTGTGTGGTGTGTAGTCTAAAAGTCACTAAAGGGAAAAGTCACTAAAAGAAAGCTGAATGGCAACACAAAATTTGAAACACAAAATAAGATAGCAGTAAACAGATCAAAGAGAATAACTGGGCAGATACTGAGAACCTTTAAACGAAGGGATAGGAATATAATGATTCCTCTACTGAAAACACTGATCATACCCAAATTGGAATACTGCTCGGTCCTAACATGCCCATATAAAAAAGAAGACATTAGACAGCTAGAAGGGATTCAGAGAAGCTTCAGAGTCAAGATCAATGGGTGCAAAGAACTAAATTACTGGGAAAGGTTACACCAGGGGTGGCGAACCTTTTTACAGTCGTGTGCCAAAAAAAACGTGTAAACCATAAAAAAAAAAATTTCGCGTGCCCACCAAAGTTTATATACAGGGTGGGCCAAAAGTCTGGATCCATAGGAAAATATTTATTTTAATACATAAATTACAACAAATGGTAAATACTTAAAATGAATATCAACTTTAACTCGTAAATGCGTATCCGTGATACTGTACAGTAGTTCGTACTCCAGTATAAATACTCAAATACTTTATTTATTTCAGCCCAGAAATGGCTTCGAATCTAACAACAGAAGACCGGGTAGAACTTGTGCTCATGTACGCAAGACAGGGCGCTACACACAGAGAAGTTGCTACTGAATTCAATAGAAATCATCCTGATAAGCATCCAGTAACACATGCGACTGTTGGCAAGTTGTTTAAACGTTTCAAAGAAACAGGAAGTGTACATGATCGACGGCGTTCTGGTCGTCCAAAAACTGCAACTGATGAAAATACCTCTGCAATGGTATGTGAAACTTTAACGAATAGTCCAGTAAAGTCAACAAGAAGATCACTGGGGAACAAAAAAATTTTTTCTTGGTGCCTGAGATTTTAGACCTTATTCTGGATATTTTCATGCCACTGATTCAGAAAATATCATCCATTTTGTTCTAGCAGCTCTAGTTTTTGAGATATTGCATACGTCATTACCTACTTTATTACCCTTCTGGAACGGTATTATGAGTTGCTCGTAAATCTAAATGCATCTGTATAATTAAATTGTAGCTATGATTTTGCTGATGTTGCTGTTTTGCATGTGTATTGTACAAAGCTGGGCACAAACCATTAATCCGTTAATCGTTAATTAACGAAGTTAACTTTTTCGTTAACGATTTAACTTTTAAGTTAACTTTGAAAATCATTATCGGACTAATTAACTTCCGTTACATTTAACTTCCGTTAACTCAAGTCCGTTAACCCAAAAAATTCATAAATAAACGTTTAAAAGTTTCTATTATTTTCAGTGCTGAGCAGGTGCGCAATTAATCCGCCACTGTTAATAGTGATGAACGAATTTCCATTTCCGCAGTGCAAAATCAGGCGATATATTTGTTTCCGTCGCCACAATTTGTGTCTTACCAAATATGGTAGTTATTTATGGCATTGGTTTGAGCAAAACATGGTCGACTGTAAAATCAGGCGGAAAGATTTGCCATTTGAGTTGAATGTTTCAACTTCTTTCAAGAAATATCACGAGCATTTTAAGGCACTTTCAATAATATATATGTAACAATTACAACAAATAACTACATTCGTCCAAGGGCCTCGTCTACTGCAGCGCCTTGGTCGACGCACTTTTGACAGGCATCGACAAAAGGTTTGGGCCCCTCCTGGAGGATGACGAATGCCAGCTGGCTGCTGCCTTCCATCCCAGGTTTCGCCTCATCTGGTTGGACAAGTATGACAACACCAAGGTCGCCAGGGTGAGGAAAAGCATGGAGGGTACAGTCGAGGAGGCCATGAAGCAGCAGTCCAACGAAGTGGGCAGCAACAGTGGAGGCAGCAACAACGAGGAGGAGGAGGAGGAGGAGGATGACTTCTTCAGTGCTGTCATCCAGACAAAAGAGAGCAGCAGAAGCCACAGGTCACTCAAGGGCAAGGCCCAGAACTTGGTCAAGACCTGGCTGGAGACCAACTCCCAAGGACTTGCTGACAGATGCTGCCTTCTTGGGTGAGCAAGTGTTGGTGGACTTGTTCATCAAGTTCAACACAGCCATCCCCTCCAGTGCTGCAGTGGAGCGTTTGTTCTCTATGGGCAAGGACATTCTGAGGGCCAAGAGATCATCCCTGTCTGATGAAAACTTTGATATATTAATTTTCATGAAGGGCAACATGCATCTCAGGACGAAATGGAGAACGAAGAGAAAGGGAAAATTAAATTATATATATTGTGTTTTTCATTTTTTTTATAATAAAAGTTAACGTTAACGGTTTATCGGTAACTTCCGTTACATGTTTAACGAATTAACGGATTAACGGTTAACGAAGTTAACTTTTTGGTTAACGGATTAGCGGTTAACGAAGTTAACTTTTTGGTTAACGGTGCCCACCACTGGTATTGTACATGTACTAACGTGAATTCTTTCCTGTTACAGGTGTTGACATGGCTTCATCACGAAGAAAGTGTTTAAATCATCCAGATGTGTTTTGTTTTATCTGCGGAGAGTACACGTTCATTGAACACAGAAAAACTATTACTGATTTTGTGAAAAAAGCTTATTTTGCCTATTTCAAAGTACAACTAGGGGACCAAGATAAGCCATGGGCTCCTCATGTTGTGTGTAAAACGTGTACGGAGCATCTGCGGCAATGGACCAACGGAAAGAGGAGGTGCCTGAAATTTGGTATACCAATGGTATGGAGAGAACAGAGAAACCACAGTGATGACTGTTACTTTTGTTTGGTGAATATAAAGGGCATCAATGGACGTAACCGGAGTAAATGGACGTATCCTGACATAGACTCAGCTAGACGGCCTGTTCACATTCAGATGAGATACCTGTCCCATCATTCAGCCATCTTCCAGAGCTCCCTCAAGAAGATGATGAATCTGCTACTGACAAAGAAGAAGCATATGTGGGCAAAATGACAGTGATTTCGAAGGACCGTCATCAGTTGCAGAAGGTTTTAGTCAACACGAATTAAACGACCTCATAAGGGACTTAAGTCTTTTCGAAGAAATCGTCTGAATTGTTAGCTTCCAGGCTGGGAGAAAAAAATTTATTGCTGCCGGGAACCAAAATCACGTTATATCGCGACAGAGAAAAGGATTTACTGCCCTTCTTCTCAAAAGAGAACGATTTAGTTTTCTGCAACAATGTGCGCGGATTACTGATGAAAATGGGCATATCGGAATACACACCAAGTGAATGGCGGTTATTCATAGATAGCTCCAAACGGAGCCTAAAATGTGTTCTACACAACGGCAACAGATACAGATCAATCCCAATTGGTCACTCAGTCGGTATGAGAGAAGAGCACGGGACAGTCGCCCTAGTCCTAGAAAAGATATCATACCGAGACCACCAATGGGTGATCTGTGTGGATCTGAAGATGGTGAATTTTCTCCTGGGCCAGCAGAGCGTGTACACCAAGTACCCGTGCTTTATATGTCTCTGGGACAGTAGAGCTAAAGATGAACACTGGGTGAGAAGACAGTGGCCTCTGAGAGAAAACATGGTGGTTGGAGAAAAAAATATCATCAAAGAAGCTTTGGTTGACAGAGAAAGGATCATATTGCTACCACTGCACATCAAACTAGGTTTGATGAAACAATTTATAAAGGCTTTGAACAGAGATGGGACGTGTTTTGGCTACATATGTAGAACAATTCCTGCGCTGAGCATGGAAAAGCTGAAGGCAGGTATTTTCGATGGACCGCAAATCCGGGAACTCATGAAAGACCCGCGTTTCCAAGATTCAATGGACAACATTGAGGCACGTGCGTGGTCATCGTTTAGTATGGTTGTGAAGAATTTTCTTGGGAACTATAAGGCCGATAACTACGGTGAACTAGTGGAGAATATGCTCTCTTCTTTTTGTAAACTTGGCTGTAAAATGAGCATCAAACTGCATTACCTCCACAGTCATTTGGATCGTTTCCCAGATAACCTCGGTGATCTAAGCGAGGAACAGGGTGAACGATTTCACCAAGAACTAAGGACCATGGAAGAACGGTACCGCGGACGATGGGATACTCACATGATGGCAGATTACTGCTGGAGCATCCAACGCGAATGTCCTGGCACATCTCATCGCAAGAAATCTCAGAAACGCGGTTTATGTGAGATGTCTCAATGAAAGAACTTTTTTTGCCGTTCGTGTCTCAAGCTTGTTTGAATTTAAGAAATATTTTTCGTACCTTATGCATGTTTGATGTTAATACACTATTTTTGCTGACATTCATCATACTTTTGTATTCAATTGACAACAACAGTGATTGCCAGTCAGCAATTATATAATATTATATACATTATATAGAAATATATATAGATATATATCATATCTTGATAAGCAGAGCTGATGGAGAAAAACTAATGTCATTTTTAGAATCAGCGACCTCAATATACCCAGAAACAGGTCTAACATCTAAGTCACCAAAAGTTGTGTTCCCCAGTGAATTATCAAATGAAACACGCATCTCGAGAACTTCAATTCGAAGAATTATTAAAAATCATAAATTCCATCCCTAAGTGTCTCGATGTCAGAGGCCGCCAATTTGAGCATTTGTTATAATTTGTTGTTTATACTGGAGTACGAACCACTGTACAGTATCACGGATACGCATTTACGAGTTAAAGTTGATATTCATTTTAAGTATTTACCATTTGTTGTAATTTATGTATTAAAATAAATATTTTCCTATGGATCCAGACTTTTGGCCCACCCTGTATATTACACCAAATTATAAACATTAAGTCTATTATTTTATACTCATTTTTGGAGAACAATTTCTATGCTTAGGCGTGCCAGGCAAATTTGATCGTGTGCCATCGGTTCGCCACCACTAAGTTATACGAATTAAATCTATATTCACTGGAAAAGAGGAGAGAGAGAGAGGTACACCATTATTTACATTTGGAAAATAATGGAGAAATTAGTTCCTAATCTTACTCTGAAGTCTGAACCCTGTAACTCCCCAAACAACAGTGGAAAGTAGAAAAGGAAGACTGTGTCGTGTTCCCAAATTAAAGGCAAGATAGGGAACATTCTTCACCCTCAAAGAAAATAGTTTTGTTGTGAGAGTACCAAGACTGTTTAATCAGCTGCCCAAAGACCTAAGGAACACGAATGGTGTTGCAGTGAACATCTTCAAAAGAAGATTAGACGCCTGGCTCAGAACAATCCCCGATGAGTCGGGCGTACCTGGCTATGTGAGGTGGACCGTGGAGAGTACAAGAAACAAACTCAGTACTTCAACAGGCCAACTCGAGAGGAGGGGCGACAAGCTTGACCTTCGTGAAATGAGGAATCATCGCACGGAACATTTGAAAAGTTGAAAGGTGTGTGTGTATATATATATATATATATATATATATATATATATATATGATGAATAAAACCACGAACGAAAGGAAACGCAGAATGGTGCCTAAGCGCTTTCGTCTAATGACATCCTCAGGAACACTGAAGTACATAAAGAGTTACAGCCTATATATAGGTTACAGAAAAAAAATATATATATATATATATATATATTATATATATAATAAAGGAGATATAAAAATAAAAATTAAACATTAAAGGATTATGGGAGGAGCATACAAATTTGTAAGAAAAACTACCGATTTTTAGCACAAGATCAAATGAATTGTTTCCAACCAATGTTATAGATAATAAAAAAAATTAAAAAATAAAAATATACTTCAGTGTTCCTGAGGATGCCATTAGACGAAAGCACTTGAGCACCATTCTGTGTTTCCTTTCCTTCGTGGTTTTATTCATCATCAAATATTTTTCATGTGTTACTTTCGTGAAATAATTTTCATATATATATATATATATATATATATATATACAGTATATATATATATCGACATATTACAAAAAATTATATTTTAAGTTACGTACACGGAGTATTTCACCCTCAATGTATTTATCCAGCTATGTATCAATTTGTCTGTTCATCAACTGAATTTACATGCTATGTTTCTTAAGAATAAATTTTATGGAAATCTAAAATCTATTATTACATGAGCATAACTAAATCATGGAAAAGGCCACGTCGGGGCCAATGTCGTGACACCGCTTCCCGTCGATCAGCGAAGGTAAGCGACATTAGATCTGGAGAGTAGTTGGATGGGGACCTTCCTCCGCGTCCAGATTATGTAGTAACCCATGGTTTGGATACACGTAAAGCTGTAGGTCCCCTCCTTCATATGACTTTATATGCGGCGAAGAAGGTTAAACAACCCATAAAACATTAAAAACATCTTCATATTTTCCGTCAGCTGACGGAGGAGGGAGGTGTCTTCTTTGTTCTATACTTCGCTGTTGCTACTATTCTCGCGTGAAAGCTTTACACGTTTGTAAGCGTAAGCTTGATACGAGTTTTTTCACTATTCTTTCTTTACATTTGACTTTCTTTTCTACTTTCTCTCTTTTTCTTCCTTGGGCTAATCTAGAATGGATCTTAGAGTCTTTGTTAGGCTGTAACTCTGTAACTACTAATCTGAACGTCCAAGAAGTATACATAAACAAATTAAGACTTTCTGAACGTCCAAGAAGTATACATAAACGAATTAAGACTTTCGTAAACGTAAAATGTTTCAATTCCAAAAAATGTTTGCCACGTAAACATATATTTTCAGTTTATCTCAGATTTCTTCCTCCTATTTTATTCTTTTTCCCTTCCCTTATTTACTTATTTGTTGTTGTTTTTTTTTCACTCTAAATTTAAATTAACTGCTTAACACCGAAGCTGTTGTTTTTGCAGTCGTACTGACGTCCATGAGGGGAGGTAGTCATAAGACGGATGGAACTTATCTAGCTTAATGTTTAATCCGAATCACGGGCCCGTCCGTTGGGTAAAGAGCGTAAAACGGAACAACCAACAAACTATGACTCTGAGTTGATCGTTATGTGGGCGGAGAGATAGGGCAAGTCACCCATTCAACTACTGTAATCGAACGCCGGCTTAACTTCGCCGATGTTACAGGGAGAAGAGGAACGTAGCCCTTATATACTACAGGGTGTCCCAGCAGGAAATGTCAAGAATGCACCATTTGACTCTGGGTATTTCTAAGTAGAAAGTATTATATCGACATGTGCCTGATTCCCAACCGTTACCGAGATACAGGCCTCTACATTTGGGTAACTAAAACATAATAAAAAGCCGATCTTAGATAATATTCAATGACATTTAATGATACATTGGCAACTGTGCAGATCTTCACATTATTTATTTACATTATTTTTTTGTCTGGCGGTTAATGAAGAGTGACGTTTATCAGCGGGTAAGCCCGAAACTAGGGAGCAGTTGGTTGCACGTATAGAGGATGGGTTCATAAACCTCAGAAATGAAGTTCCGCGTTTTCCTTGGCAAGACTCGATGGATCGGAGGCTTGCCGCGTGCATTGAAGAAGGAGGGGGTCACTTTGAAACCATTCTGCAATAAGTGCAATAGTGTATTGTATGTTTGGACTTTTTGTAAACCACAAGTGTCATTAAATAGTATCTAAGATCGCCTTTTTATTATGTTTTAATTACCCAAATGTAGAGGCCTGTATCTCGGTAACGGTTGGGAATCAGACCCATATCGATATAATACTTTCTACTTAGAAATACCCAAAGAGTGAAATGGTGCATTCTTGACATTTCCTCCTGGGACACCCTGTATATGATAAAAGATGGTTAAACGGCGGCCCGCGGACCACATCCGGCCTGTGAGGCAATTTTGCCCACCCTCTGTCCTAGAAATATTTGTGGGGAAATTCCCGACAAATAAATATGGTGTTATTATTATTGAATTTTTTTAGAATTATTGCGACGATTACATTTTACTGTCATATCATGTTTTATTTTTGACGGGTATACAACTCTCGAGTCCTTATTAATTTGAATGAAATGCTTTTAATCAGGGCCAGATTAAGATAGCCTAGGGTCCTGGGCACTGAATCTGTAACGCTCCCTCCTTTTTTCACCCCTCTTTTATTGTAAAAAAATCCTAATTTTAAATAAAGGTCAATTTTATTGAAATAACATTCGTGTAATGTAATACAGGTATAATACAACTGTGACATTCATAGTTAAAAATTACCTCTCGGAGATTTCATGAAAACAAACTGAGAAACCACATAATCAAAGTCAATCATGCGTGTCAGATCGCTTTCAGTGGACATGATGGCAAGGCAGTTCAACTTATCTTAGTCCATGGTCGCACGCAGTACATTCTTCACTAATTTCATTTTCGAAAAGCCACGCTCAGCCTCACTTACTATCACATGCAGTGAAAGGAAAATTCTCAGGGCAGTGGTGACATTGAGAAATGTTGCATTCAAACTCTGCCGTTTGATGAACTTAAGCACTGAAGCCGGTGAAGCCATCCTCTCTTTCAGCCGGGTCATGAAATCATAGAAATGTTTTGCGCGATTCACGTGAGTCGATCTGGACGTTCAGAAAACAAACGGAAGTCCTCGGAAAAAAGTGGGAAAATCACATTCCTAATATTCGCAATTATAATTATATCTTAATGGTGAATGATGAATATTATTTTTTCAATGTTCTTCCTGCATCGCAGTTAGCTGATAAATAATGAATAAAAGCAATGGCGAATAAAGGTAAAGTTCAAGGCCCCCCTCCAAGATGTCGGGCCCTCGTCCAGCGCTCCTCAGGCACCGTTGTTAATCCGGATCTGCTTTTAATTCATACAGTATTTTACTAAAGAATTCAGGACCCAGATCGCTTAAACCGATGACCATATTAGTCGCACTCGACTGTTGTTATTTAATACACAGTGTGTCCACAAAAAGGTACAAATTCTATCAGAAAGAACATAAGCTAAAACTGTACGATTCTTTCGTGAACGCCCTGTAGAACGCGGAAAGTATAATGTGAGATTATTATTACGAGTTAAAAGTAGAGAAAGCTAAGAATAGAATGAAATCACGCGTGTTTGGACAGCTGGCTTCGCCATCAAAGTTGAGTTGCGGATGAAATTATAAAGAATCTTAAAGAATTAGATATAGAGACGAATCTTCCTTTCCCATCTCTCTATATATATATATATAATTTAGTTATGCTTAATTATAAATTCATCAAGAAAATGTGTCCTTCAAACGCGTATCATGACAAATGCTTATTTATTATAAATGAAGGAAGAGAACATATTTAATTAATTATTGACCTACACGTAGACACAAATTGACATATATATATATATATATATATATATATATATATATATATATAGTGTCCCAAAACCATGTATACATTTTTAAAAAAACTTATAACAGGCGAACCCACTAACGGATTCAGATGATTTTTATTTCTTTTTATAGGTAAAATATACAACATCGAAATAATAGATAGTTTAATTTGTTTTAAACACGTAAGTGTTCGAAATGTCGACCATTGACATCAATGCACCACTGCGCTCTTTGATTCACTGATTGGCAGACTTCAACAAAAATGTAAGGATATTTCTACACGCTTCTTCAACTGTGCTCTTTAGTTGTTCAAGTGATGTAGGTCTTCTACTGTATACTTCATTTTTCAAATGACCCCATAAAAAAAAGTCAAGTGGGTTCAAATCTGGTGAACGTGGTGGATACTCGATACTACCTCGTCGTCCGATCCACCGATAATGAAATGTTTCATCAAGGTACTTCCTGACATCCTGATGGTAATGAGGAGGTGCTCCATCTTGTTGAAAGTAAATGTCCTCATCTCCGTATAACTGTCGAATTGCAGGAAAACCTTTTCCCCGAAGCATGTTGAGGTAGCTATGACCGGTAACTGTACCATCGAAAAAGAATGGACCAACCAAACCTTTGGAAGAAAAACCACACCAGACAGTTATACCCGGTAAATTTACATGTCATTCCACATAAATGTGTGGATTTTCTTGTGACGAGTATGTGCAATTATGACGATTAATTATACCACTCAACTTAAATGTAGCCTCATCAGACCACACAATTTTGTCCGCAAATTGGCCATCTTCTGTGTTTTTTACTCGAAACCATTCGCAAAACTGGATTCTGCGATCCGGATCATCCTCATTCAAGGCATGTAATAATCTCGGGATGTAAGATTTCCATTTAGCATTCTTCAGAATTCTGTGGACACTTGTCTTACTTTTCCCTGTTTCACGAGCACATTGTCTCACAGATTTTCTTGGTGATCGGTTGAATACCTGTAGCACTTCATCAGAAGTGTTAGCATCTGTTGATGTCTTTGGACGCCCAGTCGCTTGCTTGTACACATCATGCACAGTACCGTATACTTCAAATTTCTCACAGATACGTGAAATGGTAAGTCGAGTTGGAGGATTAGTTCCAAAATTGTCTCTCCACTGTTGTTGAACCTTTGATATCTTCTCAACTTTAAAATACGACTTTAGTATCCATTTTCGTTGCTCAAATGATAAGCGCACACTTCCATTTTCCATGTTTACTGTAGGCAGGCAAGGCTATTACTAATTTCGATTTTGTATCTCCTTAGGCTAGGCAAGGCTGTTAACAATTTCGCTGTTGTATCTCCTTAGGCTATAGGCTATAAAAAGAAATAAAAATCATCTGAATCTGTTGTTGTTGTTGTTGTTGTTTAGCCGATCAGCCCACCCTGATCGAGCAAGCCGGCGGCACGCAGGTAACCGATCGCCCTCTCCGGAGTGGACCAGAGGTTCAGCGCACTCGTGATGTTGTGTTGTGTTCGTTGTTGTGCTAGAGTGGTACAGTCCGTCATAATGTGTTCAATTGTTTGTGGTGTGTCTTGGCACAGGTGGCAGGTGTCGTCTATGGAGTTGTCTAGTCTGTGTTTATATGTCCGTAAGTTGGGGTGATGTCCACATCGGAATCGTGCTAAGTTAACTCGATCCGATCTGCTCAGGTTGATCTCTGACCTGTTAATGGGCGGCGGCTTCGCACCTAGGACCGCATTCGGACCGAGTCGTGTCAGTGCTTTGTGGGTTAGGTGTGTGTGTATGTGTTTTCTGTACTGTGTGATGTCTGTGGGGCGTGGTATGGAATGGAGTATTTGGTTATAATGTCTCTCTGGTGTTACCTTAATGGTGCGAGGTGTTGGTGCATGATTGTACATGTAGTGGCAAGGGTGTTGTGGGTTAGTTGTCGCTGCTGCCATGAATTGTGTTCCCCTCATGTCTAAATGTTCCCTAACTTTTAGTATTTTTGTTTCTGTGTGCAGGTGTTCTATTGGTGTTAGTGGGTTCGCCTGTTATAAGTTTTTTAAAAATGTATACATGGTTTTGGGACACTGTATATATATATATATATATATATATATATACATGGCCGTAACTACCTATGAGGTCACCGAGGTCCGGACCTCGGTAATTATTTCCTAAAAAAAAAAAAAAAGAGACTGAACCGTTCTCCGTGCAGCTTTAATAAAAGTATTTTTGCTAACAGGTCCCTTTGTACAGTATTTAATTATAGACAAGGGTTTTGTGTTTAGTGTATAGCTTGGGTTGTGTTTGTAGATGTCATTTTGGTCTGAATTTTGCTCGTCCCGCCGCGCTCGAAAAAAATCTGGACCTCACTAATTTCTAAACCCTAGTTACGGCCCTGTATATATATATATATATATATATATATATATATGAGTTCAATTTAGTAACTTGACAAGGTCAATAAACTGGGATATACAATTGGACTTGTATTATAACAGTAAATTTTGTAGGAAAAGGGCGAGAAAAAACTTACGCATGAAAACTGCGGAAACATTAATTTAATATTTTGTAATAAATATATATTTTTTATTACTTATTTTGTCTATGCAGGAAGGAGGAAGGAGGGATCAAGGGCGAATACCCACTAAAACGCCCCCCCCCCCTTGCCCTCCATAGAAAAAAAAAGTCAAAATACAAATATTATTTTTAATATTTTTTTATTTTATTTTGAAAAGATTGTGTTGTGTGAGATGCATGAATGTGTTGGGAAAGATAGGAGAAATAAGGTATGTGTTTGAGCGCATTCTGGACTGCTCGCAGGGTAGATCCCTGTCTCCTGCCTAACGTCCCTCCCAGAACCAGGAGTACTCCCCTGGTCGATTGGTGTCTACAATCTCCTATTTATTATATATATATATATATATATATATATATATATATATATATAGATTTGGGTAAGGGAATTACATAAATCTACTTATTTACAATTCATTATTATTAATTAGTCTTTATTAATAAATAATATTACGATTTTTTGACAGCGTTTCAGTAATTTTAACAAAGAATAAACAATTCGACTATTTATTTTATGTAATTTGGCACAGTAGAGCCATTTTAGTAACTGACTCACCGAGCCTAGTGATAAATCTATATATATAAAACTGCATATCAGACTGGCACAATTAGCTACATTATTGACTACTAGCGGAGCGACCCGGCACGCGTTGCCAGGGTGGATGTTGAACGCTATATATATATATATATATATATAATATATATCACGTAAAGAACGACGCTTTGTATAGGAGAATATTCCGCGCAAGATGAGAGCGAAAGAACGAAACAATGAAAAAATGAGGTAACCACCCGGGAATCGAACCCGGGATCTTCCGATTGCCGGTCAGATATGATAACCATTACACCACGGGCTTCACTCAATCAAATGTCGTAATTCCTCTACATGCGCGCAGAAACCAATGCCCCAAAGGGGCACCTCCCGCATGCCGCACGTTAATTATACTGCGTGTTTGCAGTTATAATGTATATAATGTTACGGCATGCGGGAGGTGCTCCTTTGGGGCATTGGTTTCTGCGCGCATGTAGAGGAATTACGACATTTGATTGAGTGAGGCCCGTGGTATAATGGTTATCATATCTGACCGGCAATCGGAAGATCCCGGGTTCGATTCCCGGGTGGTTACCTCATTTTTTCATTTGTTTCGTTCTTTCGCTCTCATCTTGCGCGGAATATTCTCCTATACAAAGCGTCGTTCTTTACGTTAATTATACTGCGTGTTTGCAGTTATAATGTATATATATATATATATGCCCGGTTAGGTAAACTGAATGCCCGGTTAGGTTAATTGAATGCCCGGTTAGGTCAACTGAATGCCCGATTAGATTAATTGAATGCCCGGGTAGGCTAATTGAATGCCCGGGTAGGTTAATTGTACACCCTTGACGATTGGTTAGGTTAAGTCCTGATATTTTCGTTAAAGCTAACGAAAATATCACGACTTAACCTAACCAATCGCAACTGCTTCCATTTTGGAGTTATGGCTGATGGCTGGAACACACACACACACATCTTTTTATTATTATTATTATTATTATAGATAAACAATAGACTGGTACAAATTTATAACCGAAAGACTTCCGAAAATCGACAATTTTTTATAAAGAAAAGGGGAAAATTGGTTTTGTAGGCCTAGGGGGTCTGAAATTTCCATAAAATGGAAAATAATTGCTATTTTCTTACTTACAGCGACAGGCATAATGATATTAGGAGGTTGGACCCGAGAAAAAAAGAAGTTGGTCAAAAATGGGACACCCTATTAAATGAACATTCTCAACTGCATCAATATCCTTGATCAAATATGGTGGCCTATTTAAATATAAAAGTTCAAGAGGCTAGCTTCTCAAGTTTAATTAAAGTTATGTCAATCAGTTTGACTCCCCTTAGGTATAGGAAATTTATGGAATTAAAGTAAAGTTATTAAGCATTTTAACTTTGCTCATTATTTGTGTAAGTTTTATATAGGTCACCAGTTTTTAAATGCTGGTTTACTAACGTTGTTTTGGAGTTTTGTCATGTTTTGTTTTGTTAATGATTTATGTTTTGAAGTGACTTCTATGTTGGTGAGTTAATTGAAATGCACTGTACTTCCATTTTGTGTTGTTTGGTTAAAAGAGTTTGTACTGTATTCAAACCTCCTACCACTTCAGACTAGTCAATACCCGTAGTTTTAGTAGAGTAAATGTTACTCCTCCACAGGTAGATCTGGAGGGCTTGTGGCTTTGAATCCTGTACTGTTTTTGTGTTGTTTGGTCTCTGGCCAAGGGAGGTCATAAGACCCTTGTTATTTGGCCCATGGCCAAGGAAGCCATAAGACCCTTGTTATTTGGCCCATGGCCAAGGAAGCCATAAGACCCTTTGTTGTTTGGCCCATGGCCAAGGGAGGCCATAAGACCCTTTTGTTTGACTCATGGCCAAGGGAGGCCACAAGACCCTTTTTGTAGTTTGGTCTCTGGCCAAAGGAGGCCACAAGACCCTTTTTGTAGTTTGGTCTCTGGCCAAAGGAGGCCACAAGACCCTTTTTGTAGTTTGGTCTCTGGCCAAAGGAGGCCACAAGACCCTTTTTGTAGTTTGGTCTCTGGCCAAGGGAGGCCACAAGACCCTTTTTGTAGTTTGGTCTCTGGCCAAGGGAGGCCACAAGACCCTTTTTGTAGTTTGCCCTATGGCCAAGATAGGCCATAAGGGCCTTGTTGAATAGTTTGGGCTATGGCCAAGGTAGGCCATCAGCCCCTTGTTGAATAGTTTGGGTTATGGCCAAGGTAGGCCATCAGCCCCTTGTTGAATAGTTTGGGTTATGGCCAAGGTAGGCCATCAGCCCCTTGTTGAATAGTTTGGGCTATGGCCAAGGTAGGCCATAAAACCCTTTAGAGTAGAGTAGTTTGGGCTATGGCCAAAGGTAGGCCATAAAACCCTTTAGAGTAGAGTAGTTTGGGCTATGGCCAAAGGTAGGCCATAAAACCCTTTAGAATAGAGTAGTTTGGGCTATGGCCAAAGGTAGGCCATAAAACCCTTTAGAATAGAGTAGTTTGGGCTATGGCCAAAGGTAGGCCATAAAACCCTTTATAGTAGAGTAGTTTTTATGTGCCACTGTCTAACCATATAATTTTTGGCACAAAATTATGTGCACAAAATCAGAGCGCAGCAATAAAAGCCTTTACTCTCCGATCCTTGGTTATGTTCAGACAGGTTGTTGTGTTTGTGACATGGAAAGAGTACAGTGTGTATATATATATATATATATATATATATATATATATATATATATATATTCCTCTGAATCCAGTTGGTCTTCAAAACTTGAATTCACCACTCCAGTGAAGTCAATACCCATAGTTATGATTGAGTAAATGTTATGTGTCCTACAGGTAGGTCTGGAAGGTTTGGGGTTTTGAGGGAATCCAATCTGTTTGCAAGGAATGTATATGTCTGTTGATGAAATCTGTTGTGTGATTCTTCTTTAAAAGAAGAATTGGGTGCTTGGAGTTGTATGTATATATTTATATACTGTATGTATGTGTGTAAATGTATATTTTGTTGTAGGGTTTTATTTTTGAGTTTTGTGTTAGGTTAACCAATTTGGCTGAGCAAAGACCCTCAAATGTTGCATTTGAGACCCTTATCAAGCCTTGTCTGTTTTATGCCTATGTGAAATAGGACTTAGAATAGGTTGCGCCTATATGTCAAATAGGACTTAAAATGTGTTACGCCTATATGTCAAATAGGACTTAAAATGTGTTACGCCTATATGCCAAATAAGACTTAGAATGTGTTACGCCTATATGCCAAATCAGACAGAATACGTGTGTTAGGTGGGTGTAGGTTTAAGTTCGTGCAATTATTTTAGGTCTTTGTGATGTTAAAATTCTGAGTTTAATTTTGTGCTGTTAAAGTTCTGAGTTTAATTTTGTGATGTTAATGAGTCTTATGAGTAAGTTAAATTGCTGAAATAAATTTTATAACCTACACCACAGGTTGAATTAAAAATTTAGTGTTTTAGTTAGGATAGGCCTTGAGTGTAAAGAGTAGGGCCTACTTTGTGAGGTAGGCTGCTTGTATATTTAAATTGCAAATTGTAGTGTTTGAAGTAGGCATTTAGTGTATGAGTATGTTAGGCCTATTAGGTAAGGTAAAGTTAGCCTACTAAATAGGCTTATGTTGTGGGCCTGCTAATTATACTTATGTTGAAATTGGTCTCTTTTTTATAGGACCTAAAGTGAGTTAAGCCTGTTAAATGAACAAGGCTTTGTTTATGGTTAGTGTAAAGGTAAGGTTTGTGTTAGTGTAAATTGTAGAGGGGTTAGTTCCCTATATATACGGGCCACCATTGAAAAAAACTATAGGGGGCTTATGGTTGAAATTGCCTTCAACCTTCGCCGATTGGAAATTATCATGTAGTTATTGTATAGAGAGTTAATGACAAAAGCCCTACGTTTTTTCTAGAGTTATGTATGTGTAGGTCTTCAAAGGATCTCTTTATGTTTATTTGCCTTCGGTATTTGCGCTGCCTAATGGTAAAGAAAGGAATTACCTTACCTTATTATTTCGTTGAGCCTCGCTTCTGTTCGTAGGACGCGACGATGTTTTTCGATGTAGGGCCGCGGTATGATGGAATTACACGAGTTGCTTTGATGTAATTAATATAGGCAATCACTACACTTAAATACCTAAAGGAATAGGCCTATCCTTTTTATAGTTATTAGGTTTTATATTATGAGGAATTCACTCAGAAATTATAGGAAGATAAAGTACATCTTCCTTCCTTAAAGCATCGCTGTAACATAAGCAGCTCAGAGTACCGCCAGTATAAATCGTTAGGAATCTGCTGATTCTTCAAAGTTCGTTGACTCTTCTCTCGAAGTAATTTTCACGAAGCGGCAATGGAAAATTTTGAACACGAAATAATAAATTTTTCTTGTGGTTGGGTAGGCCCAATGCCTCCATATTGGGTTCTATGTATGTGTGGCAATTATCTTCATTCCCAATAGGCTATGTCGCCAATCCCGAGGCAATTTTGTAGATATTTAATTCAATTAATTAATAATTTATGTTTAATTAAAAAGTAAAGGTATCACATACGATACCATGTTGTAAGCATATATAGTTTTTCTATAAAATATATATATATATATATATATATATATATATATAATATTTAGGAGAAATCCAATGACAAGGAGGAATGTAAATGCCATGAAAAGTCTTCTTTAATGCGCAACGTTTCGAGCAATACGCTCATCATCAGGCTAGATAATAACAATATGAAATTAGAATCAATAAATAAATGTGAACAAGATAAAATAATTTCCATAAAACCTATTCAGTAAAAGCAAATTTTAAAAAGACTAAAAGAAGAGGGTTAAATTCAAAGTTATAAAAATTTACATATAAAATTAACCAGAAATTTAAAAAGCTATTTTTAAATTACATATAGTAAATTTGAAATTAGTACACTGGAATAATTAACACTAATACAATGGAATAATTAACACTACGAACCTTTCAATGCTGGTTCCGAGGCACGAGTAATTTAAAACAAAACAAAACAGGAAACAAGCTATGGGTTGGGCGGTTGGAGTTATAAGTTAGGGGAGGGGGATTATAAAAAATTGGGGAGGGGGGAGGGGAGTTGGGGAGGGGGGTTTATAAAAAATTTAGAGGGACAGCTGAGGAATCCACGTTTAGAGAAGGGTCAATGTTTTAATATAAAGAGATTCCAAAATTCTAAGTGAGTTAGGACAAGAATTACAACCGAGAATTTTAAAATGATCTAAAGTGACATCAGTTTTACATTTTATACTGTGTTCCCGAATACTGGAGGCTTCCTTTTTATTTAAAATTTTACCTGTTCGGCAACTTACTCCCATATGCGAATAAAATCTAGTCCTGAGGGAGCGCACGGTGCTGCCAATGTAAGTACCAAGGAGACACCTTGGGCAGGTAAATAAATATACAACACCGCTACGCAACGAATCAGGAGTTCGATCCTTCGCTGAGAAAAAGCTACCTAAAGACATTTTGTTAATAAATATAATGCGAAAATCAGTATGATAAAAAAATTTTCTTAACAACTTTGTAAATTTAAGTTTAAATTCTTTATTCATGGGACCCATTTCAGGTACCAGGAAATATTTTATATCTTTAGGCACTGAAATACAGGAAAGTTGAGGGCTATAAACATTATTTAAGAAAGATCTTATTAGTTTATCTACATATTGTCATCCTTGTCATTGGATTTCTCCTAAATATTAAATTGAAGCTCTGTAGAAGCGGTTTATATATATATATATATATATATGCAAAAAAACCCAGCATGATCGCACTGCCTCCTGGATGGAAAAGTTAAGGACTTTGTGCATGGCACGTGGGGCTTTCCATATATATATATATATATATATATATATACAGTGGTGGGCACGCGCAACATTTTTTGTAGCGCCGCAACCGCAACCGCAACTCTGCTGAAATAGTTGCGCCGCACGCGCAAGCGCAACCCTTTTCAAAAAGTTGCGCCGCAAGCGCAAGCGCAACCAAAAATGTTGCGCCGCAAGTTGCGCCGCAACTTTTTGCGGCGCAACTGCCCACCTTTGTATATATATATATATATATATCACATTATACGTAAATGTGGCAATGTTGGTAATTGTGTCGCAAATGACATGGCCTGAAGTTGATATAAAAAACATTTTTCTAGTGTATTTTGGTGTGCTCTGTTCAAATATAACCTTCATTTCTTGTGCAAATGAACAGAAATATGTGTTTGGGCCATGCAATGACAACTGTATTTCTGTTAATTTGCACAAGAAATGGAGGTCATATTCGAACAAAGCACACCAAAATACACTTGAAAAATATATTTTTGTCTACATTTTATTCAATAAAGCAAAACCTAACATGTTCATGTTACGAGATCTCGTAAACGACGCATTACCACAGGAAACGTGCAAAACACCTCAAAATTAACCAGAAAAATTTGCTCTCGTCATTTTCGTTTAAACTAAGGAAAATATCACGACGTAACCTAACCAATCATCAAGGGCGTACAGTTGACCTAACCGGGCATTCAATTAACCTAACAGGTTAATATTGGTTATGTCACCTAAATATCTTCTGATCTTTTCGTATTAGGCACTCACTGTCACATTTTGGGCAAGTTAAGGATGAGAGAATAACGCCGTAATTGATAAAAACATCCAATGCTTTGTCTTCATCTAGGGCACATGACGAATCAAGTTCTCAAAGTCGAAACCACACGAACGGCACGTCATAATTCTATCACACACCACCAAACTGAATCGAATTAGAAAAGAAAATAGCCAGAATAGAAACCAACAAACTAATTAAGTCGCAGAGTAGCGAAAAAATAACCCAAAATTATACTCGTCGGACCAAAATTGAGTGTATTTATATATATTATTAGTATCATAATTTTCACCATTAATTAATATGCATTTGCACAAAAAATGAGTGACAAATTTGAATAAAGCGACTAAAACTACTTCATAAAAAGTTATTTTGATTTACAGGTCCAGCCCATTTCATTTAAAACATATTAACCCAGATGTTTTGATGCATATCCAAAGGTGGGCACCCGGGCCTCATAAAGGACCGACGGTCCCGGTCCTTGCCTCAAACTGGACCGACGGTCCCGGTCACGGTCCTTTCTGGAGATAGGACCTAGGAACGACTCGGTCCTCGGTCCTTATATATAATATAAGTGAAAAATTTGATTAAAATGAAAAATGAAATTAAAGACACCGGAAATCTTTAATTTTATTAACGTAAATTATAATTAATACAATACATAAATGATGAAAAAAAGTTATTAAGTTAAATGCTTGAGTTTCCCTTCAAGAAGACTAGCATTTCAAAATGGCTGTCACTGAGCCCTGACTTTTCGGCTTGCTTGTCGAGAGGATGTTCTTGTTCGGCAGGCACAGCAAGCACTTGTACTCCAGGTTCTGCTCACCCTTGGGGCCCAGGTATTCAAAGTATTTGTCCAGGTACAGCCAGGGATTGCCGAGTTCAGTTCTTCCGCTAGGAGCTCCAGTTGCTTGACTTGAAGTTGAAGCACTAACATCAGTAGATTCTTCGTCTCCTCCAGGTGTTGAAACAAGTTTCAGTTCAGTCTCAGTCTCTTTCTGAGTCTTCTGGAGGAAACGATCCATCTTCTTTAGAACTTCAGCTAATCACTAAACACACTAAAAAAGACCGTCCGGAATTGCTTAAAAATGGACCGTCGCTCCTCATTTCGGTCCTCACTGAGAAAATGACCGACTTTCCCGCTCACGGTCCTGCCCACCTTTGTGCATATCTGGCAAGTGATCAGCTAATGGGGTTGGGGAGCCCCAAAAAATATCTTTTCTAGGGCCCCCAGAATGCTAGAAACGGCCCTGCTGTTACTGTTAGGACTCCCGTAAATCGATACCATTAATATGGATGTAATGGATATCTTATGTAAGGTGTTCTTTCTGAATAAAGATTATTATTATTATTATTATAATTATCGACACAAATATTTTTTTATAATATAATTATCAACACAATATGTTTTTATAATACAGGGTGTACATAAAGTCAGGATCTATTTTTGTGAAGCACTTGGAAATTATATGGAATTCAATCATAAAATGATAAAGTGGTAACATTTATTAAATAATTATTAAGAGTAGGATTCGACGTGACGCCCATCAGTATCCCTGCACAGCTCAAATCGTTCCGCAGCATTTCTAAACACATTCTGGAGCATTTGCGGGGTTATGTTATCTGCAGCAGTTCGTATACGTGTACGTAAGTTTTTAAGACTAGTAATCTTCGTCTGATAGACGTGCGATTTGATAAAGCCCCATGCAAAGAAATCTAAAGGGGTTAAATCTGGTGATCTCGCTGGCCAAGGTCTGTTGCTTCCGTGTCCGATCCAGCGATTTGGAAAACGTCCATTTAGATAATCCTGAACAATTTTGGCATAGTGACAAGGAGCACCATCATGTTGATAGACGACGGTACTAACAGTCCTATCCCCAATCAGCTGAGGTTCAAGGAATTGCTGCAACATGTCCAGATAAATAAGCCCCGTAACTGTAGCTTCAGCAAAGGAAAAAGGACCATAAACCTTAGATTTTGTTAAACCCATCCAGACATTAACTTTAGGCGAGTCTCTTTCCCAATTTTGGACGAAATCATTCGGTCTTTCATCTGCCCAAATTCGACAGTTATGGCGATTTACTTTTCCACACGTATGGAAAGTGGCTTCATCACTAAAGAGAATGTTGTCCATTAAATTATCACTCCAGATTTGTTCTACGAGATCAGCACACACAGCACTTCGTCGAGGGAAATCTTCCTCATGTAAATCATGTAAAACCTGCAAATGATAGCTTTTCTTCCGCAAATTAACTTTCAGAATTTTGTGCACAGATGACGTCGGGAGGCCGAGGCTGTGTGATGCAGCACGAACGGACGTATGTGGCTCCTCAGTGATAATTCCGCGTACTGCATTCACGGTAAGATCTGACATACACGGTCGTCCTGATCTTGCTTCATCATTTACAGATCCCGTTCGTTTAAATTTGTTCACCAATTTTCGTATTGTCTTGTCTATTGGCCCCGGCTTATGAAATCTCCTTCTAAACTTCTCTCTGATGTCATTGTATTTCTTTCCCTCGATTCGCCAAATTACTATTGCCACACGCTCTTCTGTATTCATTCTAAGGGCTTCTGAAAAGAAAAATAGAAAAAAAATAATTATTTCACAAAAATAGATCCTGACTTTATGTACACCCTGTATAATATAATTTTTATAATATAATTGTCAACAAATATTTTATGTTCAAGTGAGCGAGACTTTTACTTTTCTTTATATCCAAATCTGACAGAGAAAGGGGTAATAATATAAAAAATAAAAAATAAAATAAAATAATACAAAATTTGCTACGTGGCATTTATTAAGAGTGAACAAGTTACACAAATGGTGAAAGTCTATTGGTCGACGGCGGCCGTTGAATGGTGAAATCCTGTTAGTCCACTTTGGTCGTTGACTTTCGTAAGCGACGGGAAGAGAGAAATTTCATTCTCTCTTAATCCTTTATCGGGTGTACTGGCGAAGACTTGCAGTGTGAAGACAAAAACTGTAGCTATAGTCATGGGTGGAGTAGGTCTTTTGTCATGTTTAGTTGGGGTTATTTTTTTAGTTAACTCTGGCATTGTAAATGGACAGGGTAAGACGAAGGGCCCCATGGTTACCGATAAGGTAGGCATTTTTTTTCTCTAATATCACTATGCGAACATAGTTTATGTTTGGGCAGTAGGCTTCCCCATACGAGGCAAAGCGCAATTTAAATTGAATTTGTCATAGCGTAATTAGGCTATTAAAAGGATATATATATTTTTTTTTCGTAGTGGCATGCTACCCTAGTAATTAGGTTAAGCCCTACCTAGTAGCTGAGCAGGTGGTAATTATGCAGGGTAATGTAGTCGAGTGTCGCAAATTAGGTAGGTATACTTTTAATTCGTGTTTAAATGTTGCAAATTAATTTTTTTATTTTTACTGTAGAGGTCGTTTTAAACATAGGCAGAACTAACCTAACTTACCTTTTTTACATTACATTTCATTTGGAAAATGTGAAACCACTGGGGCCTATCCAGGTAATCTAAGTCATGAGCTACATTTTAATAATAAATCTTACAAAATGTCAATCTCAAGTCAGCAAATTAACGTGCAACTATTTACTGTCACCAAAGCAGCCTACGTAACTTAAGCTAAGAATATACACTATATACACAATCTATCTCATGAAAGTGCCAAAATCTTTCATAAAATTAACTAATGAGCTACTGGTTACCACATCATATGGAAAGTCATTCCAAAAATCTACTATATAATTGGAAAAGTATTTTCGTAAATCAAGTCTACAAGTCTGGGTAAAAATTGGTTATTATACCCTGTTGGTTTTTTTTACAGGAAATTTTCTGGTTAATTTTGAGTTGTTTTGCACAAATGTGATATCCATTTCCTGTGCAAATGCATAGTTTGAGAGATATCTTCACCTAACCTAACCAAACTGAATCCAATTAGAATTTAAAAAAGTAGCCAACTTGAAATAGTAGCCAGAAATATGAAAAAAAAGTAACATTGACCAAAATAGTGTATACATAATAAATGTAAAAAACTTTTCTCTGTGGAGGTTGTGGAGTGTATACATATCAAATGCCAAAAAATAGTAATCATAATTATTATTAAAAAAAATTTAGACCAATTTGCACAAGATAAAATGGATATTTTCTTGGTTAATTATTAATGGGGATTCCATCCATATATGGTGGTGTTTTGACTGGGTGAAATAACCATTATTAACCCAAGTCTGTTTTCTTAATTTTCTTATGCCCACGAGTTATCCCATCAGCCTCAAAGTGAAAAAAAGTTATATATGTACATCTAAATTGTTCAAACCTGAAAACATTTTGAACATCTGTATCATATCTCCCTTCCTACAATGCCTCTCTAAACTAAACATACCTAGTTTAATCTATTCCTGTATTCCAATCTTCTTCTTAGGTTAGGAATAAGCTTGGTTGCCTTACATTGCACACCTTCAAGCATATCAATATCGCATCTAAGGTGAGGGGACCAGGCTTGAATGCAGCATTCTAAGTGAGGCCTAATGGAAGAATTAGCCTATATAATTTACAGATGACTTCCTTTTGCAACAAACATTCCTCCTAATAATACCTAATATTTTATGCTTTATTTCTGATTCTAAACACTGATTAGAAAATTTTAGATAACTACCAACTATAATGCCAAGATCCCTTTCCTGTCTAACATCCTCTAATCAGTTCACTTGAATCTTGTAACTAAAGTTTTCATTATTTCTACCAAAATGCATGACTGCATTTTTGAACATTGAATTCTATCTACCATTTTCTAGTTCAAGCAACTAATCTATCAAGACCCTGTTGCAGTTTATAAGAATTTTCAGTACTTCCCTATTATCTCAGACCCCAGAATTTTTGCTGAAAATATCACAACTTAACCAATTGTCAAGGGCATATAGTTGACCTAACAGGAAATCATCAGTTTTTCTATTATTAATACTTTAAAAGTCTCATTATAGACCTACAAGAAATATGGTTAGGTCAACTGTATGCCCTTGACAGTTGGTCAGGTTAAGGTGTGATAGTTTTGGCAAAAAGTCTGGGGTCCGGGATAACATGAAAGTACTGAATTTTCTGTATTTGTAACGGGCAATTACTTCTGTATCTTTTAAAAATTTTACAACCTACTCCTTTCATGAAATCATTTAGATATAAAATAAAGAGTAATGTACCTAAAACTGATCCCTGTAGTACTCCACTTTTCACTTTCTGGTACCCAGATTCACAACCATTTATTTTTCTACTCAATTTATAACTGACACAATATCCCATGAGCTTTTAATTTATACAGAAGTCTCCAATGTGGAACCTTATCAAATGCTTTACTAAAATCCAAATAAATAACATCATTTCCATTATCTACCTGATCAGTTACAAATCCTAAAAAGCTTAAGAGATTAGAAACATGAGACTTTCCTGATCTAAATTAATGTTGTGAACTTGAAATAAGATTAAAATTTTCTAAATGATTTTGAATATTATTTATAATTCTTTCTAGAATCTTTACTACCATTGATGTTAAACTAACAGGCCTATAATTTCCTATCTCCTTCATACTACCCTTTTTGTAAATGGGTACTGTACTACATTTGCTTTTCTCTATTCATTTGGTACTTCTGCATAATAGACCTAGCAAACATACGGTAGTAGTTAGTGCCTCAGATAAGTTTTCCTCCCTTTCTCTGAGAATCCTAGCAAATATATTATCAGGTCAGTGGCTTTATTTGACTTCAATGTATGAATCACCTGCCTCGCATCATCCTTCATCATATGAATATGATCAGGAATGTCTGAATTTACAGAATCTAAAGAATTAAAATCAGTTATTTAAATTTTCTTCAGTAAAAATGGAGCTAAAATTATTGAAAATACCAATAATATTCTCATCTTTTTCAAACATATGCTTTTTATTATATTTATAAAAACTAAAGAATTTCTTTGGAGCTTTATTGCTATTTCTAGCTAGATTTATTTCACTATGCCTTTTGCTTTTCCTAATAAAACTATTTAGCTTATTTCTTAACACTAGAACAGCTGAAATTTTTGCATACCCATAACAGCGAGGCGGTCAAATTGACCGCCACCTAATATTATTTTAAATTTACGTTTACATTTGTATTTATCGAAGGAAAATTATACTTTTTACAGGTATTTAATTTTATTTGAAGTAAATAAACGGTATTTATTTATAACCATATACGATAAAACCAATTACGCTTATAAATTAATAAAACTTTAGGGTTAACTTCGCAAAATAATAATCCTTTTTTCATCTTACTAATAAATCCTAGTTTTTATTTATGTGCTTTTCTATGTTGAAGAACACTTCTTGCAAATGATTTTCTTGATTACGTGGCTTGTGCATGATCCACATACCTTTTTTTTACATTTGTGACAAATTTCACAAGTTTTATTTTGCTTGCACATTCGCACTTGGCATTGTTTTCTTTCCGGGACAATATCACATCTGTCTCTGCAGTGTCGTCTTCATTGATATCCTGCTCTGCGTCACTCTTTTTAAAACCCTGTCGTAATTGTAATGCTAGCTGCAGAAGAAAGTTGCGACGAGTAATGTTCTTACCAGTAACTTCCCTATAGAGAACAGCTGCATTGATTCCAGCGAGGTCCAACATATTATAGAAAACATGAACGGGCCACCTTCTTGAACCAGCTTTAGTGCTGTATTTGCGAGCCATCTGATCAACTATATCTACTCCATATTTTGTTGAATTGTAGTAAGTCACAGTTTCAGGGGTTCTTTTTGCATTATCTTCAACTTGAAAACAGCTATGCACGCTGCTCAGAAGAATCACATTTTTATTTGGTTTGCATTGATAGACAGTTAGCGTTGCTTGGTCATTTTTCAAAACATGAGTGTTGAACCTTTTGTCTCGCAAATTCTTGATGGCAATTGGCACTTCTTTTCAGGCACGATTCATTGTCCCAACAAGGGTAGTATTTTTGTGTTGTAATTTATGACATAAACTCACTGAAGTAAAAAAGTTGTCAGTCGTAATGTTTCTTCCTTTGCCAAGGTATGGTTCGACAAGTTGAAGAACTACATATTCTGAAAGCGGTTGGTTTGATGGGCGCTTTGCATCTTTACCAAGGTATGGGAATCCGTTCAAGAAGTATTTTGACTTGGTATCAGCAGCTATCCAAAATTTTATACCAAATTTGTCTGGCTTAGTGGCAATGTACTGGGTAAAAGGGCACCTTGGTTTAGTGGGGAATAACTGTTCATCAACAGTTATATATTCGCTTGGTCTGTAGCAAGCAATGCAATTTTGGGTGAACCGATTCCAAACTTGAGATGTCAGTGCAAATTTGTCCGTTTTCAGCCTTTCAGATCTGTTAGACTTCATGTCAAAACGGAGGTATCTCATAATTTCTCGAAAGCGATCTCGTGCCATTGTTTCACGAAAGAAAGGAGGTCCCCACTCTTTTGACCAGAGATCATCAGCAGGTTGCCCCTTGGCCAATATTCCTCGAGCAAACATGATGCCAATAGTAGCCATAATTTCTTCCAGTGACACAGTCCATGAAGTAGTTTTCAATCGTCTATGAGCTTCTGCTTGAGTACACTTTTGTATATGTTTCAAAATAAAATCATCAATTAGCAATCTAAAAGCACTCAAAAAATCATTTTCAGCAATTTGTCGTTTGGCATAAACTGTGGGGCCAGGTTCTTCACGTACAATATTCTGTGATCGGGTTTTTCCCTCATTTCTGTTGCCTTGTTCAATAACCTCCCATTCTGTGCCATCCTTCGCCGTTAAAACTGAACCAACTTCAATCAAAGCAGGAGTTTCGCATCGCTTTTTTCTTCCCATAAAGCCTCCCATCTTTCCTGCAAGTAATAAAGCACAATGGTAAGTTGCTATTACAGGCCCGTAGCCAGACCGAATGAGTAGGAGGGGCGGAGAAATTGATAGGGGGGACAATGAAGGAATATATATATATATATATATATATATATATATATATGGTTCTAATTCAATTCGGCAAACAGTGGTGAAAAGTGCCGAGTTTTTCCAGGGGGGGGGCAGAATGTTTTACAGGGTGGGCTTTGCCCCCTCTTGCCCCCCCCCCCCCGTGGCTACGGGCCTGTGCTATTATAATATTTATATATATAACCATAATGGTTCTACAATATGACACGAAATCATTGCTAATCATCATCAATAAACTTATGCACGAATCGCCATACTGAAACTGACAAAGATGTAAATATTTATTGTACTCACCCGCAACATGACCAGCATTGAACGTTTTATTAGCTGAATCAGTTTGTGCCTGGTCATCACTTTCTTCATTTGACTCAGATGATGAACTTTCTGCCTGAGGAATATAATCATCTTCACCATCATCACTGTCCAATGATATATCACTTCCTTCTGAGTTTGATTCTGAAATTGCTTGCAAACATCGAAGAATTTCTTCATTTGAAAGAGAGGGGTTTGCACACATGCTTGCAGCTTGGAAGCGCAACACACACTGAACCGCCGTGTGTTGTTGTCAACAACATACAGCGAGATTGAACATGTTATGACAAGTCTTTACAGCACTCCTGTATTGCTTTTATGAGAAACGGTCAAAGTGACCGTTTCGCTGTTTTAGTAATATCGCTGAATATCTTGTGAAATAATTAGATATATTTTAATCATATTATACCACAAAAAGGTTATTGGCGTAGTGAAGGCATTCATGGAATATGACGGCGAACTAATTCGAATTAAGCAAGATATGCTAATTAAATTTCGAAAAAGCGGTCAAAATGACCGCTTCGCTGTTCTAGTGTTAACTGCCTATAATTATCCAAGTCCAAGATACTATCACTGCTTTTAAATTCCCTAAATACCTTTTTTTAGTTTTAATTATTTTAGCTATTTCCCTATTCCACCACAAAAGTTTCCTCATGTTATTCCTAACAGTTCTGAAAGGAATACATTACACTTCATTTGGAAAATATAAGCCACTTGGGCCTATCAAGTTTATTCAAGTCATGAGCTATATTTTATAACAAAATTGAGCAAATGTCAATCTTCAGTCAGCTAATTAATATACAACTGTTTACAGAACTATCAAAGTAGCCTACATAACTTAAGGTAAGAATATAGCCTACACAATTTACAATCTAAAAATTCTCCTTCATTCATGAAGGTGTCCAAATTTTTCTTAAAACTAAGGAGTTACTATTTACTTCATAATGGCAAGTCATTCCAAAAATCTACTACTATGACTGAAAAAGTATTTTTTCAGATCCAGTAGACAAGTCCATTTTCTAATTATTCTTATGCCCATGAGTTTTTCCATCAAACTCTAATAAGAAAGTTACTTACGCGTAAACTGTCCAAACCTGAAAACATTTTGAACATCTGTATCATATCTCTCCCTCAAACACATCTGTTAAAACCAGGGTTGTGGAGTTGGTCCAAAATTTTCCGACTCCGACTCCACACATTGTCAAAAATTCGACTCCGACTCCACACATTGTAAAAAATCTAAAAATCTGACTCTGACTCCTCACATTTTAAATATACGACTCCGACTCCTCTAGTGTTTCACTCTATAATTATCATAATAATAAGACATTCATCACCACCACACTAAGTATGAAATTTTATATTTTATATTTTATATTTTATATTTAAATAAATATTAATTGTATATTCAGAAAATGTAAAAAAAAAACTATTAAAAAAACTTAATCTAGGGGCTATCAATGAATAAGGTTTATTGACCAAAAAAACTAAATAACCTAAATGTTAGTATTTAGGATTTAGAAATTAAGGGTGACACAGGACAGAAATTGGAGTCGGAGTCGGAAGTTTTTTACCGACTCCGACTCCGCCCTGAAACGTGCGACTCTCCGACTCCGACTCCACAACCCTGGTTAAAACTAAACATACTCAATACCTTTAATCTTTCCCTGTATTCCATTCTTAGGTTAGGGATAAGCTTAGTTGCCCAATGTTACACACCTTCAACCATAGTGATATCAGGTCTTAGGTGAGGGGATGAACTTGACTGCAGTAGCTGTTCTAAATGAGGCCTAACATAAGAATTATATAATTTACAGATGACTTCCTTACTTTTGTAATTAACATTCCTCTCAATAATATCTAACATTTTATGCCTTATTTCTAGCCTTAGCCTCCAAGTGCACTGCTTAGAGAATTTTAGATCACTACTAACTATAATGCCAAGATATTTTTCCTGTCTAACATCCTGTAACCAGTTTCCTTGCATCTCATTACTAAAGTTTTCATTATTTCTACTAAACTATATGACTGCATTTTTTAATGTTAAATTCCATCTGCGATTTATGAGTTCAGGGAACTAATCTATCAAGATCTTTTTGTAGTTTATAAGAATTTTCTATATTTGTAACTGGGTCAACTGCTTTTTTCATCTGCAAATTTAGAAATTTTATTACCTACTCCCTTCTCTAAATCATTTAGATATAGAATAGAGTAATGTACCTACCACTGATCCCTGTGATAGTGATACTTCATTTTTCACTTTCTGCCACCCAGATTCATGACCATTTAGAAAGTACTCTGCGCTCTCTCTCTCTCAACCATTTTTCTACCCAATATATAACTGACCCCAACAATCGCATGAGCTTTTAATTTATATAGAAGTCTCCTATATGGAACCTTGTCAAAAATGCATTGCTAAAATCCAAATAAATAATATCTACATTTCCATTATCTACCTGATCAGTAACAACCTCTAAAAAGTCTGAGAGATTAGACAAACAAGACCTTCATCTAAATTCATGTTGAGAACTTGAAATTTTCAAAATTATCTTTCATATTATATTATTATTTATTCTTTCAAGTATCTTCCCCACCAATAATGTTAAACTAACAGCCCCATAATTTCCAACCTCCTATTTAGTGCCCTTTTTGTAAATGGGTACCATACCATATTACATTTGCTTTTTTCCATTTGTCCGGTACCTCCACATAATTAATAGACCTAGTGAACAAAATAGTTAGTGCCTTAGATAAGCTATCCTTCCCATTTCTGAAAATCCTAGCATATATTTTATCACATTCAGCATCTTTATTTGACTTCATTGTATGAATCACTTGCCTATCATCATTCCATATCCTATATGAATGTTATCAAGAATGCCTGAGTGTACAGAATCAAAAGAATTTTGAAATCAGTTGTTTAAATTTTCTTCAGTAAAAATAGCTAAAATCATTAAAAATACCAACAATATCATGATCATTTTCAAATATCCTATCATGTTTTATTGGGTAGATTGTATCATGCTTTTTATTATACACTGATCAGCAGAAAAATCAGCCCACTTGGAATATTGCAAAAAGCAAAAACGTGAGCAAGCTTCTTACCTTATGAACCTTATGTTGTTTCGTGCGTTGGTCTCTCTTCACACAGAGGTCAAGCTGGTGGCCCTGCCTCTAGGTCTGGCTTGGTGGAGGAGTGAGTTGCTTTCTTGCACTCTCCACCGTACATAGCCAGGCACACCTGGCTCATCTGGTACCATCCTGAGCCCAGGCATCCAGTCTTCTTTTCCATTCTGTTTATAAAAGTTTGAAAATTTAGTCTATGAGAATGTTAAAAAATCTTCAACCACCTGCTTAATACAATTTATCATCAAAAAATACCATTCAAAAAACCAAAGATTTAAACAGAAAATTTAAAAAAAAAAAAAAACTTGTGATCCAGGCGATCATGTCCAGTGGGATTCCCTCCCACTCTTCAGTTAAAGCTTGTTGTAGCTCCTGTAGAGTGTTAGGGGCTACTAGATGAACCCTAAGGTGCTGTCCCATTGTGTCCCAGAGATGTTCTATGGGGTTCAGGTCCAGACTTCGGGAAGGCCACTTGATTTGACAAATTCCAGCTTTGTCAAGGAAATTGCTAATGGCTCTTCCCACATGGGATCTAGCATTATCGTACTGTAGAAGGAAGTTTTCACCAGTGAAAAGAGCAAAAGGGACCACATGCTCCAGCAAGATCTCTTCCATGTATCTTGTGGATGTCAGTGACCCAACAACAATGAGCTCTGCAAAAACCCAACAGATTTTTTGGCTAGGTTTTCGCGTTTTTGCCAACCCTGCTTGAGACCTTTCCAGCTCATTGCAGACATTTGTGGCAGTCAAGCAACGATCTCGCAAAACACTAAAGATGATGAATTGATCATCACAGGCAGATGTGCAGTGCAATCTTCCAGATCTTGGTCTTAGGGTATATTCTCCTTTCTCCACAATGTTGGTAGACATGTCAAACCATTGTTCTTGGAATTCCTAATGCATTGGCGATGTAATGCTGACTCTGACCATCTTCAATTAGGGTGATGACTTGTGACATTCACAGCACTCAAATCCATTGTAAATGTCCAATTCTGAAACCCAAAAGAATTAGTCTGTTACTAAACACAAATGGCCATTCCCACTAGTGGAAGAAAAAGTGGCACTAGCAGTCTAAGGGCAACTGAATGTCAGACTGTTGAATTCTTTAAAGTAGTTGAAAATTCATTACAGCTACGGTACTGTGTTTGCAGCTGACATTGTTTTGTCTCATTATTTGGTTGCCTCATAGACTATATTTTCAAAGTTTAAAACTTTTATAAACAGAAGCTTGCCCACTTAAATTTTGCTTTTCATGATATTCCAATTGGGCTGATTTTTCTGCTGCTCAGTGTATTTATAAAAGGTAAAGAATTTCTTTGTATCTTTATTGCTATTTCTAGCTAGATAAGTCTATATGAGGCAGGTTGAAATCTTCCCTAATTAATGTTCTAGCAGTACAACCTTTATTTATTCCTGGACCCTATCATCATTTTCCTGTTTTTAGTTTGGAGGTCCGTAAAATGCACCTATCCAAATATACTCTTTTACTCAATACACAGATATGAACCCAAATTGATTCTACCCTGTTGTCTAATTTAATACTATCATTCTCAACTGAAATTAACCATTCTTAATATATAAGATCAAACTCACTCCCCTGCCTATCTCTTCTCTGATAAATATAGCTACTGGTACATTGCATAACCATTTAATGCGTACTTTGCTCTAGTTTCATTGAGTACTGCGTCACTAATACAGATATATCTACTTTCACCAATAATATAATGAAATAGTTAATTTTTCTTATTTCCAAGACTCCATGCATTTATAAAAAACATTTCAAAACACCTCGGTTTTAAATTTCCTACATTTGGCTTCATTGCTGATATGCTTATTCTTGTCATAATGTCTTTAAAACCTCCAACAATATTGTGAACTTTACATATATATACCTTTACATAACTAGGCTTTCTGATAAAATTTTATATGAAACGAGCATTTCATATATAGCTTGTTTCAGTTAAGTAATACAAATATTATGATTTAATCATAATTACATATAAAGTTTTTTGTAATTAAGATTGAGATAAAACAAACACACATTTAGTTGTGATCTGTAATATATAATTGTTATTAACTTAATTGTAAACAAATGCTTGAAAAGTAGTCATGGTTATGTAATATATAAATTTTATGATTAAACTTAGTTTATATTATAAGTAATCATATAGTTACATAGGGTAATTTTTTAGGATGCGGATAAACTTGTAGTTTAGATGAGAAATTAATTTTGGAAGCAATATACATTAAAACTTGGTCATTATAATAGTTATAAAACGTGTGTGTACTAAGAATTTATAGTAAATAAAATAATTAAGATAAATAGTACAATAGCTATACACATTTAATTCTTAAATATATTGGTACAATTTCAGTATTCCTTTATTAAAATTAATTTCAGCTTGTTTTTCAATAGGTACAGTTGCATTAGAGACATTCAGCTTATCAAGAACTTTGGCCATAGATGCATATAATTAGATATCAATAGATATTACTAAATATTTGAAGCATATTTTGAGGGTAGACTTATAAATATTTTTGATTCTTGTACGGTTAGGCCTACAGCATTATAGAGTGAGGATGTGCTGATTAATTGGTATTAGCATGCGGATAGTATTGTCATTTTGTCAAATAATCAGTTGCTGGTAAGCTAAGTATCGGCTGATATTGATACTTTGCAATATTCTTTTTAGGGGCAAAAGTTATTCAAAATAAATAATTTAATAATTTCTGCTTTAAAAGAATCAAATTAGACCAAAAACTATTTCCTTTTAAATTCTATACCCAATTTGTTAGGAGTTTGGCATAAACAAAATTTGCTTAGTACTGTACTTGTACTAAGTTTTAATACAAGTATTAAGTAGGGGTTTCTTTTTTAATGCAATTTAATTACAACTATATTGAGGTTGCAATACTCCTTTAAAAAAAGGAGTTATCCATCAGGTTAGAAAAATAAATTTTTTTAACAAAAATAATCCCTGAGCAAAGAAATGTCTTTGCTAATGTGAGATGTGGGTATCTTACATTAAAGCAGGGTTGTGGAGTCGGTCCAAAATTTTCCGACTCCGACTCCGACTCCGACTCCGACTCCACACATTGTAAAAATTCGACTCCGACTCCAACTCCACACATTGTAAAAAATCTAAAAATCTGACTCCGACTCCTCACATTTTAAATATACAACTCCGACTCCTCTAGTGTTTCACTCTATAATTATCATAATAATAAGACATTTCATCACCACCACATGAATCGTCAGGTTACTTTCTAGGATAAGGGAACATTCAAATATTAAGAAGGATATTGACTTGTAGATTAGATATTATCATATTAAGGGATTTTTATTTTTTCCAATAATATATATATATATATATATATATATATATATATATATATATATATATATAAATGAAAAAGATTCTCTTAAACATAATTAAGGTCTAACCAGTAGTAGTGCTACTTAAAATTGAATAACCCTTCTTAACCTAGTGGCTATAACCAGGGTTGTGGAGTCGGTCAAAAATTTTCCGACTCCGACTCCACACATTGTAAAAATTTGACTCCGACTCCGCCCTGAAACGTGCGACTCTCCGACTCCACGACTCCGACTCCACGACTCCGACTCCACGACTCCACAACCCTGCATTAAAGGTTTTAATTTATCCCAATTTTTTTGGCAAGTTAATGAAAAAGCCTCACACCTTGTGGTGAGCACTCATTCAAATTTCCCGCTTGTCACTAGCATGCAGCCAGATGGCATGTTTTTGTGAGTAAGCTTAATTTCCTGTTTTGTGCATTGTATTGTTATTTCATTTTAATAAATTATTAAAGTGCATAAAGGAAAGTATATCTTAGAGCAAATGTTGAAAAAATGGTTGGTTGTTGAAAATTAGGATGAATTTTGGCCAGTGCCAAAATGTAACTTTTTCCCACAAAGTTTGTAAATTAATGATTTATGGTGTATTGCATTTGAATCTAAACAACTAAAAATCATGTATGGAATATTTTCAGTTAAAGTTTATTATGTATTTGTATTAACTTATTAATTGGTGTTACTGGTAGGGTATCACTCGGTACATTATACATGTAGATCACAATATTGTGTGTGTGTGTGTGTGTGTTTTTTTCCAAAATTTAGCCTAGATTTTCTTCTTTTTAAAAATAAATTCCCTTCATAAATTTTACTAATGTAATGTGAAAACTTTCAATTTCCATATTTTTTAATTTAAAATTTGTTTAAATGCTTTTCCTTAGTTCACTCCAAAATATACAGTACCACAATTTGTTAGTCATATACTGTAGCTAAAGTTATGTTAGTTTGATTACTCTGTAAAATAAAAACTTTTCCATGAAATTAATACCAATATTTAAAGTAATTGGTTTTCCTTATGTTGAAGGTATTTTCTTTCTTCAACAATATAAACAACAAAAATTTTCATTAAAATGTGTCTTTGGTGGCCTTTTTTAATAAAAGAATGGATATACAATTTGGGTTTATAAAATTATTAAAATACTTAAAAATAAAGTTGACAAGATGATTTATTATAAAAATTATGAAGTACAACTTAATATAGAGTAGGAGATTACAATACATAGCTAGTTTGTTTATAGAGATTAGTTAGCTGGAGGAAATGTGAATTTATGGGGAATTTAAATTAAGCTTTGCCTTTTTTGTGAATACAAAAATGTATTTTATGAATTACACTATGAAATGAGTATAAATCATCAGTGTTTGTGTATGTTCCATTTTCTGTAAATATTGTTTTTTGTAATAAACATTTTTAAATTTCAAGGAATTGGCTAAATTTGGCCAATGCCCCAAAACTGGCAGATTCTGCCAATGTCAGTTAATTAGTACACTAATATATATATATGATGAATAAAACCACAAAGGAAAGGAAACACAGAATGGTGCTCAAGCACTTTCATCTAATGACATCCTCAGGAACACTGAAGTACATAGAGTTACAGCCTATATATAGGTTACAGAAAAAAAAAATTATATACAGTATATGCAATAAATGTTGAAATAAAATTAAAAATTAAAGGATTGTGGGAGGGGCATACAAATTTGTAAGGAAAAACTATCGATTTTTAGCACAAGATCAAATGAATTGTTTCCAACCAATGTTATATAAAGAAAAAAAAAAAAAATACAAATTTATACTGGAAATCTGCCTGGGTTTTAGCACTCTGCCCATCTTGTATATAAAAATAAATTGAAAAATAAAAGTTATTAGAGTGGCATACAAGTTTACCAAAGATTTAGCGTTCTACCCTTCTTATCTAAATCTGTTCTGAAGGAATTCAAAACAACAGGATCGAGTTGAAAAAGACCTTTGCTTATGTTGAAGTTATTTGTAAGTTAGATAATGGCAGACTCAAGAATATTTCTATTAACAATGTTGCTAGAGTGAAATAAAACAAGCATTATTCCAATCAATACAGTGGGATAACTGACAAATGGACAAAAAGGGCACTGGACAACTGTCCTGTTCTAACAGAATATTGATGCTGTTTTATACGTGTGTGCAAATCCTTTCCCATCTGACCTATGTAAAAGGTGATTCCTTTTACATAGGTCAGACGGGAAAGGATTTGCACACACATATAAAACAGCATCAATATTCCGTTAGAACAGGAGTCATCCAGTGCCCTTTTTGTCCATTTGTCAGAGTTATCCCACTGTATTGATTGGAATAATGCTTCAGTTTTATTTCACTCTAGCAACATTGTTAATAGAAATATTCTTGAGTCTGCCATTATCCAACTTACAAATAACTTCAACATAAGCAAAGGTCTTTTTCAACTCGATCCTGTTGTTTTGAATTCCTTCAGAACAGATTTAGATAAGAAGGGTAGAATGCTAAATCTTTGGTAAACTTGTATGCCACTCTAATAACTTTTATTTTTCAATTTATTTTTATATACAAGATGGGCAGAGTGCTAAAACCCGGGCAGATTTCCAGTATAAATTTTTTTTCTATAACATTGGTTGGAAACAATTCATTTGATCTTGTGCTAAAAATCGATAGTTTTTCCTTACAAATTTGTATGCCCCACCCACAATCCTTTAATTTTTAATTTTATTTCTCCATTTATTGTATATATATATATATATATATATATATATTTATTTATTTATTTATTTATTTATTTATTTATTTATTTTCTGCAACCTATATATAGGCTGTAACTCTTTATGTACTTCAGTGTTCCTGAGGATGTCATTAGATGAAAGCGCTTGAGCACCATTGTGCTTCCTTTCCTTCGTGGTTTTATTTATCATAAATATTTTTCACGTGTTATTTTGTGAAATAATTTTTATATATATATATAGTGTGTGTAAAATCAGGCATTTTGTATAATGCCTGTAATAAGTGTCACAGGCATTAGCTACATAAAATGAAATGACTCGTTTCACACATTAACTGTAACATGCTTGAAACAGGTATGGTTTAACATCACAGTTGGAGGGGAATATGCTGGTCAAATTGAGATTGGCTTGTTTGGTGGCACTGTACCAAAAACTGTTGAGAACTTCAAACAATTAGCAACAAGAGCAAAAGGTAAAGGCTACAAAGGATCCAAGTTCCACAGAATTATTGAGAATTTTATGATCCAGGGAGGAGATTACACAAATGGAGATGGCACAGGAGGTAAGTTTGATTCAAGATGTTAAGATTATAAACACCAGTTGACCAGAGAAGTAATTCAGTTAGGGGTTGGGGGGCACATAGGCAGGAGAAATGGAGTGCTGGAACTCACTGTCTGATGATTCCAACTCTTCACTTCACCTGCTTCATAAAGTGTCATCCTCAACAGTCATTCCATGATTTACATAGGACTGCTATAGGGCACTCTATCTGTTATCTTATTACTATCTTTGATGGGGGTAGAGAGCCTTGTGGCTTCTAGGGATGTACCAATATATTGGTATCGGTGATACGGTAGATTTTTAATGGTACCGTATTGGTATTGGCCTATACAGTACACTCACAACTTACGCGGATTTTTCTTACACAGTTTCAACTATATACAGGTTACAATTTTCAGTTTCAGAAAATATAAATCCAAATTTCAAAAAATATAAATTAAAAAAAATATAAAATATGAAAATTTTAAATTTTAATACTATAATAAATATATACAGTAATTAAAAATATAAAAAATAGGTGGTGCCACCCCACCATCCCACTTCTGTCTCTCAGTTCCCACGCGTGTATCATCGGAGTAACAGGTGCCTCGTGTGTGTCAATTTAGTGCACTTAAACCTCTTTCATACTTGTTCACAATGCCCAAACACAAGCCAACCTTTGCCTCTGGTCCTCCAGTGAAGAAACAATGCTCTGTGATGACCCTGGAAGAAAAAGCTGGGCCTGCCTTTCAAGGTGTTGCTGGTCATTGACAAGGCACCAGGCCACCCAGATGCCATAAAATTTGCACACGATGATGTCAAGGTAGTATTCCTTCCAACTCCACCTCCAGCCTCTTGACCAGGGCATGATTTGGTGCTTTAAGGCAGTGTACACACGTCTCACCTTTGTCCACATTCGCAACGCCATGGAGGACAGCACTAACAAGAGTGTTATGGCATGCTGGGAGGAATTCAACACTGCCAATTGCATCACTTTTGTGAAGGAGGCCATGGATGCACCGAAACCAGAGTTGGTTAATTCTTGTTGGTGGGCACTGTGGAGTGACTGTGTGTGTGACTTCAAAGAATTCTTTATGATCGACTCTGAAGTAAAGGACATCATGAAGGTGGCCAGGGCTGTAGGCGGTGATGGGTTTGAAGACATGGTCAAGCAGGAAATTGAGGAGTTCGTTGAAAGGCGCAGGGAAACACTGACTGATGCTGAGTTGGAGGAAATAATGAGAGTGGATGAAGAAGGTGGTGGCAACGATGATGATGAAGAACAAGAAGAGTCAGCATGTTGGGATATACACAAGTTTAGTGAATTGTTTCAGGTGGTTGAGCACTTGAAAAACTTAGTGTCTGAGTATGATCCCTCTATGGAGTGCAGCATCAACTTCTCATGAGGTCTTACAAGCCTTATGGCTCAATATAATATGTTCCAGCAGCTTAAGAAACAAAAATGACAGCTTCCCATCACCATGTTCTTGAAGAAAACCTTACCATCAACATTGTCAGCAGATCAGCCAACACCCTCAACTTCTTGCAGTGACCTTGAGCTGCCCACATACTTCCCTGCATCGTTATCTGAGCTTGATGATCCCCCCACAGTGACGTGGGAAGGGGATGAATAAGCTCAAAACACCACCACCCAGAAACACCCATCTCCATAAGCTCATCATTCATAATTGTACAGGTATGTTAGTGTATATGTATGCATAACAGTTGTTGTTGTTGTTGTTTAGCCGATCAGCCCACCCTGATCGAGCAAGCCGGCGGCACGCAGGTAACCGATCGCCCTCTCCGGAGTGGACCAGAGGTTCAGCGCACTCGTGATGTTGTGTTGTGTTCGTTGTTGTGCTAGAGCAGTACAGTCCGTCATAATGTGTTCAATTGTTTGTGGTGTGTCTTGGCACAGGTGGCAGGTGTCGTCTATGGAGTTGTCTAGTCTGTGTTTATATGTCCATAAGTTGGGGTGATGTCCACATCGGAATCGTGCTAAGTTAACTCGATCCGATCTGCTCAGGCTGATCTCTGACCTGTTAATGGGCGGCGGCTTCGCACCTAGGACCGCATTTGGACCGAGTCGTGTCAGTGCTTTGTGGGTTAGGTGTGTGTGTGTGTTTTTTCTGTACTGTGTGATGTCTGTGGGGCGTGGTATGGAATGGAGTGTTTGGTTATAATGTCTCTCTGGTGTTACCTTAATGGTGCGAGGTGTTGGTGCATGATTGTACATGTAGTGGCAAGGGTGTTGTGGGTTAGTTGTCGCTGCTGCCATGAATTGTGTTCCCCTCATGTCTAAATGTTCCCTAACTTTTAGTATTTTTGTTTCTGTGTGCAGGTGTTCTATTGGTGTTGTTTGAGTGCATCCTGTAATGATACGAAGTGCGTTGTTTTGTATTGTTTGTAAGGTGTTTATGTGTGTGTTTGAGATAATGGGTGCCCAGCATGGGCTAGCATAGTCCATAACTGAGCGAATATATTGTTTGTAGATGAGTGATGTTGTTTCCTGCTGGTGTCCAAAGTTTGTGCCTGTTAGTACCCTAAGCGTGTTAAGTCTTGACGTACATTTGTTTTTAATGTCCTGAATGTGGTTTGCAAAAGATAATGATGTGTTGTATGTGACACCTAGTATTTTGGTTCTGTGAGTGTGTGGAATGTTGATGTTGTTTAGTGTAAGTTGTGGAATTACCTGGTGTTCTTTTGTGTTGCTTGTAAGCAAGGTGATGGTTGATTTTATGGGTGCTACTTTGAGTCTATTGTGTGAGCCAGTCTTGTATACTGTTTATGTATGTTTGTAGGTTATTTGTAGCGGTGTCGATGTTGTTGTGGGTGGATGTTAGAGTGATATCATCTGCATATGATGATAAGGTAAGCTTGTTATCTATGGGTGTTGGAATGTCATGCATGTATAAGTTGAAGAGTGTTGGTGAGAGAACAGAGCCTTGAGGGACCCCGTTCGGAAAAAGCTTGTTTTTGGATGACTTGCCATTAAATGTGACATGTGAGTATCTTCCTGAGAGTTAGTTACTCAGCCACCTTTTGGTGTTATTGTGCATGTTTGTGTTGAGTATTTTGTTTATAAGAGGGAAGCGTGGGATAGCATCAAATGCTTTACTAATGTCTATTGTTGCTAATAGTGTACGTTGAGCTGGTCTTCTAGAGTTGATGCCATCCATGATGTGCTGCGTCAGGTTAGTGAGTAATGTTGTGGTTGAGTGGTGAGGTCTGAATCCATGTTGAGTAGGCGATAGTGGTATGTGTGGGTTGGTGATTTGTAAGATTAGTCTTTCTGTTACTTTGGAAGGTGTGCATAGTAAAGTAATGGGTCTATAGGAAGCTGGTTCTGTTGGTTTTGTTTGGTTTGAGTAGTGTAATAATTTTACCTTGTTTCCATATGTCAGGAATAATACAGTGTTGGTATGAATATGTGCTGATATTTGTGAGAGCTAGTATTCCTTGTGGGCCCAAGTGTTTAAGGTGTATGTTAGATATGTTGTCTGGTCCAGTAGCCTTCGAATTTTTAATGTTTTTGATGATCTTGGTGGTCTGGTCTGTATTGAAGGGTGTAATGGTCGTGTCGAGTCTGTAGGTTTTCTTGATTTCTTGATTTAAGGGTGATTTAGGGTATTTTTTGGTTTGACTTTATGCGAGGTCCCAGGAACATAACCCCTGCGTAAGTTGCGAGTCTACTGTATTTCAAAAGTATGATTTTTCCAAAATTATGAATAAAAGACTATTTAGAAGATGATTTTTCTAATATTTTATTGTTTTATCACTTCACATAACTTATTTTTTCATCATAGCCTAGGTTCTAAGAAATGTAGCACACAAGTTTTACCCAATTTTCTTTTCCAAATAGCCAATCAAACAAGTGTAAATCCTTTGATAAATAGATATAAAGCCTAGAAAACAAAAAAAAAAACATCTTGTAGTTGTAGCTCATAATATTAACCCAGCTAGCTTGTTAAAAACACATTTACTAAGCCCATCATAGGCCTGCAGTCCAATTGTATAACAAACAAAACTATGACATCTACAGAAGCTAAGGCTAACAAAAACCCTAAGATCCACTCTTAAGGTTAGCCTGAGAGAAAGGAAAGAGTAGGGGGTTAAAAGAGAAGAATAAGGGGTTAAGTAGCAAAACCTATCATTCATGGGTTAACATTCATTCAGAAAAAGAGACACTCACCATCATCATCCATCATCCACCAGCCACTGCAGTGTTGCTATCTTTAATGAAAATGATTATTGCTTTGTTGCCAAATTTTCAACAGAAAATAAATTATGAATGTTACAAAAATATGACAAACTAATAAACCCTAGCTGGATATTGGTATTGGTTATCAGCCGATACTATTTTTAATTATAGGTATTGGTTATCAACTAGAAAGCTATATTGGTACATCCCTAGTGACTTCCTTCATCACATCTGGGCAGTGGGGCTGGATCTGCTACTCCCCATACAAGATGTTCTTGACCTCTGCCTGATTCACTTTTCATAAACTTCTGCAACATTGTGGCCTTTCCTCAAATTTTGAATCTGTTGAACACCACCACCTCTTCCTCACTGAAACTCAGGTGCCTGGGATGGCTGACAACAACCCCTTTTCTGTACCCTTTTACTTTCTCTGTACTATACTCAATTTCACTCCAAAGGTGGATGTTGTGTATATGTAAGCAATGACATATTCTCATATTGCTGAACTCAAATCCTTTGAATTCTATACCCTCTAGCTATGGCTTACATGCCAATCTCAAACTAAATACATCTGTGCTGTCTACCTTTCTCCTAATTCTACTGACTTTCCAAAATTCTTTGACTACCAGTACCTTTCTTCCAAAATGGAATACATTCCATCCCACTCTGTTTGCTGAAATCTCCATTTCAGTGTTCACCACCACATTTGGCTTTCTTCTTGTTTCACTAATTAATATATCCCTGGTGAACCAGCTTACAACTTTTCTATCCTAAATGACCTAGAGCAGATTGTATAGCACCCTACTCATATCCCTGATTGCCTTGGAGATAGACCCCAACATTCTGAATTTATTTTACTTTTTCAGCCTTCTTACTCTGTCAAACTACTACTCCATTGGGCTCCTCAAACCATAATCTCGTGTCTGTTTCCTATCCTATCACTCCAATTCAACCTTTGGATCCAAAAGGAGGTGCTGCTGATTGGGAGTCTCTTAGGCAGTACTTCTGTGATTTCCCATGGAATGATTACTGCTTCCATGGCCAGGGCCCTTCCAGGTTGTTGAGTGCATCATGGAGGTGTACATTCCATATTCTATTTCTACTACTAATTCGAAAAAGCTTTGTTTTAACTTGTTGAAATGCTATCCACAACAAAGAGGAGGCTTTCAGAAAGTACTGTCACCATCCAATTCTTGACTCTCACTCAAGTTTATATTTCTGCCTGGAATCATGCAAAATCTGTTCTTTGACTCTCCAAGAATTCTTTATCAGACAGAAATGTGAAAACCTATCCATTTCTAATTATTCTTGCTCTTTCTAGCATCTAGCTAAGAACCTCTCCAATAACTTCACTACTTTCCATCTTCTTTTTCTATTCCAATGGATGAGTTGCTGTGTCTCCTTCTGATAAAGCTGAACTTTTCACTCAAGCTTTTGCTTCTAACTCAACCCTGGGTGATTCTGGTGCTGTTCCTCCATCTCCTCCTCTGACTTTATTATGTCTGAAATTAGAATCTTTCAAAGATTTTCTTTCTGCCTTATCTGGCCTCAACTCTAGGAAGTGTATGGCCCTGATGGTGTGACTTCCTGATGTTCTAAAGTGTCCTGCTGTGATGACACCCTGCCTGGGCAAACTCTTTCATCTTTGTCTTTCATCTAGTACTTTTTCCCTCCTGCTGGAAGTTTCCTTTCATTCAGCCTGTCCTGAAGAATGGTAATCATCCAATTACTTTTATTTTTTGCCTTTCTGAAGTTTTGAAACTATCCTTAATAGGAAGATTCTTAAATACTTCTCTTCTTCCCAATCTTCTTTCAGATCATCAATATGGTATTTGCAAGGGATGGTCTACTGGCGATCTTCTTGCCTATCTCTCTGACCCTTGCCTATTTTAGCAAAACTTTCACTATTGTACTAATCAAAAGCTTTTAATGGAATCTGGCACATATCTTTAATTTCCAAACTGACACTGCTCTAATTGTGTGCCTCCTCCTCTAATGAGAGCATGCAGTACCAGATTTTCTACACACACATTCCTTTTCTGAAGAACTCTGTAATGCAAGGGATAATTAGTACAGTATTTTCAATACTCAATCATAAACAACCATTCTACTCATCCGGTCAACTCTTGAATAATTTTCTTCAATCCATCTTTCCCCATCTCTGACCTCCAATCTTGAAAACCTCAGACTTTGATTTTGGCTCTTCTATGAGGTGGGGGTGCCTTTGTGGGCATTCACCCTTGCCCCCCACTCATATAAAAAAAAAAAAAGTGTTGTACCCATGTTCAGTGAATAGAATGTAAATATAACAATTTGATCTATGCAAGAGGGTTTTATGAACACCCATCTACCTTCATTCCTTTAATAAATGAAGTGGAGAAATTAATAAACGTAAAGTAGGTGTTCCTTTGTATAGTATTTTTTTGGATCGTGTACTCGTTCTTTTTTCAGTATCACTTATGTTTGTTTTTTATACAGTTCAATGAATAAATTCTATATAAAATAGCTTTCATTGTTGAAATAATTTTTAAATAGTAAACAGTCCAATTTCACAATTATTTAATTTGATTCTTAAGCTTTAGGCTTTACTGGGCCCTTAAAGATAAAATATCACTTCATAGTTATTTAATTTATTTAACCTCTTTCGGGCTACTGGGTCAAATTTGTACCATTTCCCATACACTCACTCGTAACTTAACCCTACAAAAACTTCAGTTAAGAGGTTAATAATGTATAAATCGTGAATAAGAATTATATACTGGTACCGGTAGTTCATTTTATATAATGGACAATGGATTTGAATTGTTGTGAAGATATTTATTTTCTATTTACATTCGTAAGTATTTATAAAATATTAACATTTTTTATTTTATAATCAATTGAATTCATTCATATGAGTATACTTTTTTTAGGAAAAAGCATCTACCCAGGTGGAAAATTTGATGATGAGAACTTCAAACTGAATCACTATGGAGCAGGGTGGCTTTCCATGGCTAATTCTGGCAAAGACACAAATGGTTCCCAGTTCTTTATCACTACAATAAAAACAAGCTGGTTGGATGGCAGGCATGTTGTGTTTGGAAAAGTACTCAGTGGAATGGTGAGTTTTTTTTTTTTTTTTAAATATATATGGTGTAGGATATTAGTACGTGAAAGGAAAAACAAATGAATATTTAAGTTTACCCTCTAATTGCTTGTCCAAATATGTTAATGTACAAAGATCCCTGCTTTGCAGGGCTGTAGCCGCGTTAACTCTACTTCAAAACTCAACTGTTTAATTGAAATTTTAATTCTGAAAACCTCTTGGAAGAATGATCTTGAGTTTTCATGAGTTGACAGTGAAAGGGTTAAAAGATTAAGGTAATGGGGCATTCTATCTCGGATCAAACAAGTTTGTTGCTTATTTCTCAGATTTCAGTCAAAACTTTTCATATATATACAGTATATATATATATATATATATATATATATATATATATATATATATATAACGTAAAGAATGACGCTTGTATAGGAGAATATTCCACGCAAGATGAGCGAGAGAACGAAAAAATGAAAAAATGAGGTAACCACCCGGGAATTGAACCTGGGATCTTCCAATTGCTGGTCAGATATGATAACCATTACACCACGGGTTTGATTCCCGGGTGGTTACCTCATTTTTTCATTTGTTTCGTCTCTCGCTCTCATCTTGTGCGGAATATTCTCCTATACTGTACAAGTCGTTCTTTACGTTAATTATACTGCGTGTTTGCAGTTTAAATATATATATATATATAATATATATATATATATATATATATATATATATATATATATGTAATACTTCGAGTTGACAACACATTTAAATTATTACAGCTCTAGAATGAATACTTTTTGAATTACAGCCATCTGAAATATACCAGTTTACTTAGTTTTAGACATGTCCATTTTTTGCTCTACTTTGAATTGGAATAACTCAACATGTAATAGTAGAGCTACAAAATTTTGCGTGCATAATCTATGCTACATATGGATACAAATACATGTAAAAGATTACCTCTTGCTCATGGTACAGTCCTTGCAAACTGTCCATAAAAGTAGTGTATTTCACATGTGAAATTGGGCATTTGGGTGATTTTAGCACTTTATTTCAATACGAAGAAAATGTACTACACCACTTATCCTTGTATTTGTCAATACTACAGCTGCAGATTTATGGATATCATACATCTCAAGTTTTTATCTTGATTACTTCTCAAGATATTGGTTTCTGAAGTTGGTACATGGCACAAAATAACTTTTAATCAGCAGCCATATATCCCATGTGGCCATGAAGCTAAAAATAGTTTTATCACACTTGAAAGACAGATCCAAGGCCTTTGTAATGCACCTAGTTTAAAATACCTATTAAAATGAGTTCATATTATGTGGTCCCAAACATATGTACCATATGAGCATTTCTGAGTACTGAAAAAATGCTGAAATAATACAAATTTTGAAGGAATTTATTCCAAAATAATTCTTTCTGAGGTCACCTCTTAATATATGTGAGTATACTGTATGGGGGCTCCAATAAACCTTCGCCCTCCGCCCATTGCTTAAACCATTAGAGGTATAGTAAAACTAAACACACCTTACAAAAGAGAACTTAATCCTGCATTTAATGAGAAACAATTAAAATTTGGTGTTCCTGCCATTGGCTTCCAAGACAGCCTGAATTCGCTTTGGGTAGCTTGCCAAAAGTGACGTGAATAGATCTTGATCGTTACACAAATTTGCTAAAACAGTTTCAATGTGTTGCGTCATTGTATCCTTCGAAAATCGATTTGCTGCAGGTTCTTGAAACGAGACACATTCAACCTTGTCCTTTATAACTGATCCAATGTGTTCACAGATGTTCAGGTCAGGAGAATTTCCTGGCCATTCTTCATTTCCAAAGAAATCGATCTCATGGTTCCGCAACAACTGTTGAGTGGCTAATGCCTTAAAGCAGGGGGCCTTATCGTGCAGAAGTGTGACCTGATCGACATCCATAACATTGTTTGGGTTTCTTAGAAAAGGAATGATATGCTGGGATAGAATAATATCACGAAAATACTGTCCATCCCAACTCTGACCATTTGGCTTCAGCACCCACATGAGCTTCTTTGCAGTGAACAAAACAAACACACTAACACAGTCTGAACTTTTTAATAATTCGCGATAATGTTCATTGTCATCGATTTCATCTGGTGTTGTGGCCCACACTCGATCATTTTGGTAGTTAGGCCGACGTGTTACGTAAATAAAAAATTCATCAGAGACAGCTAAATGCATGAAATCATCCACATCCCAATCTTCAAGATAATGGGCAAACCACATTCTGTCATCGATGTTGAGTTGAGTTTTTCTTGGCTTTGGAAGTTTATGCCAAGGCTTTAAACCTTACCTGATGGTACAGTCGAATGATCTCACCACTAACGATCTTTCCTCTCAACACTTCGATCTCTCTAGAAAGTTTAGCACAGCTGTTTTTTCGCTTACGCGTACCGCTTTCAATGATGTCCTTTGTTTCCTGAGAGAGTGGCAAATTTGGGTGCCCAGATTTGGTTGTATCCATTTCATTCATCCAAAGTTTTATTCCAATTTCTTTTGACGAAGTCCTCACTTCTTCGCAACTTTTTGGCAACCCATGAACGTGTTATAAAGGTGGCTCCAACATCACGAGCTTCCTGAAATGTTATTGCTCGTATGCGATCTATCACACGTTGCTTCTCCGAATCACCAATTAATTGAGAAGCCATTATATTATCACTATCAGCTAGAGTAATTTTAATACCTGCAATAAATAAAGAATTTTATATATTTTTATAATCACAAAACTATTTCGATATAAGTAAACATGTAAGCTGCAAATGGGGTGGGGTGGGGGCTGAGTTTTTTTGGAACCCCTTATATCTTCAAAACACGTCCACTTTTTTCTATTGAAATCCTGCACATTATTAAATTGTACAATTGAATCGCAGAAATTTGTGATGGAAAGAGCGGGGGGATGTTCCAACCTATTGGCAAATATACTTGTTGGACCCATCCATAACCATGGGTATTCCAAGGAAATGTTAATGTGCACAGATTGAATCTTGAAATGATGGCCAATATTTATTTTTCATTCATTTTGTATTTTGTTAAATAGTGAAAAATGCTGAATACTTTCGGGCATAATTTTTTAACATTATGGCATTTAAATAGACCATCCAAATAAACTTCATAAAGGCCTTGAATAGATCTGTTTGGGGGGGGGGGGGGGGGGGGGAAAGGGTGGAGTCCTAGCCCCATGGCCGTATTGTGTAACAGGCTATCAGATATAGGGGACTTTTCACTATGTATCAACTTTCATGCTCGATATATCGTAAAATTATCTGTTATGAATCCTTGGTTTTCTAACTGATTTTGTTGGTAAAATAAAATTGCAAAATCCTCACAAGTTCAATTTTTGCCCAAACCATACCCAATTTCAATGACTTTTTGTGGAGGAACTTTTAGATGAAAATTATCTATTTCAGTATTATCCACATGTAGAAGAGATTTAACATGCAAAATTTCAGAGGTCTAGCATGACAACTTCATGAGTTATTGAAGTTCACACTCCCATTGGTTATTCACAAAGTGGCCAAAAATTGATGAACATGATGAAATACTCAAGCCTTTGAGCTTGGAAACTAATTGAGCTACAGCTCTATAATTTCAAAAGTGTTGTTGAAATGACCAGTGCAATAATTGACAAGAATTTGGTTGAAATAAAAAATATAAATGCAACAAAGATTTTTGATTTGATTTGAAATGGAATGGAATGCCCTTAATTAAAAAAAAAAAAAACAGCCAAGTAGATAATTTTCATGCGACGTAGGGGGGAATGCGCCTCCAATGGTCACCTGAACTAGCGCAAAAATGGAGTAAGGGGCCAACTCAACGCCACCTAATGCCAGTGGCTGGGAACGAACCAGCGCCACACCGGTTGGAGTCTTCCGCTCAGGGTTGCCATTAGGGCAGGGTGTTCAAACCTGCGCACACGGGCACATTTGTACCAGGGAAGCCATTTCGGTGTGCCCACGAGTAACCCCAAATAAAGTTTGAGAGACTGGTTAATAGAAGGAATATTGCAATTAAAACCAGATACTTTTTGTTTTATGTATTTTCTATCATTTTTTGTGTGCCCGCCTGCGAAAAAGTTTGAACACCCCTGCATTAGGGCTTTAAATTGGCTTTAAATTTTGAATCTGAAAAAATAGCCTTAATATGGCTTTATTTGGTGTGGGAATCTTTAAAATGGTTTTGAGTATAAATATTATTAATTATTAACAATCTTTTTCTTGGATGTATTGCATTTTGTGAGAAATATTCATAACTCTAGATTATTATTTTCTCTAAATTTTAACATAATAATACCGCAAGCAATTACTTCATCAAAAACTTTGTATGTTCTTGTCTTACACACACTGCTTCTTTGAGCAGTACTGTATAAAAGCTGCTGGCATTCCATCTGAATGCCTGACAAGTTGTGTATACAAGTAGTATCGTAAATGAGTTTCCCCGTCCTATTATTAATTAAATATGTATATATTACACTATACAGTATAATCAAATTCAATAATGTGGCATAAGGTAATAATATTCTTACGGCCTTATGCTAACACATTATTGAATCAGATTATACAAGTATCGAGTTCGATGGGATACAGATTCAAATTATATACACCTCTCCAAATAGTAATTACTTCGGCTTTCATTTCATCTGGCCAGGTGATAATGGTCTTTAAAAAAGAAAAATCACATTTCGTATGACGTGGCAGATAATTCCCAAACACTTAGTGTATTTGACCAGCTGCATGAGCACGCTGCACCACGCGCACATTTGCTTTTTGCTATCTAGCTGTACTCGTATGTATTTGATACATATATTAATTTTTACGTACATCTTTAAAATGGCTTTCTTTAAAAGTTTGAGTGGCAACCCTGCTGTGGGCCTGCAGCTATATTAGATGTTGGGGATGATGGTTTAACCCTTTAAGGACTAAAGGTACAAATTGCTAACGTTTCAAATACAAGCATTCATATAACTAGAAAAAATTCAGGGCTTAAAGAGTTAACATCGAAATTCAGTGCTCGGTAGTAATGAAGGTTTTTTGTAGCAGAATGCGGTAAATATTAAAACTGAATTATTGAGGGCATTAAACGACTGTGGGTGATCTAATGTTAATATGAAAGAGGTCGTATTCAGTTGCTTAGATGGGATGTTTAATTGATATAAATATTTATTCCAGCCGGTAGTGAGGGCCATTGAAAAACTTAAAACCGTCTCAGACAAGCCCCTCCAGGACGTGGTCATTGCCGACTCGGGAGTTCTGGAAGTTGCTCAGCCTTTCGCAGTCTCGAAGGATGATGCTGTAAATTAATACGGTGCAGCAAGCTTTGAAGACCGTTTTGAAAAAAAACTAATAAATTTTACTTCACTATTGGGAGCAATAATGTTTAGTTTTAGTTGCATTGGAGAAGGTTTAGTGTGGCTAAAAATTGCTTACCAGTATTAATGCATTCCTTCTGTATTTCTTTATTTTATAGTAAAGTTTTATAACAACATTGTTTGCTTTTCATTTCTTTCTTTTATGCAGGAAGGAGGGGCCAAGGGCGAATGCCTGCAAAAACGCCGTTCCTCCGCAATAGAAAAAAAGCCAAAATCAAGGTCCATGGTATTAGAGATGCCTGGAGACACTGCGTTTAAAATATTGGAGGTCATAGACGAGGGGAAAGATGGATTGAGGAAGATTGTTCCAGAGTTCACTAGTTGAGTAGATGAAAGATTGAAAATTACCAATTAACCCTTGCGCTAGTGTTGTACACACAAGGAATGAGTGTCGAAAGTCTAGCGCTGCGTGCTCTCCTTAAAGGAGGAGGCATGCAGTTAGTGTTCAGAAGAGCAGTGTGTGTTATAATAGTGATAGTAAAGAGAGAGGGGGGGGGGGCAACAATGCGGGGAAGAGTAACAGTTAAGAGGCGGCAAATTGAGATGAAAAGCCTTTAATTCCACCCCTAAAGTCAAGTAGAGCTGTGTGGGTTGAGCCATCCCACACATGAGAAGCTTACTCCAAACGGGGCGGACAAGACCACTGTGCAGAGAGCAACTGAGCAGGGGTTAAGAAACTGCGGAGGCGGTACAACATCCCTAACCTCTTCGAAGCTGTTTAGGCGAGTGTATACGTAATTATGTCCGTTTTCTCATTGTATCGGTTGCTCGGGGACACTAGCACCGGACCTCCATGTAATTTTTTAGGAAAGATCGGGAGAAAAGGAAATGCCAAGAGTGTTAAGAGAAGGATTAAGTTGTGCCTTGTTGAAGGCAAGAGGATAGTTGTGTGGAAGATTATGTCGAGTAGACAGGAAGGAACCTAGTTTTTGAGGCATTGAAAGCCACAAGGTTTTTTCTTACCTAATCAGAGATAGAAAGATCAGAGGTCGAGTGTACCATAGCCGTCGTACGTGAATCATGGAGTGACTTGAGAGGGACGCTTTGCGAAGCGGGTGGAGAAGTGAAGAATGGAATTATTGGCATAGGAATGGATAGCACAGGAAATAAGACTTGATAAATCATTAATAATAATTAAACGGAAAAGAGTAGGTAAAAGGATATACCCCTGAGGAATACCATTTTTAATAGCTTTAAGAGAACAGTGGCCATAAATTCCTCGGCTAGAAAGGAAATCGGAGATTAAGGCACAGATAGAAAGATAGAAACCGAAGGAGGGCATTTTGGAAATTAAGGATTTGTGCCAGACTATCAAAAGTTTTTGATTTGTCTATCCGTCACTCTATCGCAATAGCAAAGGTTTCAAACGGCAAAATCCCGAAAAAAGAGAGGATCAAAAGTCAGAGAGACTTGCAAGATCATCACCAGTAGAGTATCCCTTGCAGAACCCATACCAACGATTTGAAAGAGGATTGCGAGAAGAGAGGTCTTTCTTCCAGCCGGTAGTGAGGGCCATTGACTTTAGAAAGGCAAGACATCAAAGCAATTGAGGATAATTGGAAGGTAGAGAGCAGTCGCCTTTCTTTGGGACAGGCTGAATAAAAGCAAACTTCCAGCAGGAAGGAAAAGTACTAGATTAAAGGCAAAGACGAGTGGGTTTTCATGGGCAGGGTGTCAGCACAGAAACACACTTCTTGAGAACAACAGGAGGAACACCATCTACCCTTCCTGGAGTTGAACCCAGATATGACAAAGAACATCTTTGGAAGAGATTCTCTCAGGTCATCCCATAAGTAAGGTTTTTTAGATCTGAATTTGAAGGACAAAAAAAACTTTTTAATCTAGTATATATTTTCCATCGGAATCAGTGACACACTGCCAACGTCCTACAAGCTTTTCAATGCCATGTTTATAAAATTCAGGCGGTTTTGAGGCAAAAGACGTACAGTATACTACTTTAGATGACCTGCACACAGGTCATCTAAAGAAGTATACTGTTTCTCGTCAAGATAGTTTTGCTGACTCCTGAAGAGATGATAATCTGAAGGCGCAAGGTCCGGAGAATATGGAGGATGTGGAAGTTTTTCCCACCCAAGCTCCTCAATTTTTGCAGAAGTGATCCGAGCGGTATGAGGACGTGCGTTGTCGTGGTGGAACACGATTCCTTTCCGATTAACCAAAGGAGGTCTTTTTCTTTTAGTGCAGTGTTCAATCGATCCAGTTGTTGACAGTAGACTTGAGCGGTGATTGTTTGGTTGTGTGGTAAGGTTTCAAAGTGTCTTACACCACCTTTATCCCACCAAACAACACCTTCCGAGGGTGAAGATTTGGTTTTGGCTGTGGTGTCGCTGGTTCTCCGGCACAAACCCACTGTCTACGGCGCTTAACATTCTGGTACAGTATCCACTTATCACCAGTCACTAAACGGTGCAAAAACGGATCTTGGAGTTCACGGGAATTAAGAGCTGTGCTAATGTTTACCCGCACCCTCAGATTGTCGACCGACAATTCATGTGGCACCCATTTTCCTAACAGGCACTTTCCCCGAGTTGTTGCAAATGTCGATGGATGGTGGACGGGGATGAATTGAGTTTCTGGGCCAATTCTTCGACAGTTGTTGGACAGTCTTCAAATGCGGCTAACAGCAGGTCATCATCAAACTCAGCAGGGCGTCCAGAGCGTGCTGCATCTGTCAAACAGCAGTCACCATTCGTAAACTTTTGAAACCATCTTTGACATTTCTTCACATGCAGAATATCGTTGCTATAAACGTCCTGAATGTTTCGCGTTGCTTCAGTAGCACTATTCCTTTTTTTGAACTCGTAAAGCATTATATGCCTGATATGCTCTTCTGATACCGCCATGTTTATGAGGGGTTCACATAGAGCAAAACACACGTCTTCACTGGTCAAGGTCTGTAAAGTATGTGGCGAAACACGATAGATCTCTTGGATATAACCTTCGGAAAATTTATGCTTAAACCGAGTAGGACTAGTTTAAACTTAATCTATCGTAAAAAACTACATTACTTATGGGATGACCTGATAATTTCAGACATGATTTAGTCGAAGGGAGGAGATGATGGAGGAACAGCACCAGAATCGTCCAGGGTTGAGTTGGAAGCAAAGGTTTGAGTGAAAAGTTCAGCTTTATCGGAAGAACAGACAGTAAGTGGAAAAAGAGGAGGGAAAGTAGTAGTGAGGTTTGATAATAAAAACCCACTCTAATAGACAGAGTTTATTTCCACAACAGTTTCGATGCCCACTGGCATCCTCTTCGGGTGGATACAGAAAAACGAATGAACCAAAAACAAGAGGGAAAATAGTCCAGGGACCATTGAGAAATTCACACAGGATAGATCCCGTTCTTCCGACACCGGAAGGGCATTTTATTAAAGGGTCCCGCTTATAACTTCGCACAAATTAAAATTATCTTGTTCTAACGTACAGATTCTATTATTTTTGACATAATTATTTGCATTATTAATAATAAAAAAAAATAATAGAATCTGTATGTATAGAACAAGATGATAATTTACTCTTGTCTATTAGAGCGGGTTTTTATCATATTTTGACCTCGACGTAGAAAAGTGTTTTTTTGCATTTAGTAGCGAGGTGGTTGGAGAGGTTATTAGCTAGATCCCAGAAAAAGCAAAAATTAGAATTGAATAGCCCTTTGCCGCAAAAATATCCATGGTGTCCGAATTTTACGATGCCGACATAGCGGTAAGGAAATGAAAGATTTTGTTGCAATAATCCGCATATATTCACAGAGCATTATAAAATATACATATTTTCGCGCGTATTCTAGAAAAAATTAACTAACAAAACACTGAATTTTTTTTGCCATCAGATAAATTTTTCGACTGTTGTCTTCGAGCGAACTTACTGCAGATGTCAGTCACTATTTGCAGAGGTGACGTAATAACCAATCGGTAACACTCAGCACTCCAATTTTTCCGCCATTGTTTTGGGCCTTTGCCCCAAAATATTCGCAAACTTGCGAATATGGGGTGCTGCAGTCCCCCTAGACCCCCCGGCCCGTACGCCTATGATTGTATATGTATGCATTATAATAATTTAAATGTGGATCATCCCCTTAAGTATATATTCATTTAGTATAAATTTGTGTTACAAGAACCTGTTTCTGCGTTTCAAGAACATTTTTGAGGGCTTGCGCTGGTGACTGCACAATAAGCACGCGATAGACCTACGTTGTAATTTATTAATTTCCAAACGCTCGTTTTTTTGTTTTTTTTTTAATTAATTAATAGCATCGCACCCACGTCAAGTACTTGCAGTCGCTGAAGGGAAAGTTTCCGCTTACGAGTTTACTTTGGCTAATAATAATAATAAATAATGAACAGTTAGTTTGCAGGTGGTGCTCAAGCATGGAAGTGCTGAGGAATGAGTTAGAACATGAGAGGGGAGGCTGGAGTGAGGCTTGAAGAAAGGGTGATGCCCTTGACGGCAAAATTAGAATCCTTGAGACTTCAGTTAAGATCCCTACTTCCTCAGTTTCTACTAATAATATAAATAGTTAGGGTTGCCAAGTCAACAGATCTTCAATAAAGGACACTTGCACGCTACCGTATATTCCATTGCTTATGATAAAAATTTACTTGTGCAATATTTTTTACAATTTCTTTATTATATTCATAGATAAAATATGTCTAGAAAGTCGTACACTTGTAAAATCACACTACTGTATTGAAATGAAACCTTTTTAAATTTCTTTATTATATTTTGTGAATTAAAGACAGGAAAATATTTACAAATCATTATAATGAATGAAGCCTTTATTTATTTATAAAATTGTACTATCTTGACTTCGACCAGCCTTCAGTAAAGCTGTATCATTTTTTATTTTGCCAGCAAAATCGGCACAATTGTCTTTTAAATTGAAATAAATCAAAAGTTCACTTTTTATTAATTCCTGAACATCTGTTTCTGTCATCTCGCCACTTCGGTTATTAGAAAAAAAAATTAGACACGAACAAGCCTTAACTTTCAGTAGCGTGACACGTAAAATAATGTTTTCTAACTTTCTAAGAGAGGGAAACCTAGTATATAATTAAGTATTCTTACCTAAGTATTCATCTGAAGATATTCTTCAACTCATAAAAAATAGAATCACGTCAAAAACTCAAGAAGCCGGTTTAATATGGCAATTTGGCAAAGCACAAAAAATATGTTAGCGGGCGATACCTTCCTCGTTCCTCTCCAGCAAGGATGACAATGGCAACAGGGGCAATGGGGGCAGAATTGCCAACTCTGATTTACTAGAAATCACATCTGAATGTTGAATCTCACTTCTCCCGATTAACGAATTAATTAAGTTTGAAAACATCTCCGTCTCAAATTTTTAGTGATGAATAAAATTTTGAGTTAATTACTGAATTAAAGGACATATGGCGTCCTTTCCGAGTTTATCAAAGGACAAGGACACATGAGCTGAAATAAAGGACACTTGGCAACCCTATATAATAATAATAATAAAAAATAAAATAATAAAATAGTACTAATAGCCGTCTTTCTTCTCCTAGTTCCCAACCCTTCGTTCAAGTGCGTAATGGAGCCCCATTGAGAAAACCTAAGACTTGTCTACCAGTAATACAGTAACAAAGTTTTCTGTTTTAAGTTTCGAAGATGCTGATGAACCGGAAATACGACTCGTTGGCGATTCCATTGTTCGAGGGCAGCTCGAGTAATTCTGTGGGAGAAACCCTCGTCGTAGGCGCCGTTTCTGCTACCCTGGTGCAAGGGTGGAGGATATAATTAATAGTGTTGACCATTTTACAGACGGAACCTCTGAGGACACAACGTATGTTATTCATGTCGGTACTAATAACGTTTTAAATTCTAGATCGGAAGAGCTACTGGCTAGGTACAGGGACTTACTAGAGTGACTAAAGGAAAACTCTAATAAGATTGTTTTAACAGGTATACTTCCTCGAATTATCCAACGTAGCGATTTCTACAACAAGGCGACCTATATCAACAATAACCTAAAGTCTCTTTGCCAACAGGAAGGAGTGCATTTTGCAAATTTTTGGAACAGTTTCTACGGCATGTTAATGACGTTGGAGCTGCGCGTTTAGGAAGATTATTTCATAATACTGTCTCTTTTTTTCAGGCTGCCGTAACTCGAACGGTCCCGGCGTAATTTCTTCAAATTTCCTTTGTGCTCGCGAATGTATCACAATTACAAACAATTTGGTTTGCTCATTGTATCAGTTGCTCGGAGACAATGAGCAAACCTTAAATGCTCGTAGTCTACGAAATAAAATAAACGAATTTTTTTTCTTTAATTGCTTGTAAAGACTGATTTAATTGCGATAAATGAATCGTGGCTTAGCGGAGAAACACGTGACTTTGTAGGGGAATATAAAATTAGAGGTTAAAGACTTTTCGTTGAAAACAGAATAGGTAGCGAGGAGTGGGTGTTATGTTGTATATCAAAGATAATATTGCGAATGATTTAGAAGTAAAGCACAGAATTCCAGAACCGATAGATTCGACTATAGCAGAACTTAAATTGAACGATTTGAAACTTCTTGTTGCGGTTATATATAGGCCCCCTAATCAAACAGATGATACGGACGAAGCGTTATATCGTGAACGAGAGAGAATAATAGGTAGTGAGCAGGCCTTAGTTATGGGTGACTTTAATTGCGCCAACGTGAATTACGATACAGTATGCAGGGAGACGCGGAAGGTAATCGTTTAGTTAATTTTCTCGAGGATAGCTTTCTTATTCAAAAGGTTGGGGGACCTACGAGGTTGGACAGTATTTTAGATTTAGTAATAACTACGGATGATAGGCTAATCACGGATCTTCAAGTAACAAAACCGTTAAGCAATAGCGATCACAATATGGGAGAGTTTGTTCTCTCAGTAAGTCACTCGAAACCAGCTAACTCAACTAAAATTACTAACTTCCAGGACGCAGACTTTTGTAAATTTCGAAATGAATTGTCACATCAGTTGGGAAAACGTAATGGGGATCTCCACCGCAAAAGTAATGTGGGAATCGTTTGAAACAGTATTTAGGACTATAAATGAAGAATGTGTACCGTACAAGATTAAGCGTGCGAAAGTAAACAACAAGCCCTTGCGGTTTACTTCTAGAGTAGGAGATATTCTAAAGAATAGAGATAGGGCTTATAGGCTACATAAGTGCGATAAAGACAATTTGTGGTTACGAAACAACTACATATCTCTAACGCTAAGGCGTGAAGCGAAAAGTGTAATAAAAAAGTCCAAGCACGAATTTTAAATCTCCATAGCTCGTGACGGCAAAGAAAACTCCAAGCGATTCTTTCAATAGGTCAACAATATGAATCCAGTAAAAAGTGTCTGGGGGCCGTTGAAAATTTTTAACGGAGCGCTAGTTTCTGAAAACGAGCAAATGGCTACCTTGCTAAACGAATTTTTTACGTCGGTTTACACTATAGAAGATGTAACGAATATCCCTATGGTCATAGACATAATACCTTTTGATAATGGTAATACTTTGAATAATATTGTGGTTAGTGAAGGGGAGGTAATGCGCTATATTGATAAAATGAAAATGCGTAAATCACCGGGGCTGGATTTTATATATCCCATACAACTAAAAGAATTAAAAGAAAGCATTGTTGTGCGCTAACAAAGATTTTTAATGCTCTATTTCTAAAGGGCGCGTACCAGATAATTTCAAGTTAGCAAATGTAACACCCATCTTTAAGAAAGGCGATAAAGGTGCGGCGGGAAATTATAGGCCAATCAGTTTAACGTCTGTTGTAGGTAAACTACTGGAATCAATTAGGGATCGTATAGTCGAACACTTACAATTGCATAACTTGGTTAGAAATACGCAGCACGGTTTTAGGCGAAACAAATCTTGCTTAACTAATCTTTTAGAATTTTTTCAAAGCGTGGTAGAAGTTTACGATAGTCATTGGGCGGTTGATGAGGTGTACTGAGATTTTCAAAAAGCGTTTGACACCGTACCGCACAAAAGACTCATTGAAAATACTAAAGCTCATGGAATCAGGGGTGTAGTAATAAATTGGATAGAAGAGTGGTTGCGAGGTAGGAAACAGAGGGTGGTCGTTGATGGAGCGGAGTCGTCAAGGGCTAATGTAGCGAGCGGCGTTCCTCAGGGTTCTGTATTGGGCTCCTTGCTTTTTCTTATATCAGTGTTGGGCACTAAAGCGTTAATCCGATAACAGTTAATTAACGAAGTTAACTTTTTTTAATGGACTATTAACGGAAGTTAATTTCCATTTATCGTTATCGGACCAGTTAACTTCCGATAACTCGATATTTAGTCTGTTAAAGTCCGTTAACACGTTAACTGCGAGGAGTCATTCACGGAAGATCACCGCTCCGCGAATGAATTCAAACCGCCATAACTTCAGTCTGCCAATTCCGTCCTCTGCCGCAGTGGAACGGCTCTTCTCTCTCGGCAAGGACATCCTGAGGCCCAAGAGGTCAAGACTGGCAGTTGGGCCTAACTTTGAGAAGTTGGTCTTTCTGAAGGGCAACCAGCACATTGTGTCAGTCTTTAATAAATGTGCCTAAAATTTAATTTTACCTTTCAGTTCCCGCCATAATAATTCTCTGGTAAATTAAAATTTAGTTAATGTTTTGAAACCCTTGTAACCACTAACCATGTAATCAGTACATTTTTTATTAAAAATAAAAAAAAGTTAAGCAAAAATGTTGCAAAACTTTATAAAAATAGTTAAATACCTATTTATTGTTGGATTTTGCATAAACAAACATTTTCTATGGGTTTTAAAGCTTTTTTCCTTGATTTTTTTAAATGTTAGTAAAGAAATAGTTATCGTTAACGGATTATCGTTAACTTCCGTTAACTTTGTAGTAAAATTATCGGATTATCGTTATCGAAGTTAACTTTTTGGTTAACGGTGCCCACCACTGTCTTATATATATATATATATTAACGATTTAGATGTCGGCCTAGTCAGTACAGTCTCAAAGTTTGCGGACGACACAAACTTGGGTGGTAGGGCGATTAATGACGAAGATAGTGATAAAATCCAGGAAGATCTAAATAAAATCGTTGATTGGTCAGTCACATGGCAAATGAGATTTAACGTCGATAAGTGCAAAATTTTATATGTAAGTTCGCGTAACGGTAATTTTGCGTATAGTATGTCAGGGAAGGAGTTAGCAAGCGTAGAGTAGGAAAAAGATTTAGGAGTTATAGTCACTGGTGATTTAAAAGTGGCGAAACAAAGTACAGCAGCGATCAATAAAGCGAACAAAGTGCTAGGTTTTATAGCTCGGAATTTTGAGCACAAATCGCGCGATATTATTGTTCCTCTTTATAAATCATTAGTTAGATCCCATTTGGAGTACGCGATCCAATTTTAGAATCCGTACATGCGAAAAGATAGACAAAATCGAAAGAGTTCAAAGACGAGCAACTAAGATGATTCCGTCGCTTAGGTCGAAGTCGTACGATAGGATAGGATTAAGGAGTTAAAATTGACTACACTCGAGACTAGGAGGCTAAGGGGTGATCTAATCCAGGTTTTTAAATTTATGAATGGGTTCGATAACGTAGATAGAGAGAGCTTTTTCGAAATAATAACGGGTGTCAGTTGACAAATAGAAGGTTCGAGACAGCAGTTGCCAAAAACTTTTTTACGCATAGAATAGTAAATAGCTGGAATAGTTTGCCGGTAGAAGTAATTAGTAGGACGTCTATAAACATGTTTAAAAATCGATTAGACGCATATGTTAATAGATTGGGTATAATTTAAGATAGTAAAATTAAGGCCTTGTGGTTCGGAACCCACGTAAAAATGTAGGTCCTCTCCGCCACCACGGAGGACATGCACAATACACAATTATGAACACAGTTAGGTAGACCAGCCATGAGTGGATCCTAGGGTCTTTGTTGGTCTGAAACTATATATATATATATATATATATAGGGTGTACACACATTATCTTTACAACTTCTCTCTCAAATAAAAATATTAGGAAAAAAGTACACATACCGTTTTTGCGCCATTTGTGAAAGAAAGTAATAGTTTCATGTGGTAGTTGTCAGATGTTCGATTATTGTACAGGGTGTAAGCAAATTACGAAATTGGTACGAAATTCCCTTAACATGCATTTCCCAAATCGGTGGATTGGCCGTGGGCGGCCACCTCTTGGCCGGCCAGATCACCAGACATAACACCCTGTGACTTTTTTCTATGGGATTATGCAGGGGTGTAACTAGCAGGGGGTGCAGCCGCACACAGGCCTCCAGCAGCAGGGGGTCTCCTGACTCCTGTCCATTCATGATAAGAAAAAAAAAAATAAATACACACACACACATATATATATATATATATATGATGAATAAAACCACGAAGGAAAGGAAACAAAAAAAGGTGCTCAAGCGCTTTCGTCTAATGACATCCTCAGGAACACTGAAGTACATAAAAGGTTACGGCCTATATATAGGTTACAGAAAGAGAAAAAAATAAATAACATACATACACACAAACATATATATATATATATATATATATATATATATATATATATATATATATCTACACACACATACATTATATATAATATATATATATACATACATATCTACACATACATATATATATATATATATACAGGGTGAGTCAGAAGTAGCGCCCGATTTCTGTCAGTTGATTGTTTGTTTGCCATTTGTATTACAGTGTACAAGAAGGTAGAAATAAATGAATGACATGTTTATCTAACCATTTATTCGGGGGAAAATTATTACGGAACTGTACCAAGCTGTTTTACTTGCAATTTTCAAAGTGCCCTCCCTCGTGATCGATGCACAATCTGACAGCCGAAAAAACAGAAATCGGGCGCTACTTTTGACTCACCCTGTATATATATATACATACATATCTACACATACATATATATATATATATATATATATATATATATATATATATACATACATATCTACACACACACATACATATATATATATATATATATGCAATAAACGGAGAAGTAAAAATAAAAATTAAAGATTAGAGGATTAACAAAGAGGCATACAGATTTGTAAGGAAAAATATCGATTTTTAGCACAAGATCAAATGAATTAAAAATACAAATTTATACTGGAAATCTACCCGGGTTTTAACACTTTGCCTTTTAGAGTCAAGTTTCGATATATATAAAAATAAAATGAAGATTAAAAGTTAATAAAGTAGCGTACAAGTTTACCAAAGATTTAACGTCCTACCCTTTTTATCTAAATTTGTTTTGAAGGAATTCAAAACAACAGGATCGAGTTGAAAAAGACCTTTGCTTATGTTGAAGTTATTTGAAAGTTGGATAATGCCAGACTCAAGAATATTTCTATTGACAATGTTGCTAGAATGAAATAAAACTGAAGCATTATTCCAATCAATACAGTGGGATAACTCTGACAAATGGACAAAAAGAGCACTGGACAACTGTCCTGTTCTAACGGAATATTGATGCTGTTTTATACGTGTGCAAATCCTTTCCCGTCTGACCTATGTAAAAGGAATCACATTGTTTACACCCAATTTTATAGATAATGCCTGAATTATTGGTAGGGCTATTTTTTACTGATATTTTTCACAATATTGTTATATGAAAATACTACATTAATATCCAAAAGTTTAAGTACATTAGCAATGCCTAAAAAGCCCGGGAAAAATGGAAGTACTAAAATATTTTTTGACAAAGTATGAGTGTTATTATTGACACGATAGAAAGTTCGTTTTGCCTTGTTGAGACAAGATTCCATAAACGCAGATGGGTAACACAGATCACTTCCAATACCGTTGATTTTTTCCAATTCGGCATCGATGTATTCCGGACTGGCGATCCTAAGGGCGCGGAGAAACATTGATGAAAAAATGGCCTTAGTGGGGGTCATGTCCCGAGTAAAAGTGTACGTAGGACAAATTGTTTGTTGTTTTCCGATAGATACTAAACTTAAAACCTGGGCTTTCCCTATGTACCCGCACATCCAAAAATGGGATTGAATTGTCTTGTTCCACTTCTAAAGTAAACTTAATGGAGGGGACTTGATCATTTAACTGAAGGAGGAAGTTATCCGGGTAGATTTCCAGTATAAATTTGTATTTTAATTCATTTGATCTTGTGCTAAAAATCGATATTTTTCCTTACAAATCTGTATGCCTCTTTGTTAATCCTCTAATCTTTAATTTTTATTTTTACTTCTCCGTTTATTGCATATAAATATATATGTGTGTGTAGATATGTATATATATATATGTATATATATATATATATATATATATATATATATATATATATATATATATATATGTATGTTTGTGTGTATGTATGTTATTTATTTATTTTTTTTTCTTTCTGTAACCTATATATAGGCCGTAATCTTTTATGTACTTCAGTGTTCCTGAGGATGTCATTAGACGAAAGCGCTTGAGCACCTTTTTTGTGTTTCCTTTCCTTCGTGGTTTTATTCATCATAAATATTTTTCACGTGTTACTTTCGTGAAATAATTTTCATATATATATATATATATATATATATAATGAAAACTATGCATTTATTGTATCTAAGTTCAGAATAAAAGATGTTTTCTGAATGATACTCAAAATATGAATAAAACATGATTTCTGTAGGTTGTGATGCACTGAAAACTTATGTTGGTTTGATATTCTTTCAATTGAATAAGAGGCAAAAGTTAAGAGGCATTTTGATGAACTAGCTGAAGATGAAAGATTATCTAACCCAGAAAGGAAGTTTCAAGTTCACGTATTTTATGGAGTATTAGACATTGTCATTAGTCTAGGGCGGTCAAAAGTCAATAAAGTCAAATTGTTTCCTATGGGGCACTTTTCGCTGAAACGACTGAAAATGCAATAAAAACACCTGTAGGGGGTATATTACCAAAGTTAATAGGTCAACAAAAGTCAACTTTTACCTGTTAGGTCAAAAAATAGCAATGAGGTAAATAAAGTCAATTTTTTGGAATAAATAATTAAAATAACTAAAAATTGGCATCTTTTTGGTTAACTGGCAACTTCACTGCTCGTATTTGTCTTATTCAGTTATGTCCGTTCTGGACATTGTTCAGAAGGCTAAAGAGAGTGTTGCTAATGAAAAACTGCCAAAGCAACTAATGTCAATCAAAATGAATTATAGTTTGATTGCTAGCTTAGTGACTAGGATGGAAGCATCTGATTGCACCATTAGAGAGGCATATGAAACCATTTCTTCTATCAACCTTGGCGAAGATATGTGTTCAGTTAAACAAATACATTGAAACAAGACTCAAGACAAATGGTATTTGTGAAATAATTAACCTCAGTAGACCTGAAATCTCACCAACAGTTTATGGTCAGCTTTTGCAATGTCAACCAACAACTGCCGCTGTAGAGAGATCTTTCTCCATGCTTAATAAATTAAGTAAGGATCGCAATTTTTTGCCAGAAAATGTCGGCAAATACTTCATAATTTACCACAATCGGTCAACTGATGTAGAAGAGCAAGAATAAGTAATTAAAGTATCGTTTTTATTATTGAAAGTAAAGGCAACTTTATAAGTCAATTTTTTCAATTCGTAAGGTCAACTTTCTTAATTTTTTCGGTCAACTTTTGACTGCCCTAGTTCATTACGCAATCGAAAATGCGATTTCAAGGAATGAATTCGGTTGTGAAAACATTTCAACCTATCTTTTCAGCGTACCTCAGAGCTGTGCCAGATGAACTTTTTTCCTTTGCAAAAACACTTGCATCAAAGTACTGCAATGACATATCTGAAAACCTGCCACATCAACTCATTACGTTTCGTACATGCTTTAAGCAGCAGTTAAAATCACTCACTGTCGACTGTGCATGAATTAATTACGTGTATCATTATAGACTTTAACAGTGTGCAGATTAGTTTTCTGTATTATCAACGCGTGTACAATATTCTTTACTATTCCTGTGATAGTTGCGCAGTGCGAGAGTTCATTTCCGAAACTTAATCTGATCAAGAACTATTTGTGATCACGAGTTTCTCAAGAACGACTTTCTGGCCTTGCCATATTGTCCATAGAAAACAAAAAAGCAAACCAGATAAACATTGCTGAATGTTATCGATTCATTTGCAAACAAAAAAGTAGATTTTGGATGTTAATATTGTTAGGCAGAAGACAGAAATTTTGAATTTTGCTACTTAATTTGTATACCTACATGTACTTGTATTATTACAATGTTCCCTCTAAGGTGTGCGCGTGTGCGCGCGCACACGCGTTGTGAAACCCGCGCACACAGCAAAATAAAATGCGCACAGGCTCAAGCTTATCATGAGTCACGACAGTAAATGAAGTAATTTCAAAAATATCACGTCACACAAGGTCTGACCATTTGCATCAACATACTCTATAGTCGTTCTTTTAAGTATTAACCCCTTCCGCCCGACTTCGCCGACGTCCGCGCAATTACGCAATACGGATTTTTTTTACTCTATGTATTTGCATTGAATATAAACCTTCTCGTTCTTATTTTTGCATAAAAACGAATAGCAATTATCTCATAATTCATAAAAAATAAAATTATTTTTTATTTTATTCCTATTTTGTGAATGGACAAAATCATGTATTAATCTTGATAGTCTATTTTAAATTGCCAAATGCTAAAAATTGTTTGAGAAATGATAACTAAAATAGTCATTTTCAATTAATGTTATTTTTATTTTATTTCTTTTTGTTTAATTTTATTTTACTATTTTTTTTTATTCATATTTTTAGAATGGATAAAATGTTTTCTTTTTTAAGAATATATAATATTGTAAACAGTTTTTTAATATCCATTTAATAGTATCGTAATGATCAAGCTATCACCTTACGGAAATAATATTTATTAAGTATTTAATATTTATATATATTTTATTTTGAAGATAATAGCGCTCAGAAAAGTTTGCACAATTTTTCACCATGAATCTAAATGCATGCACAACGAAAATTTCTTGCGCACACGGACTAAAAAAAATTAGAGGGAACATTGCACGGTTGTATATCTGCTTATATACCTACATTTCGTATAGGCCCTACCTACTTGTATACCTGTTTTAATATAATGGTTGATGGTTCATTATATTACACTGAACTTTGTTTTTTCTCTATTAAAACTGACAATTTTAAACCACTAATTCAGTGAGCAACAGTGAAAAATTCTTCAGCTCCACCAAGTGCCCCAGTCATCTGTCGCACCCGGGCCTTTTGTTAGGTTGTTACGCCACTGGGGGTTATGTAAAAGACTGCATGTACACAACTCCAGTGGCCAACATCGACGATTTAAAGACCAGAATTGCTGCTGCTGTTGCAAGAGTTGACGTTGAAATGTTGCAGCGTACATGGATGGAGACTGAATACCGTTTGTTCGTCTTACGTGTAACAAATGGTGCCCACATTGAATGTGTTTGAAGTTATGTGAAACGTTATTACTTTCTCTCACAGATGGCGCAAAAACGGTATGTGTACCTCGTTTCATAATATTTTTATTTGAGAGAGAAGTTGTAAAGATAATTTGTGTATATAATATATATATATATCTCGGTTAACCATGGCTTTGCTTCTGCTCGAATTGTTTATTCTGATGAAGGTCAAGCTTGTTGCTCCACCTTCGACCTACAGATTAACGTGGAATCCGAACCGACCCACCACGGGTGGTCAGAAATTACAGTCCTCGCCCAGACTATCTCACGACCACCCGATCAGTATCCCAGCATCTTAACCACTAGGTTAACCAGGGTACCCATTTATCTACCAACCAATTTTTATTGTATGGAAGGATGAATAACTGGGTTTGCTGCGCGCCCCCTGCCGTCACCGGGAGTCGAACCTGGGGGTGGATTCGTAGTCAGCGATGTTAACCACTACACCATATATTCGAGGAAATATTGTCCTGTAAAGACTACTAACTAATACGCTTCTGATGGCTATTTTTAAAAAAAATTAAAACCTCTTACAGAATGTAATTGCATATTGGCATATTGTTCTAAAGTTCAAGCGTTTGTATCGCATTTTCCCTCGTGCCTCTAGATGAGAAAGTAATAAAGCTATCAAAGGCCTTCTCACACTCGCAAAGTTTAGACGTTCGAGTGCGTGGTGTGGCGTTAGAATGTTTCATTTTTGCCGCGGGTTATTTCAGAATAAAGAAGTTCAAACGTATATGTATATATGGAAAGAACGCGTGTATTAATTAATATTTGTTCAAACCGGTTAGTGATATACAATAACTTGGATTTGTGTTGGATGGCCAACATTATGAAAAAATTTGTGTCCAAAAACTTAATGTTATTCAGTTTTATTTCATGCATTTGTTTCGCATTTATGTTTTAGTGCTAAATTCATTCCTGTTGAGTAGGAAATTTTATAAAGATAACATTTGCATACGAATAAGTTCGGAATAATAAATTTAAAATATTAAGTAATATCTCAATCGAGATTTCTAAGATCGACATATTCAATCTTAATCCACTGTTCAGTTTTAGAATGAAAAATAGTTGAATCAAAAACTAACCCTACGCTTATACTTATCAGAAATCCAACATATTCACAGAAAGAGTTTCTGTCCTTGTATTATCATCATCATTATTATTATTGTTGTTACATATATCGGGTGGGCAAAAAAAAAAGGGAGACCTCGAACTTTGGCTGTAAAATCCAAAGTTATGGTCAGATTTCAATATTTTTTTCACACCCGACATCTAAGTAAATTTCCTATACGGTGAGCGGATTTCAAAGAAAACTAATAAAAATTACGGATTTATTGAACATTTCTTTATGCCACTGGAAATTTTCCATTTACACTACTACTGCATTGTCCGGTCGGCAAAAAAAAAAAGGGGAGACCTTTTAAATCCTTCATATTTCGGCAAATACGGTACAGAGAACCATGAAATTTTAGTATGTTAGTACTAGGTAATTTTATGGTTCGTATGCCATCTTTCAGCATTTTAGCTGAGAAATTGGATTTATGGTGAATATTCCAGAAAAATCTTGGTAATCATAGGTTAAAGTTGATAATTAAAGCGATTTTAATTAACGTAAGCCAACTGCAGGATGTTTGGACAAGCTTCAAGAAAATCGATAAAACAGGAGATATCAAAAGAATACCAGGTAGCGGTATTAAATTTGGCCACCAAACAGTCCTGATTTAAATCCTGTCGATTACGGCCTTTGGTAAAATTTGTCACGGAGAATTTATCGGGTCAAAGTAAGAAATGTCGCTCATTTAAGACAGCGTCTTCTGCAAAAATGGGATGAGCTACCACAAGAACAAATCAATAAAGCCATAGATGAGTTCCGGCCTTGACTGAAAAAGGTTGAAGTTCGTGGTAAATATATCGAGCAGTTTTTTTAACATGAAGGTAGCACCATATGTGAGTACTTTGTAACTTTTTATCTGCACATACAATGCAGTAGTGTAAATGGAGAATTTCCAGTGGCATAAAGAAATGTTCAATAAATTCATAATTTTCATTAGTTTTCTTTGAAATCCTTTCACCATATAGGAAATTTACTTAGTTGTCGGGTGTGAAAAAAATATTGAAATCAGACCATAACTTTGGATTTTACAGCCAAGTTCGAGGTCTCCCTTTTTTTTTTGCCCACCCGATATAAGTGCAATGCATTTTATTACTCTTGTTTATATATAACGCGCGTAAATTATACAACCGTTGTATTCGTGTTTGAGTGAGCGAGTAATAAAATTGCAACAAGTGTGCAGTTGTGGCCTGGCCTTAATTATAATGATAGGCTCCATTAAATTTTGCTTACATTTAAAAAAAAATCGTAATTATGGCTGACTTATACTTGCATTATTTTTAATACTGCATTCGAGTTAATGAGAAGTTCCTTTTTAAAATATTTTTTTTTTTTATTTTTTTTTTTGCAGGAAATCTTTATCAGTGATAAGAATAGTTTCTTTTATCTTATTGGCATTCAGTAGGCCCTATGCTTTAAAACTTTTTCAGACAGTACGCTTCACAAACAGTTTTACGATAAATCTATAAGGAGAACTGGCTACTTTTCGGTGCGTACTGTTTAGACTCGTGATACGCAATTAGTATAAAGTATTCTTATCTGAATATGGAAGCCATTAAGGCAAAATCTATGGGATTCAGTTAACTGATTGCATAAGGAAGTGAAATGATGATAAAAATATAAAATACAAATGGTGAAAATTTATAAAAATACCAGCGTATTATTTTACATTTTGTGTCAGTGAATTTTATACATAGATGACTGTATTATACAGTATGAACTGTATCTTTTCGAGTATATAAAACGAGACTGAAGTAGGCATAGTAAAAAGTAAGAGACGGTGAATGAAAACTTAAATCAGTTCTACGAAGTTAGGATCAGATATATGATATTTCTGGGAACCTTATTTTAAAATAAGTAATAAAGAATTTAAAGCTGCCATGATATCAACATTAATGGTGCATGCATTACAGGGTAGGTATTTCTTCTTCCGTTATAAGTGATGAAGTGATTTAAAAATACATTTAATGATAATGTCTGTCTTGTGGTATTTGCGGTGAAAAGCATTTCCTGCATCTTCTCCTTTGAAAGAGAGAGAACCTTTGGTGCATAAATTCACTGGAGAATTTTTTGTTATAATTATGATGTGTTTGGTGTGAAATGCCTCCTTTGTATATGGTTGAGGCCATGGGCGCAAATCCCTCAGTAAGCTAACGGTATTCCAAAGTAAAAAGAGGAATTGTAACGCATGAATAAATATTATTTATTATTATATATATATTATTATATTATATTATTTTTGTTACGATATTTTAAATACACGTACTAAAAATCCATTAATTTTTATATCCAAATGTACCCCCCTACTTTTTGATCGTGATTTGCGCCCATGGTTGAGGCATAGTATGTCTCGCTGATAATTTTGTACAAAGTAACAGTAAGAGTGAACTCGCACAAGTAACTATTCTTCAGAATGTACTCCTTACCCTGTATTATTCATTCACCCACACTCGTCGTAGGTTATTCCAACATGGGGTAGACCGTAGCTCGAAGTAGTAAATAAAACATCCTCTGGAAGTTATCCATTAAAAATACCAATCCTTTCAAACACTGATAAGACAATCTCGTACTCTCCAGATGCATGTTAAAAGAGGTGAATACTCTAAATATTTATGCGGGGGTAATCTGCACCAAATATAGTATTTACACATTAAGGAAGAACCAAGAAAGGTTATAGTAGTGTTCCTCAAGACTCTGTCCTGTCACCTACTTTTCCTTTTTTTTTCAGTGATCTTCTAAGTTGCACTTCCTGTCCTATCTGCTCCTATGCCGATGATTCCACCCTTCACTTCTCCACCCACTTCACAAAGCGTCCCTCTAAACCAGGGGTGGGGAACTATTATTGCGTGGTGGGCAAATTTTAACTAAATTGCAAATTGCGGCTTTAAAAATAGTTTGGGACATAAGATGTAAATACTATATGACTTTAAATAATCAACCTGTTCGTGAGTAATTAAAAACTAGGCCGCGGGCGGCAAGGTTCCCCCACCCCCAGTGCCGGATTAAGGCTAATAAGAGGGAACGACCTATATATGTACTATATATTGTATATAATTCATAAAATCTTGAAACAAATAGAAATGTATATTTATCCAAATTTAACAACTAACAAAAACCAAAGTTAAGTACATTAAAAAAACAAAAAAACAGCAAAAACATCCTACAATTCAAATAGAGAATGATTTCTTCCTTCCTGGCTTTAAACTGCTGTGATATCAAACAAAACATGCCCCTTTCTTCCACAATCGACATGCTGAATGATCATTACACTAAGCCCAAATTCCCAACGTCTGAAAATCAATTTCGGCAATAGATTAACCCTTTCAAGCCAATCATACAAAAATGGATGAAAATTCTACATACATATCGATAACACTGGTATGCATATGAAATTTTTTTGTCTGCTGTGAGGGTTTTTTCAACTCATATTATATAATTCGACCATGCTGAATTCGAAAATGACATTGGTTTTCCTCAATCAGGTCAGGTTTTTTCTCTATTGGCCATTTATTATAAGTCCAATTTTATCCCCAAATTTATTGATTTTTTTAGCTTAAACACTAGATACGAGTAATATTATAAGAACACTCGTGAAAAATGAAAACACTGTGTGAATAAATACTTTTATTCATACAATGAATATGGAAAAAAGTTTATTGAGGAAGGAATGAAGTTTTTTTTGGCTTTCCGTCTGTGTTTTTCTTCGGGCACGTCTCGCTTCAAACACCAGCAATAGTCCGCCAGCATACTGATATCCCAGTTTCCCTGGTACCTCTCTTCCATTATTTTGATATCTTGGTGAAATTGTTCACCCTGTTCCTCACTATAATCCCCGCAATTTTCAGGAAAATAGTCCAAGTGGGACCACAAAAAGTGCATTTTTATGGACATGCGCGACCCATGAGCTTTGAAAGCTTCCATCAAGTTTTCGACAACGGACCCGTATTCTGGACTTCTACGCTTGCCAAGAAAATCAGTGACAACTGATTTGAATGCCTGCCAGGCATTCTTCTCAGTTGGAGTCATTGCGTTTTCGAACTGAGTATCCTTGATCAAAGTTCGAATTTGAGGACCATCAAAAACCCCAGCATTTAGTTTAGCATCAGATATATGAGGAAATTTACTCTCGAGATATCGGAATGCTGAACCCTCCTTATTCATTGATTTGATGAAATTTTTCATCAAGCCCAGCTTAATATGAAGTGGTGGGAGCAAAATTTTTGTTGGTGGTACAAGGGGCACTGAAACGACATTATGCGACCCAGGTTCAAAATTCTCTCTGGATGCCCATTCACGCTGTGCATAGTGCTTCTCATCCGCTCGGCTATCCCATTTGCAGAGGAAACATGGGTATTTCGTTTATCCCCCTTGCATTCCCAATACAAATGCCACAATCTGAAAAAAAAATGAAAATATTTAAAGAATTTAGAGAATTTGTTCTATCAGATAAAAAAAATCTATGCACTGGACTGTATCACTTCTGTCGGGAAGTTAAGTGTTCTTATACGCTCTCAAATAACCTTTGGAAAAACAACATAGTCAATAGCAATAGTTTACTTATGATTAGAGCCCGGATGTTTAGGCACTAATAAAGTCCAAAATAGGCAGGCAAAAAGGCAAAATAAAACGTCAAAATAGGCAGCAAAAAAAGGCATTTATTTTTTAGACATTTGAATATATAGTAAACAAACAAATAAAACAAATACTGTAATACTTTTCGAGTCTATTCTGCTTGATTGCATCCAATGACCAGCATTTTCTTTAGGTTTTCGAAGGTAAACCCATGTCGTCTGTCAGACAAAAGATGTTTAAACAGAGAAGGATCGCTCCACTTCCACTGATGTAACAGGAGCGTATTTGAAGCACGAAACGTACAGTGGATCCATATCCCCGGTATTAGTATCGTTTTCTCCATCAAGAACTTTTCCGATATTTTTAATTTTTTCCAGGTCTTTGTTTGCAGTAATTACCCGGCAACATTTGTCGCGCACAGCTTTGCCCTTATCACCAGGCCCCTGACAAATGTCCACAACGATCGTTTCAAAAACGTTCAGTGCGTCGACTAATGGTACATTCCTTTCCTCAAGAGCAGTTATGGCCTTTGGCAGCCTTGAATAGTAGGTAGCGATAAATGCAAGATCATTTCGAAGAGAATTCTCTTGTAACAGTTGTTGGACAATGCTAATTGCTGAAGCATCTTCGGCGTTGAAACTTTTTTCAACTTCATCAAACTTGTCGAAATTTGATGCATAATATAATGCCGCGGAAATCCATGTTCCCCATCTCGTCAAAATAGGTTGTGGCGGCATTGCGAGTTCCGGCGCCATTTCTTTGAACAACTGACATCGTGATGGGGCCTTAAGAAAAATCTTCTTGCCATTCGAAACTAATTTGTCTACGTTAGGAAATGATGCCCGTACTTGCTCTGCTACACGATGAAGTGCATGACCTAAACATGTCAAATGTAGCATTCGCGGGTAAATGACCTTGAGTGCCGTTGCAGCCTTCTTCATGTAAGGCGCCGCATCTGTCACGAAGAGTATGACATTTTCATGTTTAATGCCATCTGGCCAAAGTAAAGCCAGTGATGTCGTGAACAGTTGCGCTATTGTTGAACTGTTTGTCTTCTGTAGTTCCTCTGTTGTTAGTAAATAAATTTTCGGTTTCATGGCAGCTTCCAAGGTACCAATAACCACATTGGCAATATATCTCCCCATTACATCTATTGTTTCGTCTACCGAAATCCAGACTTTCTTATCTTGTACTCCCTCCCGAATATTCTGCAACGTCAAAGCGTAGTTCGTCTCCACATAATTCTTCCTCAAAGTAGACTCGCCTGGAATCTGTTGTTTTGTGTACTTTTCGAGAAATGATTTCAGAGACTTGTTTTCTAACTTCCACAGTGGTATTCCGGCATCAACAAAGGCTTTACACAAGTCAAGCGAGAAGGAAGACTGACGGCTTGACGATGCAGCAAATGTAGTCAACAGGTTCGTTTTCTTGCTTCCTGGCTTCAACTTCCGAGCAGCGTCTATGTGTCTACCAGTTTGGACGTGTTGCGACACAAAGTACTTCTTTTCATAATTCACACTTTTTTCACAAATCTTGCAAAACAGTACTGAACCATCGGTAGAAAAGACGTCGCTGCCAAATTCACGGACAAAAGTGTTCAACTTTTTTTCAGTGGACACACAAGCCTTCGGCATTTTCACAAAATTCGTTTTAGAATTTTCGCAATTTCCTGAAAATAAACAATAAACAATGATTGAAATATTAAAAAATAAACAAGAAAAGACATTTTGCCAGCACATCCAGGCTCTATTTATCACAAAGGTGGAAATCATGCTTCCACTTTATTCTATATTAAATAAAAACAAAGACATTTTCACAAACTTCGTTACTGAATTTTCGCAATCTTTTGAAAATTGGCAAAATAGGCATTACTTTGTAAAATAGGCACAATGACTGAAATATTAAAAAATAGGCAAGAAAAGGCATTTATGGCATTTTGCCTGAACATCCGGGCTCTACTTATGATATTAGTATTACCTTCAAATCTCCACAGATCCTCCAGTTATGTTGGTCGTATACGAGAGCATCCAGTAACATTTTCATGTTATCGTAGCTCTCAGTAAGTTGTACGGAATGTGCTACAGGGACTGATGCAACCCTATTCCCAATGTTGAGAAGTACTGCTTTCAAACTTCGTTTAGACGAGTCTATAAATAGCCTCCATTCTGATGCGTTATATGGCAGGCCCAAGGATTCGATTAGCCCCTCAACATTGCAGCAGTACACTAAGGAAGAGGTATTTTCGTGCACTGCAAAAAACTTGCGGAATTCTTCCTCTCGTTTCCTATACCAGGAGAATGTTGTTCCCGGAGCCAGCAAGTTGTCCTCTCGAAATCGTGAGCCCAAGATCTCGGCAGCTAATTTGGAAAGTCCTACATCCCTGGTAAGATCATTAAGTTTGGCCTGGTTGAGAGGCCTCGGCTCATTTGAAGCGGTATTTTGAGGTATATATGACTGGGACTGGTCATTGGCATTGGTCATTGATTCATCATCAGAATCATCGAAGTCCAGGGTTTGAGGTGGGTCGGGTATTGGAATTCCAGGACCATGGGGTACAGGTCTCATAGCAGAAGGAATGTCAGGGTATACAACAATGTGTTTATTCTTCTTGTTAACTCCTGGAAATAGAAACACTGAAACATGGATATAAAACTTGCATATGAAATAGAAGAAGCATTCAGACAGTGGCGGCTCGTGAGGGAAGGCTGCGGTCTGTAAGATATGAAATAGGTCGATGGATTCTGTATATTTTCTTTCTTTTTCATTCATATTGTCCCTTCAGGGACAATATGAATGAAAAAGAAAGAAAATATACAATCATTGTATATGTAAATGTAACTTGTATAACAATATGTATGTGTAAATGTATTTTCTATAACATTATGTATATGTAAATGTATGATTACCATTATGGTGAATATTATGTTATATATGGTGAATATTACACATTATGGTGAATATTATGTCAAGTTTCATACGAGGATTTCAAAATATTTAAGAAAAATAAATTTATAAGCCCACTGTTAGAAAATCTAGAAGAGGAAGAACCATTGTTGTCCCAAGGCGATATGATGACTAAGCTGATTGAGGCAGCATTGCTTGTATATATTAAGTTAAGGTGTATAACTGTATATATATCCATCTCATAATTGTAAAGTTAGTGAAAAATTCACTTAATTTAGAGCTAGCATTGTTTGAGCTCTCAGGTGGCATCATTTTGGGGCGCTGCGCATCCTTTCTACTCGTTTGTGGGATGTCGTACGTACAGGGTGTGGTCTGATAGAGAGCTCTCTTGCAATTCAGTTTGGTTGTTTAGATACAAGATTGTTGCATCGTGCAATAGTCCAGGTTGCGTTGTTGTTGCAAGGTTGAGAAAGAAGACCATAAATAGTACCCCTTTTGTTTTTATCTTAAATTCATACAACTAAAGCCTAAGGTAGGCCCACATCGAGTCAGCAACCCTGAGGTAGGACCTAATAGAATCTCAAGTCCGTAAGTTTTAATTTTAGCTTAACTTGGGCTGTAGGTAGAACTGGCCCTTTAGAATTTGGCCGTTCACGGCTCAGCTGGGATTTTGAACCCAATAAATAAATAAAATAACACCCACCTTGGAGGTATGTCATGCAGAAATAGCAATCTGTCACGTGATCCTTTCCTTCTCTCCAAATCATGGGAATTCCAAAAGGCAAAGATTTCGCTCTGCCTTTGCTCCATCTTCTCAAATTTTCAATGCACGTCTTGCAGCACACATGAGGGGCGAAATTTTTGTCCTGGTCCCCTAGCTTAATTCCAAAGTATGCTCTATACATTGTCTTCACAAATTTAGTGATTTGGGACTGGTTATTTGGCATGGTAACCGTCCCACATATGTAGCAGAATCTATTGGGATCATTTTTACACGCTCTATTCATTATGAAATATTTTATCTATATGCCTGAAAAGTAAAAAAAGATATTATACAAGTGAAACAAGTGATGATAGATGTTACTGTTCCAATTCCGCTTTGACAAAATCACGAAAAATTCTATTTTACTTATGAGGCCATAGCCGGATAACCTGAGCTGATTGAGAAAAACGGATTGCAGATTCGAAATCAGCAGGAAAAACTATAAGAATCACTTACAAAACCCTTGACAGCAAAAGTGATGCATACCAGTGTAATAAATAATAATACACCATCAGATATGATATAAAAACTCTTAACTAAAACTAAAAAGCTTATTTTCCACTTCTGAAAATATAATTATGCAGTTATATACAGGGCTCGAATTGAGGGGGATGGCATCCCCCTTATTAACTCAAAATCAAATAACCACTCTCTTATTTACTACATAAAATACGCTTTAATATCAACATATATATATATATATATATATATATATATATATATATTATATATACAGGGTGTCCCATAAGTCCGGCATCATAGGAAAAATAATAAAAAAAGACAAAACAAAAGCTTTTATTTACAGAACGTGCTCAATATGTCCACCATTGTTTTCAATACACAAATTCAGACGTGATACCCAGTCAGCAAGCACACGGTGAATGATGTCAGGAGTAATGGTGTTACATGCCCCAATAATGCGCTGCCGCAAATGTTCAACACTTAATTTTCTCTGCGTATACCAGCGCTTTCAAGTGGCCCCAGAGATAAAAATCTAGTGGCGTGAGATCCGGGCTTCTAGCTGGCCATTCCACAGGCCCTCGACGTCCTATCCAATGACCAGGGAATTGTTGGTACAGGTATTCCCTTACTTGGGTGCTGTAATGTGCAGGAGCGCCGTCTTGCTGGAACCATGTTGGGAAATTTCCTTCTTCGTTCAAGACTGGGAAATGCTTCTTCCTTGAGCATACGTAGGTAGGTGCCTTCATTGACATGTTCATCGAAAAAGAGGGGGCCTGTGATGCGAGCCTTCCAAATGCCACACCATACCATCACCCGAGATGCACCTTGTTCCGTTGAAGAGGTATACCAGTGAGGGTTGTTTTGAGACCAGTAGCGGGTGTTCTGCCGATTTACCTCACCATTTCCATGAAAAACAGCCTCGTCACAGAACAGAATGGTGGACGGGAAATTGGCATCCCGAACATATGGCCTGTAGAAAGAGAAAAATATGAATTTCTCCTATGATGCCGGACTTACGGGACACCCTGTATATATATCCCTTTGCTTTGTCCGGAGCGATAGGGCGCGTCCCTCTGTGGCGAATGTGGGAACACACCTTTCTTCGCCCTCGTGGACCATTGGACCCTTTTGGGGACCCGGCTGATCTCCTGCTTCTATTTCTTTCTTTCTCCTTTCACCCATTCTTTCTGGCTTCTCTCTCTTATTTGGCGTTGTTATTTTGACCCCTTCCTCGGCCCTTGGGTGTGGGAGGTGGTTGCCCTGCACCCTTGTCGCTTTTCAACCAAACCCAAACCCTGTCCCTGCCACTTTTCACCGCGCGTTGGATGAGTGGGGCCGCCTTTCAGGCACAAGGACTGGGTACGGGTGTATCTCCCCTGCGTGACATCTATTGGCCGTGTGACCAAGTGTGCCCACGATTCGCCTTTCCCTTGTTGGAGTCGGTGGTGGCTGGATACGCGCGGGGGATGAAGTTCTCTTTTGTTCGCTATGGATACTTCTCCCCCTCGGCTTACGACCAATGTTCCCTCTAAGGTGTGCGCGTGTGCGCGCGCACACGCGTTGTGAAACCCGCGCACACAGCAAAATAAAATGCGCACAGGCTCAAGCTTATCATGAGTCACGACAGTAAATGAAGTAATTTAAAAAATATCACGTCACACAAGGTCTGACCATTTGCATCAACATACTCTATAGTCGTTCTTTTAAGTATTAACCCCTTCCGCCCGACTTCGCCGACGTCCGCGCAATTACGCAATACGGATTTTTTTTTACTCTACAGTATGTATTTGCATTGAATATAAACCTTCTCGTTCTTATTTTTGCATAAAAACGAATAGCAATTATCTCATAATTCATAAAAAATAAAATTATTTTTTATTTTATTCCTATTTTGTGAATGGACAAAATCATATTAATCTTGATAATCTATTTTAAATTGCCAAATGCTAAAAATTGTTTTGAGAAATGACAACTAAAATAGTCATTTTCAATTAATGTTATTTTTATTTTATTTCTTTTTGTTTAATTTTATTTTACTATTTTTATTTTATTCATATTTTTAGAATGGATAAAATGTTTTCTTTTTTAAGAATATATAATATTGTAAACAGTTTTTTAATATCCATTTAATAGTATCGTAATGATCAAGCTATCACCTTACGGAAATAATATTTATTAAGTATTTAATATTTATATAGATTTTATTTTGAAGATAATAGCGCTCAGAAAAGTTTGCACAATTTTTCACCATGAATCTAAATGCATGCACAACGAAAATTTCTTGCGCACACGGACTAAAAAAAATGAGAGGGAACGTTGCTTACGACTACCACTTCATTCCCGGACTACTACTTCTCTCAACACTCAGGTGGTGGGCAACCAGACCCTCGAGTCCTCTACCACTGGAAGACCGCAACCTGATGGGGTTGACCCCCCTGTGGAAGCGGAACGCTTGCACTCTCCTTTTCCGTTGCCGACCCAAGTCCGTCCCTCGACTATGCCCTTGGACAGTGGATTGTAATGCCCTTGGATTGTAATGTACATGGTTGTAAATTGTGACTTGGTCCGCAATTGATATGGACCGTGACTTATTTTTGGTTGGCAAGGTACTGGTATTGATGGGTACCGTAATGAAATTGACTGGATTCTTTGGAGCTCATATATTTGCATGTCAGTTATAAATAGATATAGAGTGTAACATATTTGTGGATAGTAGCCTATTATGACTTTGATCCTCTGGATCCAGAGATTCTATCTTTAGTTTTAAATTGATAATTAATTAGTTGATAACACTAGGCAACAAAGATTTTGTTACAGAAGACCAAATAGGTGCTCCTAGCTAATTTCGGTATGCTGATTTCAAATCTATAATTAGATTTTTTCTATCACGTCTAGATTTTGTGTAAAATGCAAATCACTTTTAGTAAAATTTTCTACCACGTCCAGATTTTGGTTTTAATCGGCTTAATGCCAGTAATATGAAACTTGCTTTTCAAGGTTAAAGCAATTTTTTTTGCCAACTATATACAAATTCGAACAATTCTGATAAATAAAATTTATCCCGAGTTGGCAACACTGAGTCAAGATCATAGTAACGGGCAACGGCACATCGTAATAATTACTTTCTACGTTTTTTCAGATATTGTATGGTAATTCAAAATGGCATCAAATAGACGTGCTTGTGTAAATCACCCAGACAACTTCTGCTTTGTCTGTGGACAATATACACCTAAGCCACAACGTAGAAACATAACAACAAAGATTAAACTTGCCTACAAGTGTTATTTTGACTGTAAGTTAGGAGACCAACAGAGGGACTGGGCACCACATATTTGCTGTGCACAGTGCAATGCAATGTTAATAGCTTGGATGAATGGTAAAAGAAAAGCTATGCCGTTCTCAGTCCCCATGGTTTGGCGTGAGCCGAAAAATCACTTCAATGATTGTTATTTTTGTTTGACAAAGATTGCTGGTTTCACAAAGAAAAACAAATCAAAGATCACGTACCCAAACTGCGAATCAGCAATGAAACCAGTACCACATGATGAAACAAATCCACCACCAGTTTCACCAGCAACGATAACAGACAGCAGTTCATCTGAAGATTCTGCTAGTGATATACTAGAAACAGGGAAAGATGGCATATATGTTCCAGATGCAAATATTTCCCCACATTTGTTAAGTCAAGCGGAGTTAAATGACTTAGTGCGCGATTTGGAATTACCAAAAGAAAAGGCAGAGTTGCTTGGTTCAAGACTTCAAGAATTTAATCTTCTCCAACCAAACACCAAAGTTTCCCATTTCCGCCATCGCCATTTGCAGTTTTCATCATTTTACTTACAGGAAGAAAACGTTTGTTTCTGCCACGATATCAGTGGTCTGATGCAAGGGATTGGCTGTCGCTATGATCCAAAAGAATGGAGACTGTTCATTGACTCTAGTAAAGCTAGCCTTAAAGCTGTATTACTGCACAACGGCAATGAAAAACCTTCAATACCTGTAGCACATGCCACTGGCCTTAATGAGACTTATGAATCGATGAAACTGCTGCTAAGACTCATCAAATATAAGGACCACACATGGAATATTTGTGGCGACCTTAAAGTTGTATCATTACTTCTTTGGTTACAGTTGGGCTACACAAAGCATATGTGCTTTTTGTGTCTATGGAACAGCAGAGATGACAAGAACCACTACAAAAAACATGATTGGCCATCTAGAACTGAACATGTTGTTGGTAAATACAATGTGAAACACCCAGCACTTATTGACCCTCAGAAAGTACATCTTCCACCACTTCACATTAAACTTGGCCTTATGAAAAATTTCGTGAAGGGTATGGATCATCAAGGTAGTGGTTTCCAATATTTAAAGGATAAATTCAAAGGAATATTGACAGATGCTAAGCTAGAAGCTGGAGTTTTCACTGGACCACAGATCCGCAGTGTCATCCACGACTCATCGTTTCCATCTAACCTAAATGAGAATGAACTAAGAGCATGGACATCTTTCGTTGAAGTTGTCAAAAATTTTCTTGGAAACCACAAAGCTGAAAACCACCGTAAACTCGTAGAAAGCATGCTTAAATCTTATGAAATAATGGGATGCAGAATGTCTTTGAAAATTCATTTTTTACATTCTCATCTTGACTTCTTCCCGGCCAACCTTGGGGCTGTAAGTGACGAGCATGGTGAGCGCTTCCACCAATAGATCTCAGTTATGGAAAACAGATACCAAGGTAATTTCAACCCAAATATGATGGGAGATTATTGTTGGTTCCTGCAGAAGGAGAGCTCGTCATCCTACAAGCGACAAAGGAAGAGGACACACCAAAGTTTCACTTAAGAACAGGAATTTGCCTTTCAGTAGTAACAACAAAATACTAACGCGCTTTGGGTGGATGGTTGGGCGCAGGGGTGGTAACTCCGCCAGCGGAATTCCGCTGTCTGTCTTAAGCCAGAATAAAGGAGGAAAGACATCCCTGTTCACTAATTATTTAAGTATGCTTAACATAAAACGTGGCACGGAAAAGTAGCTTAGACGGCTTTCGTAATAGAAGCGGGTGAGAAAAAAAATGAAAAATAGGGGTTTTCGGTTACACAAAATCTGGACGTGATAGAGAAATTTTGATATCAGATCTGAAATCAGCATCACCGCTTTAGTAGGAATCAGTAGTTCACGTGTCTGTAACAAAAAAAAGTTGAAATTTGTTGCCTAGTGTAATTAATTAGTTTTAAATTGATAATTAATTAGTTTTGTAAAAATTGGTTGTTGCCAATGTACAGGCAGTTTTTACATAGTGGAGCCACCTCGATGGGCCGAAGTGGCCCCTAGTGTGCCCACTATAAAAATTTCTTATGTTCTTACCTACAGTCTCTGGAGCAGGGGTCTCGCCCCAGCCCACCTCAGCCACCTTCGGGCAAGTCAAGTTCCACCCAGGACTTGCCCCCACAACCCGGCTTCTTGCTCTCCCCATATGCCCCCCTCACCCGCCGTCAGCCCACCTCCCCACGGAGAGAGCCCCGCGGCGGACGGGGGAGCCGGCATTCACGGCCATCCTATCGACCGTTGAATATCCCAGTCCACTTCGACTCTACAGCCTCCCTCTCCCTTCCAAGTATCCACAAATTCCTGGTGATTCGGCCTACATCTGGGTCCCTCCCCCAAACTCTGAACGGACGTTCCAGGCGATCCGAACCCACAGCAACTCCAGCCGCTATGACGTACGCCCACAGAGGGATGGCTCCCTCCTCGTAAAATCACGCTCAGCCGCAGAGACAAAAGCCCTACTCTCCGTCACTGAGGTCCTTGGATGCTCGGTGTCCGTTTCCCCACACCCTCGCCTGAACCAGAGTCAGGGCACTATTTACGCCACCCGCCTATTGTCGATCGCAGTGAACGAGCTCCTGGAGGACCTCGCACCCCAAGGAGTCACTAAGATTATCGCTTCACATCCCGACAGGGAGGCACCCCTCCCCCACCCCACGTCTGCTCCTTACTTTCAATACCTTAATCCCCCCGACCGCATTGTATGGGGTATGGGAGACCGCGCGTCATGCGAGTTTTCTATCCGCCCATACATCCCAGACCCGACCCGTTGCTTTAAATGCAAAGTTTGGACACGTTAGCTCCGTTGTCGACAGCCGCATCAACTGTGTGTTCACTGTGGACAACTCGCTCACCCTGACAGGTGCCCCAACACACCCAAATGCTCCAACTGTGAAGGCGCACACCCCTCTTCATCCCGCGAATGCCTTTTCTTCAAGTTCGAGGAGGAGATCCGAGGCCTACAAGTAACGGACTTCCTTAGCCCCCGTAAGGCACGAGAAAGGGTGCGGAGTCGGGAGGTGAGGCCGGGGGTGTCTTATGCCACTGCTCTCGGCTCTATCATCTCGGCACGCCGCCCTGACCTGCCGCCGAAATCCCCCCCAAAGAAAACCCTCGCAGGACCCGACGGTCTCCTGTCTCCCCACCATCCCTCCTCTTCCCGCACCTCACCTGTCACGAACCCCGCAGGAGTCTGGGACAAGGACACCCAGGCCCCATCCACCTCAAACCCTGCCTTCCCAGTACTCTCTGCACACGCCCGAACCTGCCGCCCGGAGCAAGCCGTCGAGGCGGAGACGCCGGAGTAAGTCGCCAGACCCTCTGACCTTCCAACGTGTCTCTCCCTCTTCCCCTAGAACCAAGAAGACGGCTCGGACCCTCACACCGCCCACTACGTCTACTATGTCCATCTCTCCCTACCGCAGAAGTCCCACCACTCTACCCCCACAGACTCTGACAATAGTTGCTGAAATCCATGACCCGGCCCCTACGACGAGACCCAATCTGAACAGTATCCTCTCCCCCGAGGATCCAGTGGATGCGGCACTGGCGCAGCTGCACGGTGTGACCGAGAGGAGCTCGACCGCGCCCACGAGTCTCATGGATCTGCCCTTGCCTCCTGGTGCCATTTTCTCCACCCCCCACGAGACCACTCTGGTTCACCTCCTTCCACCCCCATAGTACCTACCCCCCAACATCCCCGGCCCCTCCTTGTCAGCCACCCTGAGTACGCCCTCCCTCCCACCCGGTCCTTTGGTACCCCGTCGCCACCTAGGGTCCGCCGTGAGACCCCGGACAGGCGGGGAGCGCCACTTTTGGGGTTAACGTGCCCCCCCTGGTCCGACCATAGAAGCCCGTCAAACACTTCTGACCCTCTCAGCCCACGATGTTCCTCTGTCTGCCGTGATCCACGCCTCCGGTCTCGCTCGGCCGACTCGACCCCGCAACCTCCGCGGGGTTCGACAGGCCGACCGATTCCTTCCCTGGTGAACGGTAGATAGCCAGCCATGCTCCCGACCCATCCTTCAATTTCGCGAACTCCAGATCTCCCTTCACACTCCAACCTCCTAGCACCTACACCTTTACCCATCCCCTTCATCAACTAATGGATCCCCCGAAAACCACAATAGTCCACTGGAACTGTAGAGGAATATTCGCGAACTATGAAGGCCTTAACTCCTTGATTGCCACTTCCCGTCCGGTGTGTGTCTGTCTCCAAGAGCTAATCCTGGGGACCATGCCCTGCCCTACTGGTTGTTCTTGCATCACCACCCCGCCTCCTACCTGCACTCGAAGGGGAGCTGCCATTCTCGTACACCACGCAGTCCCCTTCCACAATCTCTCCATCCGGTCCCCGCTACAGGTGATGCCGCCGGCTCTCCCTGGATAGACAGTACACCGTCTGCTCAATCTACCTCCCCCCACGCTCAAGTCTCCCGCGACGACCTGGTGGAAGTCGTAAACAACTCCCCAGGCCCTTCCTACTACTGGGCGATTTCAATAGTCGCCACCCCTTGTGGGGCGACACACTCCACCTATATGGCCCCAACCCTGATATCTGTCATGACCGAGCTCTCCTTCGAGTGCCTCAATGATGGCTCCTACATTCTACCATGCCACCACCTGCACTCCATCCTGTATAGACCTGTCCCTCGTTTCAACTGATGCCCTCCTAGATTTCACGTGGCAAGTCCTCCGAGAGGACCATGGAAGTGACCATTTCCCCATTCAACTCTCGCTCAATCGACCCGACCAGACTGTTCGGGTACCGGTAAGGTGGATTACTACCAACGCGAATTGGGCCCGCTTCCGCGACAACACGTATACAACCCTTACAACTGCCCACTTCCCATCCATCGACGAGTGCATCGCATATTTCGAGTCCGTCGTTCTAGCGGCTGCAAGCACTAGCGTACCACGATCCTCCGCCTACCCCCGCGCCCGACGGGTGCCTTGGTGGATCCCGGAGTGCGCGGAGGCCGTGCGCGCCAAGAAGAAGGCAACTCGGCGCTTCTACCGGACGCGACTCCCCATTCATCGCACGGAGATGCAGCGGGCCAGGGCCATCGCCCGCCGCACAATGAAGACAGCACGCCGAGCCTCTTGGCGTGCCTTTGTGTCCGGCATCACCGCCACCACACCTTCGGCTACCATCATGGAAGAAGGTACCGGGTGTCGAGAGGCGACATGTCCCCTCTCGACCCCCGGTCCTCCGAGCTAATGACGGACTCCTATGTGAGCCCAAGTCGGTGGCAAGCCACCTCGCTTCTTCCTTCCTCTGCAGCCGATTCCGTACCCGCCCCTGACGATAGTCCTTCTCCACCGTCCATAGACAGCACCTACAACCGATTGTTCACCATGCGTGAACTACAAGCGGCACTGGCCTCTCGACGATCCCCTTGTCCTGGTCCGGACGGTATTCCGTACGGCATGATCCAGCACATCCACACTACCTTACAGATTTTTTCTGCTAGACCTATACAATCGCATATAGATAGAGGGCGCCTTCCCCTCTAGGTGGAAGGAGGCCCACATCATCCCTATCCCCAAACCCGGCAAAGATTCCCTGGACCCCACAAACTACAGACCAATCGCCCTGACGTGTTGTGCCTGCAAAATCCTCGAAAAATGGTCGCTGCGCGATTATCGTTCGTCCTTGAAAATAGCAATTCCTTCCTGGCTACCCAGTCCGGCTTCAGACAATTCCGCTCCACCACTGATCCCCTCCTGCTTCTCAGCCGAGACATACAGGATGCCTTCGACAATGGACAGTTCGTACTGTCAATATTTTTCGACATCCAGAAGGCCTATGACACCACCCGTCGAGCATTGATCCTCGGTCGGCTCCGACATCTAGGCCTCGTCGGAGCCATGCCGACCTTCATCAGGGGCTTCCTTTCCCGGACCTTTAAAGTCCGGGTGGGCTCAGTCCTCTCTGACACCTTCGTGCAGGAGGACGGGGTCCCACAGGGAAGCATCCTCAGTGTTCTCTGCTTCTCCGTCGTGATGAACACGGTCTCAAAATGCCTTCCACCCACCATCCGTTCTTCCATTTACGCGGATGACCTCGCGATCTACTTCGCAGGGCGAGAACCGTCCGTCGTTCAACGACAAATGCAGCTCGCCATCTACCGGGTGGAAAGATGGGCGACGTCGGTGGGTTTCCGCCTCTCCATCCCTAAGTCCAAGTGTATGCTCTTCAGTAGAAGAAGACCCACAACGCTTCCTCTACCCTCTGTCACATTATACGGCAGTCCTCTTGAGGTGGTACCCTCCACGCGTTTTCTGGGCATGACCCTAGACCGACGGCTCAATTGGGTTCCCCATTTAAAGCACCTAAAGCAATCCCTTCGACGCCCCCTCGCTCTCCTGGATCACCTCTCCACACCACATGGGTGCAGATCGACGCTCTCTTCGCCTTTACACTTCCATAGTACAGTCGAAGCTGGACTATGGTAGTGCAGTTTACGGTTCAGCCTCCAACGCCCGCCTCCGTATCCTGGACCCGGTACTTAATAGAGGCTCCGCCTCGCCACCGGTGCTTTCCGCTCCTCCCCAGCCTCCAGCCTCCACGTGGAATGCGATCATCTCCCTCTCGCCCTCCGACGGGGTCTACTCCTCATGAGGACATACCTCCGTGCACAGAGGCTACCTTCTTCGCTTCTGGGCACGGCGGTTTCTGAACTACCACCTCAGGGACGGAGCTGGCACTTCACTGAAGTGGTCCGCTCTTTCCTTGATCTTTTCAACATGCCCGCCCCCTCAGTTATCCCCATTTCATTCAGCATCTACCCCCCCTGGCTCCTCACCCCTATCAAGTTTTGCAGGGATCTGTGTGCCCTACCGAAGAATACCACGAGCGCCATGATATACAGGTCACTCTTCCGCGAACACGCAACCCAACACCCGGACGCAGTCGCCATTTACACAGATGGTTCCCGCTCGGAAGCTGGTGTGGCCTCTTCAGCGGTGATTCTGTCCCAGCCGCTTTCCTGAGGCGTCGGCCTGCCCCGCGAGGCCTCCGTTTTTTTGGCGGAACTTTTCGCGATTACGGAGGCCCTCGATATTGTGCGCACCCACTCTGCCAGCTCTTTCGTCATTTATTCAGATTCCCAAAGCACACTTCTCTCCCTAGAAAGATTTAACCCTCCTCACCCGCTCGTCTGTACCATCCAGCAAACCTTCCACTTTTTAACGGCCTTCCAACACAAGACAGTCGCCTTCTGCTGGGTCCCGGCTCATGTCGACATCCAGGGTAACGAGGCGGCGGACCGCACGGCAAGACGGCCTGCTCACTGCCGGCCTCCTCCCGACTTCTTCCCGACTTTCCGCTCCATATGGCAGCGGGAATGGGACCAGGCCACACAAAATAAACTCCACATGATCAAGCCACAAATAGGATACTGGGCCTCCTCATTCCACCGGTCCCGCCATAAAGAAGTAATTCTAGCCCGTCTCCGCCTAGGCCACACCCGCATCACCCACGGACACCTTATGGCGAAATCGCCAGCCCCGCTTTGCCCTACCCCTATCCATGGGCGCCCGCAGGATTTTTTCCAAGGGGGGGGCAAAATTTAATGTATTAATAGGTAGGGACCGGAGCAAGCAAAAAACTTTTGACAGGTGCTTGAGTTGGCGCTGCCAACTTGGCGGGATAATTTTAAGGGGGGACTTCTGAACAAATAAAAAGGTAGCAACCTTTTATCATGCACACAAATAAAAATTTTCACCCTTTAGGAGGCAGTTGGATACTTTTCAGCAAGTTTAGGATCTAAATATTTTCTTAGAAAATATTTAATATATTTTCTTGGCATTCCAGGGGGGGGCAAGCGCCCCCCCTTGCCCCTACCTGCGGGCGCCCATGCCCCTATCACTGTCATACACCTCGTGGTGGAATGCCCAAAGTTGTCCGCTCTTCGTCGCAGGTGTTTCCCTCTCTCGGCCGAAAATCCCATACCCGACCGTCTACGATCCATACTCGCCGAAGGCCCCCATTTTTCAACAGAAGCGATTTTCTTCTTCCTTACTCACTCCTAGTTTACCACCTCAAGCACAGTAACACCACCCACGCACTGCCTCGCCATGTACCGCTTTCTATAGGTACGAATCGGCGGTAAATTAATTAGAGGAAAAAAATATATATATTATATATATATACAGGGTCTCTCAAAAGTCACTATCTATTTTGAAAAATAATGGGAATTACGAAAAACTGGTTTAAGACATGAAAAATATATTTATTTCAAAGTAAGTGCCACAAAGAATTAGTGCTATTTATTTATCTGTCTCCACATGGCGACCATCAGTGTCTCTACAGAGCTCAAAGCGATAAGTTGTTTCCCGGAACACACTTTCCAGCATTTGAGGTGTTATTTTCTGAACTGCATCGGTAATACGATTTCGAAGTTCGGCTACATCACTAATTCTTCTACCAGTGTACACCTTAGACTTAATGAAACCCCAGGCGAAAAAATCTAATGGTGTTAAATCGGGTGAACGTGCTGCCCATGGTTGTGTTCCTCCACGACTAATCCAGCGACCGGGGAAGCGTCTGTCAAGATAATCACGTACAATTATTGCATAATGGCACGGTGCTCCATCCTGCTGAAAAACTACTGTGTCAAGAATGCCATCTGTAAGAAGTTGAGGTTCGAGGAATTGTTCAAGCATGTCAAGATAAATTTATAAATTACACAAAATTCGAAATAAACCAATTAACTTTTTTTAAATACACAAATTTGCACCAGAAGTACATATCTTTATGCCAGCATAGCATTTTTAAAAAAAACATCTAATGTCACCGAAATAGATAGACTTTTGAGACACCCTGTATAATTGAAATCTTTTTCCGGCCTCATCTCCCGTGTGAGCAGTCCAGCATGCTCTGAAACACACACTTCTCCCTCTATTCCTCACTACACACACATGCATTTTACACACTACAAAAAAAAAAAAAAAAAAAAAAAAAGGCATCATTGAGTCTTGGAGACCTTGTTTTTTTAATTTCTCCGTCTTCTGTGGAGGGGTCACTTGCGGGCGCTTGCCCTTAGCCCCCTCCTTTCTATATAAAAAAAATCCTCGCTAATCCGACTTAATACGGCAGTTGGAGTCAGAATAGTCGAATAGTTTCAAGTTACTGATATTTTTATTCTAAACTATCTAATTTTACTATTATAATAAAAAATAATATAAAATGTATAAAATAAGTACTTAATAATAAAAATAATTATTAGTTTTGTTTAACCTCCTTCGCAACATCTAAGGTCATATGACGGAAGGGACCTACAGCTTTACGTGGGATCCGAACCACGGGTCGCTATATAATCTGGACGCGGCGGCGGACGGTCTCCCACCCAATTACTACCCAGACCCAATGTCGCTTAACTTTGCTGATCAACGGGAAGCGGTGTTACGACATTGGCTACGATGTAGCCCAAAATAAGTACTTATAAAATAAAAATTGAGGGGGGTAAGGGGGATGGCATTCCCCTCGTTAACTACCCAACCCACCCTCACCACCATCCCTTGTTAAAATTTTATAATTCGATCACTGGTTATATATGATATTACTTAACCAACCTTGTGACAAAGATTTAGGGTTTATGATATAAAAATTAGGGCCCAGGGCTACAGCCTTATTAGCCTAATGGTTAATCTGGCCCTGCCCACTCCTGCTCTAAAATGTTATTCCATGCTTCGCGTGAGACGGCTATGGTGCACCTGACCTCTGATCTTTCTGCTAGCTCTGATCGGACCAGAGAAAACCTTGTGGTTTTCAGTGTCTCAAAAACTCGGTTCCTTCATCCGTCTACTCATTACAATCTTGCACACGACTATCCCCTTATCTTCAACAATAAGCAATTCAATCCTTCCTCTTCTCTTAACATTCTTGGCGTTTTCTCTTCTCGTGATCTCTCCTGGAAACACCACTTGTACTCTCTTTCTAAAATAGCTTTTAAGAGGTTAGGTGTGTTGTGCCGTCTCCGCAGTTTCTTCACTCACACTCAGTTTCACCCGAGTGGTTCAACTTACACAGCTCTTCTTGACCGAGTGAAATCAAAACGTCTTATCAATTCCCCGCCTCAAGTGTCTTCAATCCCTCTCTCTTCGTCGCGGTGTTGCCTCACTCTCTCTTTACTATCGCTATTATAACGGACACTGCTCTTCTGAATTCTCTAACTGCATACCTCTCCTTTGAGGAGAACTTGCAGTCCCAGACTTTCGACATATTCCCATCCCTTTTCTATCCAACTCTTCAACGCGAGGGTTAATCGGTAATCTTAATCTTTCATCTACTCAACCGGTCAACTTTGGAACAACCTCCCTCAATCCATCTTTCCCCCATCTCTGACCTCCAATCTTTTAAACTCAGCGTGTCCAGGCAACTCGAAAACATTGGTCCTTAATTTCGGATCTTTCTCTCCTTCTTTAGTATGGGGGCGTTTTTGAGGGCGTTCGCCCTTGGCCCCCTCCTTCCTGCGTAAAAGAAAAAAAAATCACCCGCCCTTCCCAGTGCCCCATTGGTTGTGTTTAGAGTCTTTTGCTGCGCAAGGTGCAGCGGGCGTTCTGGTGTGTATATACAGGGTGTTTCATAATATGTGGGACGTACTTTCAGGATGGATTCAGGACCTGGAAACAATGAAAAAAGTTTATATAAACATATGCCCGAAATAGCTTTTTTCCGAGTTACAGCCCGTTATGTGTTCCAGCAAGTATCCTCCTCACCTTTAAAGGAAGTGCTCAAAATGATCGCCTTGCGTTTGAATACACGCCTGAACACGCCTCCTTATAGACTGCCTGACGCGTTCAAACATTTCAGGTATTGCTCGGATTTTCTGGCATCCTTGTTCTACACGTTGGCGAAGCATTTCAACGTTGTCAATGGGTGTCACGTAAACGATGGATTTCAGATGACCCCACAGGTAAAAATCGAGTGGATTCAGGTCTGGGGAGCGAGCAGGCCACGCAATGGGTCCTCCACGGCCTATCCATTTATCAGGGAATTGGTCATCCAAATAGTCTCTGGCTACTTGACTAAAAATGAGGCGGACCGCCGTCATGCATAAACCACGTACGACGTCGGACACCAAGAGGAACTTCATCCAGTAAATCGCTTAAATCATTCCTTAAAAAATTGGAATAGGATTCTCCTGTTAATCTTCCAGGCAAAACGAAAGGACCGATTAAGTTTTCGGCAGTAAGTCCTGCCCATACATTGATACTAAATTGTTGTTGGTGCCTTGACTGGATGATGGCATGCGGATTCTCTTCGGCCCAGTGATGAGTATTGTGAAAATTGATCACGCCATTTCTTGTGAAGGCAGCCTCATCAGAAAACAACACGGAAGATAGAAAAAGAGGATCACAAGCACACTGTTGAAGGAACCAAGGACAAAAAGCCTCTCATGGTGGGAAATCAGCTTCAGTAAGGCCTTGTACTCTCTGAATGTGATATGGATAAAGCTGTTTTTCCCGTAAAATTCTCCACACAGTTGTGTATCTTACACCCTCTGCTGCTGCTATTCTTCAGGTGCTGACACCAGGATGTTCCTCCACACCATTGCGATTCAGGACCCGCTCCTCCAACTCAACATTTCTGGCGCTGATTGGTCTACCACCATCTGAAACTCGCTTGTTGAATGATCCTGTATCACCAAGACGTTCGTCTATTCTCTGAAAGGTCTTTTTATCTGGCAGACGGCGATTCGGAAACCTTTCCGCATACAGACGTCTTGCTGCGGCCGCATTACACTCGGCAAGTCCATACATGAGATGCATGTCTGCCATTTCTCTGTTTGAATAAGCCTCCATTCTCAGTTCAAATGCACACTATCACTGACTAGCACAAACTTTTAAAGTTTTTTTCAATGGACTGCACTTATTCACGGTAAGAAGTTAGGAATACGAACAGTGAAACACCACGATGCACCTCTGACTGACTGATGGCTCTACACTCAACGATATTGAAACATGTCATAGAGTGTACGAAACATTACAGTCGGCAAGGCCATACATGAAATAAGTCTCGTACACACTCACATTGTCGGCAAGCAGTGTTTGTAAACAGTTTGCGGAAAGAATTGCTGGAACACAAAACGGGCTGTAACTCGGAAACAGAGCGATTTCGGGCATATGTTTGTATAAACTTTTTTCATTGTTTTCATGTCCTGAATCCATCCTGAAAGTGCGTCCCACATGTTATGAAACACCCTGTATATATATATGTATACATATATATTTTTTTTCTTATTTTTATGTAGAAAGGAGGGGGCTAAGGGCGAGCGCCCACAAAAGTGACCCCTCCACAGAAGACAGAGAGAGCCAAAAACAAGGTCTCCAAGGCTCAATGCCTTTTTTTTAATATAAATTTTGAAAAGGTTGTGTAGTGTGTAAGATGCATGTACAGTATATGTAGTGAGGAACAGAGGGAGAAGTGTGTGTTTCAGAGCATGCTGGACTGCTACAGGGTAGATGAGGCACAGAAAAAGATCAAGGAGGAGGACAGTGACAGGAGAAACGGGAGTTCCAGCACTCCCTGACTCCTGCCTAACATCCACCCCGGAGTACTTCCCTGGTCGATTGGTGTCTACAACTCCTCCTAGCGAGGAGATTATATATATATATATTTTATATATCTGTATATGAAAAAGTGAAAAAGTTTATTGGCAGACCATGGTCACCATAGTCCATATGAACAACTCCATATAAACAACTATAATAAAAATATAATAATAAAGACTGAATTAAGGGTGGTCTACCTACGAAATTATACATGTGGTGTTTTTTTTGTTTGCAAACTTAAGCAAAATTTAAGACCAGAGCTGTCTAGTTGTGAGCGTTGCTGTAGGCAAGGAAGATGTGTTTAACCTTCCTACAAATTCTGAGTGAAAAACACTATAAAACTATAGGATAGGCTTATCCCTTCATATAATTAATTAGACAAAGCGAGTTGCCTGTGTTAATTAGGCTTAACAAACGCCTTGCGTAACCTAGTTGCCTGCATCGAGAAGGGCGGTAGGCAACCGCGCGACCTACAACCAGAAGCAAGATCTTCAACAAATAAAACTGTATGGTGGTTTCCTTTTTACTATTGAGCTACGCTAAAGTACCGAAGGCTAATAAATTTAATAATTTAACTAAAAAAACTACTTAACAAGGTCCTTTGAAGACCTCCACACAGACACCACTTTTAACGAAAAAACAGGCTTTTTGCAGTCGACTGTAGGTATTAAATCTGGTGGAAATTTTCACCGGATCGCCAGGTTGATAGCAATCAACCATAGGCCCATGTAGTTTTAAAAAAAAAAAAAAGTGACGACTTTGGTCGAGACACATCTGGAACTAACTTAAGAAAACCTAGTCAAATGAATCTTGAGTTTGTCAGATATTTGACAAAACAGAACGCGGTAATTTCAGTTTGAGAAAAATGACCAAGTCACTCGGACCAACAGAAAATGTCTTAATGCAATTTAAGTTAAAATTTCTCGAAAATGACAATGTATACTTTCGTTATAAAGGGTGGGCATAAAATCCTGGAAACAGGATCGCATTAAGGATAATGTACAACGGAAAAAAAGGATTATCGTAATATATCCTGTTTCCAAACTTTATTACCACCCTGTCGTTTAAAAAAAAAAATATATATATATATATATATAAATGAGTTATGACAGGTAAATGTTTTGGAAACGATTGATTTTCTATTCTCAGACGTACAAAATTCAAAAACATTAAAAACAATAAAAGACAGTACAAAAATATTATTATAAAAACAACAGATGTATCGACAGTACATTTGAATTAAATTTGAATAACCTTTATTAATAAAATAAATACATTCTTTTCAATTTACAATGACAAGAATAATTGTGAAGCTTGACTATTTATTTTATTTAATTTGACCCTTAAGCTTTAGGCTTTACTGGGCTCTTATTAAAAATAAATAGCTATTGTTATTAATTAATAAGTAAATAAATATTATTAATAGTTAAAACATGTATTAATCTTAAATTATCACTACTGACATGACAAATACAAGGTCACCATTGAAGGCACTATAACAATACCATACAAAGAAACCAATATTATACACGATATATAAGACCTGAACAATACCAAGAAATGTGTTTTTAATACTAGATTACACACGAGAAATTAAACAATAGTAATGGACATTAATCCTAGATTTTTGTTAATATGCCATTATTAATCGGGATTTCAACTTGGGTTTTAAACAAATTTACATTCACAATATTTTTTATATCGGAATGCAAGTCATTCCATAGTTTCAATCCAATGAAAATGGGTAGTTTTTGAGATGAAGACAATCTAAATTTAGGTATAACGAGCTTTGATCTATTTCTGGTCTGATACGAGTGGATTTCTTGACGAGTTACAAAATATCTATTTACCCATTGTAAATTAATGATTTTGTTCTTACACTCTTAAATAAAAATAAAATGTGCCAGTTTGGTTATATCATTGAGCTTTAGCTCTTTAAATATTGCACTAGAGTGATCAAGGAAATCAGCATCAGATAACCTTATTGCTCGTTTTTGGATGACAAATATACCATTTAATGCGTTGTTAGCGGAGTTTCCCCAAACAAGGGTGCAGTACGTTATACTGTATAAGGAAGAACAAGAGTATGATAAAGAGTCAATAAAACTTGTTTAGGGACTACATTTCTAAGTTTAAACATTACAGTATAGCAACGGTCCTTGAAATCTTTTTCGCGATATAATTTACATGATCACTCCATTGCAAATTCTTATCTAGCATTACACCAAGAAATTTTGTTACAGTACACTCCTTTATAGCGATTTCATTAACATTAAGTTCATCAAGATATACATTTCTTTTATTAATAAAAATCATGGAGTTTATTGGTGGTCAACCATTTCATTACACTGATGAATTCTGAATTAAATATATTCTTAGCTGAATTAACATCTTTGCAAGGATAAAAAAAAAGTATCGTCTGCAAACATTATGAAGTTCAGTATATCAGATGGACGTGGAAAGTCATTTATATATAATAAAAATAACAGTGGACCCATAACTGAGCCCTGTAGCACACAATGTTTGACAAACGCTTTAGTTGAGCAAAACTTGTTTACTGATCACTGATTGCTCCTCTAAAGCCGTAACAATATAATTTAATAAGTAGAATATTATGGTCTATTACATCAAACGCCTTACTCAAATCCATAAATATTGATATCATTATTTCTTTGTTCTCTTTAGCTATATTTGCAATTTCCATAAGATTTAAAATAGCCATTTCTGTTGTTTTATTATTACGGAAGCCATATTGATTTGGAGATAAATTGTAGGATTCTAAATATCGCTGCATTCTACTTTTTACAAGTTTTTCAAAAACTTTGCCGAACACAGATAATGAACACACCGGCCTGTAATTTGTTGCTAGTGAGGATCACCCCTTTTAGAAAGGGGTGTTATACAACTCGTTTTTAGCATTGATGGGAATATTCTTTCGAAATACTTTGATTGATAATTTTAGCCAAAGTTAGAGATATCTTATCTTTAACAAGTTTCAATATAGGTACAGGAACGTTATGAATGTTATTTTTTGCATTTTTTAATTTACCAATAATATTCCGGACCTCAGTAGAGGTAGCAGGAACAAAAAAATTAATTTAGTGGGCTGGGGCCATATATTTTAGAGGTGAGTGATCATTATTTAGTAATTGTGAGCGAAGCTTATCCGCTATTGAAGTAAAATGTGCATTTAAAGAGTCTGCAATAGCAGTAATCATCAGTAATTTCTTTATCATCAACATTTAATTTCTCTATTGAATTTTTCTTAATTTGTTTTCCGAGAAGACTGTTTATGGTTGTCCAAGTGTTTTTCATGTCTCCTTTATGTTTGGAAAATTGATTGTTATAATAGTTATATTTTGCAATTTTGATTATTTTAATTTGTTTCTGTATTGAGTATATTGTACTTTAGGAATTTTTCTTTGTAATTGCAATTTGAATAATTTATCTGTTCTTTAGTGAAGTGATAATTCTGGAGTGATCCATGGATTTGCGACACTTTTGGGCGAAACTTTTTCTTCTTAAAGGAAAGCAAATATTAAAAATATGGAATAAGGTGTCATAGAAGAACTGAAACATATGATCTGGGTCATTTATAGGTTCGTCACAGTCAAATCGAATATTTTCTACAGCCCCAATAAATTTTCTTTTGTTAACCTTTGAGAATATTCTGTAATCAATAGTTACAGTGAAATTAATAATACTTAATGTTAATCAATAGTTACAGTGAAATTAATAATAAAAATAAGGACTTGCAGTACTTTAGAATTTTTTGAGCTTTATCGATTATTTCTAATGGTGAATATAAGACCACATAAGACCACAGTTCAAAAAAATGGATCTTTCCTATTTCATTAACTGTTTCCGATTTTTATGAAAACAGCGTGATATGTAGTTTTTCACGCTGATTTCAAAATTATAAACCATTTCATCGAGAAATATAACCAAAAAGTTATAATGTGCAGAAACTAGCAAATGTTTGAAAGAGCGTAGGCTATAGAAATTTTAAAATAATACGCTGATTCTAAAATTAAGTTTTTTCGAAATGAAAGTAAATTATAAAATACTACAAAAAGTACTAGAACGGTGTAATCACTGCAAGCATAGGCTAGGCTATTTTTTAAACGGTGGCGTTGCGCATCTATTTTGTTCTTCCGCTGCAAGCATAGACTATAGTTCAACATCTTTTTACTTTCCAATGACTGAAATTTAATTTTATAGAATTATATAGGAAGACTGAAACAGAAGAAAATGCAGTAAATTTTTTACAAGAATTATAACTTAATACCGAAAGAAAAACAGTGTCCTAGAAAACATCAAATGCTAATAAGCCTAACTTAACCTAACCTAAGTATTTCTCGATGAAATGGTTTATAATTTTGAAATCAGCGTGAAAAACTGTACATATCACGTTGTTTTCATAAAAATCGGAAACAGTTAATGAAACAGGAAAGACCCAAAAACTTATCAAACTTTTAAACATTTAAAACAATTAAAAATCATTGCTATCCTGTGATGGTAAGGTTAGGTCAGGTCAAATGCAGAGCTGTAATCGTTTAGTGTCGGTCTAACTTTCTGAATGGGCAAACTTTGCAAAGATTCTAAAATGTGAAGGTCGGTAAGTGGGTTGTTGTTGTTGTTGTTGTTGTTGGTTTAATGATGTAGAAAGAGGAGGATGGGTCATTTGGGTGATATACAGCGAGGCAATGATCAGTGTGTGTGTGTATATATATATATATATATATATATATATATATGTGTGTGTGTGTGTGAAAATTATTTCAGGAAAGTAACACGTGAATAATATTTATGATGAAAATAACCACGAAGGAAAAAGGAAACACAGAATGGTGCTCAAGCGCTTTCGTCTAATGCAGTGGCGGCTCGTCGGTAGGCACTGCGGAACTGCAGTACCCCTAAATTTTTTATTTACAATTGAAATAATCAAGAACAATATAAGGATGAGCTCAGTGAATAACTTTTTCAATAACTTTTGAAACTTTTATTCATTGCTCATCCTTTTATTTCAGTAATTATTTCAACCCATTCTTAGAGACAGCACCCCTAGAATTTTTAGTCACGAGCCGCCACTGGACTCTAATGACATCCTCAGGAACTCAGGGGTGTTCCTGAGGATGTCATTAGACGAAAGCACTCGAGCACCATTTTGGGTTTCCTTTTTCCTTCGTGGTTATTTTCATTATATATATCATATATGTAGTGACCAACTGAAGATGCAGAGACGTTTACAAACACCTTAGCAATATTCCATCAACGCAATTAGCGATATAACTCATCAAACCAAACACGATCAAGATGACGTCACACAAGCATGCATAAGATGACGTCACAGCGCGGGAAAGACCTCAAGACAACTGAACGCGGCGTCTTCTCGCTCTTCGTAAGTTCATAAACCAACTAGTGACCCACGAGCTACCACCATGTAAACATCATTTGTGCAGGCCCCATTTTGGCCTGGTGTCATTTATCTCATGCGTTATTACTTCAAGTGTATACATTATTGCAACTGTAAACGTCTCCTCTGTTCCCGCTCATTTCGTTCTCTGGAGGAAGACTACTTGTAGTGACCAACTGAAGATGCGGAGAAGTTTGCATCTTCAGTTGGTCACTACACATATATACTGTATATATATTAGTGGTGGACCGGATGTCAGTTTTTCAACATCTGTGGATGCGGATTTTTTATTTCAATATCCGCGGATGCGGATATTTAGTTAATCTATCAATATAATATAGAATTATGAATATATGACAATTTTTCAAATTTCGTGATATTACTATTATGGCAGGCAATGCATAAGAATTAATATTAATGTTTTCATTATGATAAAAATAATAACTCTCAAGAGTTTCAGCCACAGAAAATTCAATGAAACAAGTTTCATTCAATTTTCTGTGTTACCACGTTTTTGTATTTTGAGGTTTATATATTTGTTTGTTCATTAATAATTAATACTTTACATGAAATGTGCATGACTGGGCCTTATAAGCTAATTTAATTGTAAATTGCATAATTTATTAGAGGTAATATCCGCATAGCATCCGCAGTCAGAAGTGCGGATGCGGATGTTAAAATGACCCGGATATCCGGTCCATCACTAATATATATATATATATAACAGCTTGAAATATTACATGTAGCGGAATATTTTTTTTAAGATTCTAAAGTTGAACTACAGTATATTAAATTACTGATGCCATTCAACAAGTTTGAACCTCGATCATTTTAACCTAACTTACCTCCTATGTTGGATATGAATATCGCACCTCTTCCACGAATTCTTCATATGAATCCTCTTTCTGGTACGTAGCCCGTTACTATCAAATAAGCGCTGTGCACACCTCCTCACAAGAATTAGGTAATCCTTTACAATACAGTTCGAAATTATTTAAAATACGGTTCGAAATTAAACTGGAAGAAGTTTAGGGGCGTAAATTATGACACTAACGAAAATATCACAACTTAACCTAACCAATTATTAAGGGCGTACAGTTGATCTAACCGGGCATTCAATTAACCTAACTAGTTGGTAAGGTTAAGTCGTGATATTTTCATTAAACCTATGGGAAAATTATTGAATGCCCGGTTAGGTCAACTGTACGCCCTTGACGACTGGTTAGGTTAAGGTGTTAATTTATGTTCCTAAACTTTTTCCAGTTTAATTTCGAACGTATTGTAAACCGTATCTTACCATATTTTAAATAATTTCGAACCGTATTGTAAAGGATTACCAAGAATTATATCAGTCAGTAGCAGTTTCTTATGATACCTCAAATTAAAATGAACATCTGGGAATGGACATATTCTGTGGTCGAATTGTAGGGTAGTTAATAAGGGGGATGCCATCCCCCTCACCCCCTCAATTTTTATTTATAAGTAAATATTTTATACATATATATATTATTTGGATCACCCGAAGATCAGGGCCCCTGTGCATTCCTGTGTTTTGCTTTACAATACCAACTATAATAATAAATTAAATTGAATGCCCGGTTAGGTCAACTGTACGCCCTTGACGATTGGTTAGGTTAAGTCGTGATATTTTTGTTAGTTTTAACGAAGATAATCATTTGGTAATTGAGGCTGGGGGCCCTGATCTTCGGGTGATCCTATTATTTTTTTATTATAATAGTAAAATTAGATAGTTTAGAATAAAAATATCAGTAACTCGAAACTATTCCGATATTCTGACTCCGACTGCCGTATTAAGTCGGATTAGCGAGGATTTAAATTATATATACACTGTAAAATTTTTAGGTTGATGTTAAAGCGTATTTTACGTAGTTAATAAGAGGGTGGTTATTTGATTCCGAGTTAACAAGGGGGATGCCATCCCCCACTCAATTCGAGTCCTGGACATATTATGAACGGATGCACTTAAGTGAGACTCGTCAAAACGCGTAACTTTCGAGGGCGTTAGTTTAAATTTAACACTTTTATGCAACCTGACCACAAATATTTTTTTTTATATAAAAAATTCACTTCATTTCTCATTTTGTAAAAATCACGACCTTTTATCAGTAGCTTAAACTTTAAATACACTACTAATTTACTCATTTCGAGTTTTAACACAAAATGTGGAAGTATGCGACAGGAAAATGCATGTAATTTTTTTTAGTGTATTTTATTTATATATATATATATATATATATATATATATATATATATATATATATATATATATATATATGGTACTTTCCTGTTATCACGGACCCCAGACTTTTTCACAGGTTCGGACGCCACTTGCCAGATTAAAAAAAAAAAATTGTCAATGTTAAGCAACTAACCAAACCTGACCCCTGGTTAGGTTAGGTTAGGTTTGGTTGGTTAACATTAAAAAAAAAATTGACAAGTGGCGTCCGAACCTGTCAAAAAGTCTGGAGTCCGGGATAACAGGAAAGTACCATTATATATATATATATATATATATATATTAATTTTATTTATCAGCGTAGAACGAGGTACACTAAATAATTAAGAGCTTTTAAAATTAGTATTATAACTTAATTAAAGCTCGATTCGTTTCCTTTTCGACAGAAAAGAGAGAAAATGGTTCACCTGACGGGAAGAATAGAAGTAGTGGTTCTAGAAGCGAGAGGTCTTCCGAATTTAGATGAAAACATTTTTAACCGAAATGACAAAAGTGATCCGTATTGCGTCGTGAATGCCGAAGGCATCAACGGATCTCAAAGACTCGGAAAAACTTTTACGGTTCAAGACTGCTTAGATCCAAAATGGAACTTTAAAATGGAAGCCGACCTAAATCAAGATGTAGCAGGATTGAAATTTATCGTTAAAGATAAGGATATATTGGGATCAGAAATTATTGGGTCCTGTTTCATTGACACGATGATTTTTACGAGTTCTACCCGATCTTACAATACATTATTACATCTCACGAGTCCAAAAGGGCGCCCAGCTGGATCAATTAGAGTCCAAATTCTTTACACAGGAAGTAATGCATCAGTTGCGGGAGAGTCTAGCGTTTCAAAGAGAATGAAAATAAAAAAAGAAGATATTAAAACGCGCTTAGTAAGAGTGTCTAAAGGGTTTTCTCAATATAGCCAACCAGAACCTGTAGTTCTTCATGGAGTGTTAGAAATATATGTAGATAAGGCAGTAAACCTTCCAAATTTGGACACATCGATACTAAGCTTCAGAAAAACTGACTTAAGTGATCCGTATGTAGTTGTTCTTGTTGAGGATGTGAGGCAAGATCATTGGAAAGTTGCAACAACGAGCGTGGTGGACAATGACCTGAATCCAGTTTGGAAAGAAACTTTCTCCATTAATGTTTGCCATGAAGTAGTCGCAGTCAAGTTCGTAGTTAAAGATAAAGATGTTTTATCAGCTGACGTTATTGGATCAGTTACTTTTAGAGCGGAAGATTTAATAACATCTCGTCAAATTTGCGGAGATTTTGAACTTTATGAAAAAGGTAAACCAAGAAAAGAAAGTAAATTAACTTTACGCATGATTTACAAATCAAACAAAGAATTAAGCGCATCTCTGGAAGTTCCCGGATGTTTTTTCCGAATGCGGGAGCTAAATAATGTTACGCTATATCAAGATGCCCATTGCGTTGGGTTACCCCCAATCACTAACAATGATGGACGCCATTATCATCAGTCAAGGGCATGGCTGGATTTATATAATGCGATAATGGAAGCCCGTGAATTTATTTATATTGTTGGTTGGAGCGTAAACACCAAAATACCTCTTTTGAGGTGGGAAAACGAAGATGATCGCGGTATTGGAGATATTTTACTACAAAAGGCAAATGAGGGCGTTGAAGTAATGGTTATGGTGTGGGATGAACTAACCTCAACAGAACTGAACAAGGAAGGAACGATGGGGACTTCGGATGAAGCAACTGCTCAGTTTTTTAAAGATACTAGAGTTACTGTTGTGTTAGCATCGAGAGAAAGGCACAGCAAAGATATATCAACAAAGGAGAGATTCACCAACTTTTGTTATACACATCATCAAAAGTGTGTTTTGGCAGACAGTGAGATAAAGGGAGTTGTAAACAAGAGGGGGACAGTTGCATTCGTAGGTGGACTAGATTTAACGAATGGAAGATTTGATACACCTGAACACCCTCTATTTCAGACTCTAAATACCGACCATAAAGATGACTTCTATAATAGTTTATGTATTTCAAAATCTTCATATGGCCCTCGAGAACCTTGGCACGATATTCACTGTCGCATTGAAGGTCCCGTGACTTTGGATTTACTGTCAAACTTTAAACAAAGATGGGAGAAACAAGGAAGCAAAAATAGTATGGGAGGCAGTAGTTTGATTCAAAGTGAACACAACTCAAGACATACCATTCGTAAACCTGAGCGATGGAATGGTCAGGTATTTCGGTCAATTAATTCTGATTCAGCTTTATTTACTTCAAAATCAGTAGGGCTGTTTGTTAAAAAGGAGAGAGTGTTTGAGAATAGTATTCAGAGGGCGTACATTCATAACATCCGAAGATCGAAACACTTTATTTACGTGGAAAATCAGTACTTTATGGGAAGCAGTCACGAATGGCTTGAATGTAGACACACACACGTTGAAAACTTGGTTCCTCTGGAGATCGCTGCGCATATTGAAGAAAAAATTACACTTGAACAAAGATTTGTAGCTTACATATTGATTCCAATGTTTCCAGAAGGAAAGCCCGCGGATACAGTAACACAAGAGATGTTGCACTGGCAATTCCGGACAATAGAGATGATGTATTGTAGAATAGCAAACGCTATTCGCGATGCTGGAATCGATGCTCATCCCCAAGATTATTTATTATTTTTCTGTCTGGGTAAAAAGGAAGGACGAAATCCTACGCCTGTTCCGGCTGAATTAACAGGACACGCAGCCAACGCCTTTGAACACAGACGATTAATGATTTACGTTCATTCCAAAATGGCGATCTTTGATGATGAATACATAATCGTTGGCTCAGCAAATATCAACGACCGATCTTTAAGTGGCAATCGAGACACAGAGATAGCTATTGGAATGTTTCAACCTGAATATATGACAAATGGTTCCACGTTACCGGACGGAGATATATCATTATTTCGTAAATCCTTGTGGTTGGAACACATGGGTCAAATGGCTCCGTTGACACAAAACCCCTCAGAGTTAATGTGCGTCAGAAAAGTAAAAGAACTGGCGGAAGAAGGCTTACTCTCGTTTATAGATCAAAGTGAGAACAATGGCATTCGTCATTTGTTGCTTTACCCATTAGACGTCCACGCAGATGGAAGTGTGACAGCGAGAAGCGACTGCAAAACTTTTCCCGATACGACGGCTAGTGTTGTCGGGAAAAGGTCAGGATACATACCCACCCGCCTTACATCTTGATTCAATTTGTTAGTGCACGGTACTATAGGAATTTATCTACGTTTTCTGATGATTTTGTTTGCAGTTTGCACACAAACTTTTAGTGACCATATATTTTACTCGTATCATATTATATTTCAATTGGTATAATTTATATTTGAAAAGTAAATATACTCTAAAAACTATATTTTGTATGGTTAGTTACTGCGTCAAATAGGCTCCGATTCATTATGTAGCTAAGATTATCACATACATCACTTGGGTAGGCCAATGCTGCAGATAGTGTGTCAAACAATTTCCATTTTTTTTACTATCGAAATTTTGTTGTAATTTTAACAACAGTATTTAGTGTGACAGTTTTTTACACCAATTTAGTTAAATAACTCATTAGTTCTTAGAGTGTACAGTATGTTAAGCCATTATTTCTGTACCTCTACAGTATCATTTTCATTCTCCTTAATGAAAGTAGCTTTAGTTTTAAAACTGAGTCAAACATTTGTGAGGTTTTGAGCACCAATTTCAATAAAGATGCATTAATTTTATAATAGGGATGATGGGTTTTGGAATTTGATAAGTTTTCATTTCTTTATATTATATATATATATATATATATATATATAGGTGTGCGTGTGTTGGGAGTAACGGCGTTATTAGTAACGATGTTACTTTTTTAGTAGCTGCAACGCCGTTATTTTGAGATGTTACGAAAATGGCAACGGCACTACTTTTTAGAGTAATTTCAATCGTTACTCGCTACTTTCAAACTGATCATTTGACTAGTATCATTTATTAGCTAGTGTTCCTGAAATCGAACAACACGCTCCTAAAAAATCTGCAAAGATTAGTTTTTTTTGGACAGGTCATTTTTTATTTGAGTTTGTTTTGATTTTTTGTCACAGAGAATAATTTGGTTTTATTAAGGCTTTTTTACTCTTTAGTCTTTTCTTAAAAGTAACTGAAGCGGTAACGACGTTACTTTTTTATCAATGTAACGGGAGCGGTAATGCCGTTACTTATTGAAAGTAACGTGCCCAATTAATAAATAAATATATATAGTGAAAATTGTGTTTCATAAAAAATATTTCTTACAATATGTAAAATACTTTTCCTTCAAAATACAAAATGAATGCTACTGAAAATAATATTTTTTTCATCTGACCTATACTAAAATGTGTTGGTGGTGGGGAGGGATAATTATTGTATAAGCATCCCTTCGAAAGATTCAAAATCTGGATAATGGACAAAAAAAGACCAGTACACCTCTCATTACGATCGAATATAAAAACATTTCTATTCATTTCCTGGCTTTAAAATTAATTTGGAAAAATCAGTCAAACGCTGCATAGTTCAGTTGAAAAAAGCTTATAAATTTAGTTAATTCACTATCAATTATAACTAATTCTTAAGAAGCACCTAATTTTAAGGCTAAGCTAACAAACATTTGCGTGTTAAATATTATATTGAAGTTAATATGGATGTTTAAAAGCACTTTCGATCTCGTTATATCAAACAAACACTATTTCAGACTCAACAGGTACAAACATTATACAAGAGGTCCATAGAAGATTAAGAGAGAGTTGTCTGGAGCACTGACTAAGTAGGCCAGTGAATCACTGTGTATAATGAACGTACAATTGCCTACGCCAATGCTTTCAGACTTGAGATTTATAAAATATATCGGAGACCAGTCCACAAACCATGGCTTCTACGAGGGCCACTCAGTATATTTGGCCCCACCTTTTTTTTTTTCTTTCCGAGTTTCCCTGCAAGTTCCAGAAGTTTTTACAAGTTTTTATTTTTCCACATAGTCTTTGTAGAGTAGCAACATATGCCTCCGAGTTGATTGTTTGTCCTTTCTTCATAATGTCCACCAGAATCACCTCTTTCATGTCCCAGAAGATGGTGGCCATAACCTTTCCTGCAGAGGGAGCCATTTTCAACTTTCTTGCGTGGGGAGTCTGCGTGATGCCACTCAATGGATTGGCGTTTTGTTTCAGGTTCAAAGTGGTATATCAAGTCTCATCCCATCACAATTCGTGAAAGGAATTGTAACTGTCTTCTCTCTCGTATCGAACCAACGACTCCTAAGCAATTTCTTTTCTTTGGGCTTTGTGATCTTGTCAGTCAGTTCGTGACACACTTTTGAGTATCCCAGTTGCTGAATTATCGTATTCACACTTCCTTCACTAATTCCTAGCTCCAGTGATGGCTCCTTGTATGTGAGGAGCCGATTTGATCGAATGATGCTGTTAGCACTTGCACAGTGTAAGATGCCACAGCCGATGCCGGTCGACCGCTGCGTGGCTCATCATCGAGGCTGGCTCTCCCTCTCTCCGATGATCTCACACGTTTAGACCAGCGTCCAACTGTGCTTCGATCAACAGCAGCATCTCTGTAAACGTTTTGTAGACGTTTGTGAATATTTCCAACTGTTTCCTTCTCTGCGGCTAAGAACTCGATAACAGCTCTCTGTTTACGACGCACATCACCGTCGGACGCCATTTTCGAAACTGCGTTAACCATCGGTTTTATACAAGGGCGTTTAAAAGTGATTTTATAAAGGGTGTCCCAGAAGTCTTGGAGGGGTTTTATTTGGCTATAACTTTTTGGTTTGGGGATCAAATAAAAAAAGGTTTGTAACACTTGAAAATATATTTATTGCAATTTTAATTACAAATTTAATATCTGGTGAAAATCTTCATTTTCATTGCGTAAATCTAAAATCGCATTAGTGTACGTTATCCGACTCTGATGATCTTGTGGTTTAATTTCTTGAGCAATTTGAATTTTGTACGGGTAAAGATTGATATCCTCTCTTAAAATTCGATGTAAGGAACTTCTTGGAATGTTTAATTCCTGGCTGCGTCGTCGGACTGATGTGGATTTTCCTCAACGTTTTCACGAACCATCTCAACCAGAGTTGGACTTCGGTTTGTCCGTGGTTCGTCTCCCTGACCCTTTCCCATACGAAATTTAGCGACGTACCGTCGAATAGCTCGATCAGAAGGAGTAAGTAGAACGTGTGTTGAATTTTAATCGAAAAGCTCTGAGCGGCAACGATGGAAGAGTTGTTTGTCAAATAAAGTTCGACAATAGCCACTCTTTGTTGCACTGTCCAGGATTCCATTTTCATTAATCGCAGCAACGGTACTTTTGAAGAATAAAAATGAATAAATTAATCAAAAAAGAAAAAAGTTATAGCCAAATAAGACCCCTCCAACACTTCTGGGACACCCTGTACAAGGAGGGAAGGTTCCAACTGGAAAAATCCGGTTATGTGAAGCGCAGAAAGTTCAAACTTACGACCTAAAAGACATTTCAGCCCCATGGCCTATCATTTAGCTAAGAAAAAAGGGTGGGGCAAAATATATCGAGTGCACCTAGTATATATATTAAAGTTTGTTATTTACAGACCATCTCTTTTAAATAGGGGAAGGTGGGGTACAGTGGGACACGGGGCACTGTGGGACAAATGGGATTTCGGAAGTATTTGGCAACTCTGACAGCGGTGCTTTCGGCTACGTAACAGTTTTTGATTAGTGCCTCCACTAGCGTTGCTTTGGGAGGGTTAGCTGTTCCTGATTCTCTGTGGTCAAGGCCATTGCTCTTTGAACGGAAGAAAGTAAATATTTTGCTGTAAGTATGGAAGTCTCTGATTTATTTGGGTTGACATAACTCTTTAATATTAATTGCATAAGTATAACTATAACTATATGTTACATAGTGAGCTGTTGTTCTTAGCATTTGCTTTCAAAGTTTTTGATATAGCTGACTCAATTTAAAAAAGTATCACACGGGGCACTGTGGGACACTTAAAATGGGGCACAGTGGGACAGCGTCCCACTGTGCCCCATAATGTGAATATATATATATTATATGTATATTTATATATATTATATGTATATATGTATATTTTATTTTTATTTTAAATTAGAGGCTATCCTAAGGCTGCAGCCAGAAAAGAGTCAGGAAGAGGCCGAAAGAGAGGACGTAGTATGATTGCAACTGACACTCCAGAGAAAGAAGCACTCGCTCAGTGTAAAACTCGATGCTCTACACAAAACCAAGGCACAAAAGATACCAATATCAAGCCAAAATCCAGGAAACTAGTTTTTGAGGAGGACTCATCATCTGGTGAAGAATTAGTTTTGTCAGATCATTCATCTGATGGTTTTGATGATGAGACAAACGATGAAGACCAGGAGTTACCAACATTGGAAGGAGAGCCCCAAGTCAATGATTACATTCTGGCTAAGTTTGCTACTCCATCCAAGAAATATTATGTGGGCCTTGTAACTAAGGACAAAGATGATGAAGGGGACTACGAAGTTTCGTATCTTAGGAAAAAGCGGAAGTCGATGGAATTCTTCTTTCCACAAGTCCAGGATATGGCTTCTATCAAGCTCAGTGATATTAAAACCATCCTCCCCAAGCCTAAAACATGTGGATCAACAAAGAGACAGAATGCGTCTTAAATTTGATTTCAATTTTGGTTTCATTGATATAAACTAATCATGTCCCAATGTACCCCAGTGCTTGTCCCACTGTGCCCCCACCTGGGGCACAGTGGGACAAAATCACCTTTATAGTTTATTGGCGAAAAACAGCCTTTTGGAACATGCTTCTCTTTACTTTTGCATATGCATATCGATCCTTTATGATGATAGTTATTTTTCCATTTTTAAATTTTGTAATAAGTTTTCAAATAAACGAGTTATGACGTCACAAATTTTTTTTGTCCCACTGTGCCCCACTTTCCCCTACACATGTCAGTACCACATTTCTTTTTTAAACCAAATTGGTTATCACTAGTATACGGTAATTATTGAATGTTTCACCAACACTGAAATTAATATCCAAAACACATTTTTCTAGTGTATTTTGGTGTGTTCTGTTCAAATATGACCTTCATATCTTTCGTAAATGAACTGAAACAAAGTTGTGAAACATTAAAATTTTCCTATGTTTTGGTTCATTTTCGCTAGAAATGAAGGTCATATATGAACCAAACACCAAAATACAGTACATTAGAAAAATGTATTTTGGATATTAAGAAAAACCAAACGGGCTAGGTCAACTGTATGCCCTTGACAATTGGTTAGGTTAAGTCGTGATATTTTCGTTGAAAACACGACTTAACCTATCCAATTGTCAAGGGCATAAGGTTGACCTAACCGGGCATTTAATTAACCTAACCGGGCATAGGTACACCATAATGAATTCGGGATCCAGAAAGGTAAGTAATACCCCTAACCTAACCTAACCTAAGCCTAGATGACGTCCCACTCGGACTGGGAGCTCCCACCACAAACAAACATCTAGTGATGCACCGGAGGCAGATTTTGGCCGGAACCTCCGGCTTAGTGTTTTTTTCCTCCGGCCGGAGGTTCCGGCCAATTGATTTATTTTAGTATTTATGTGTGTGTGTGTGGGGGGGAGGTCCATCGTCTCATCTATTTAGGGTTTATATATTATAGTCCTGCTATTTTAAATTATTAAGTCTTTAATAACTTAAACTTTATAAAAGTCGACTTTCTATGCTTTGTGTGTGCTAATTTCTCTAAAAATTTCCATTGAACAGAATATCCTCAGGTTATGAAACTTATGTCGTCTTGCTGAATGCTGAGTAAAGTAGCCTATATCAAATCAATTATTAATACAATCACTGATCACTCAAAATAAATTATTATTACAGTCATCTGAGAACCGAAATATTCGGATAGGTGCAGAAATGAGGTTTCATAGTTTTATAGAATTAAAATTAAAAGTTGTCAGAACTGAGTTTGGTGTACTTGGCACCTCAGACCTCCGAGTTTAGTGAGACCTCCGGCCGGAGTAGGTGGTTTTCTAAAATGGCCGGAACTCCTGCTCGGCCGGAGCCGGAGCTCCGGCGCATCACTACAAACATCCTAAAGCGACTGTTGAATTAAAATTTCAGCCGCCGGACTCGCGCGGGAGTATCACGTGACAATGACGTTTATGCATGCCGTGCTCTGATTGGCCAATGTAGGTATATCGTCATACGGAACCTATAATTGTTCTACTATTTATAACTTCCCCAATAAGCATTTGCGCAAGATACGGATTGCAGATTTGAACAAAGCACAGTGAAATACCCAAGAAATTATGGTAACGCCTTCAAGGTCACTGTTGGTGAAACATTCAATAATAACCCTAGTATACAGCTAACATTCAAGTCTATTAATGAGTACAGTATATATATTCAAACACCTTAAGAGATAATACTGGCCAAAGCTATTGGCCTAGAGTTATCTTTACTATTGTACTATTACTAGTACAAAATTGCCATATTGAGAACTGCCTGATTTGCATCAGGTGTACACGTACAGAGATCCAACCATAAAGTAATGAACCAACTATCATTGACAAGTAAAGCTCTCACCAGGAAGACTATACATGGATAAAAGAGTCAAGTTATTATCTTCACAGAAGGCCTTTAAGTGATTGCCAAACAAAGAATTACCAGTGAGTATCCAACTCATCAATAATACTGCTGAGCTGCCCCAATTTAATGAGGTAATTTTCTTCATTATCAACTGCCTGAAAAGCCAAAAGGCATATATATAGACCTATATACACAGAATGACAAATAATGACAATAAAAGAAAGGGTATATTTTGTTAATGTTTAGGATGTATAGACCAAAATTTAAACTTAATAATACGCACTTAAAATACCGATGTATATTCTTTGTAAAGTTAATTTAAATGATAAATATTATGTTTTGGGGACACCAGTTTTTTTGACCCTTGATTGCCGAAACTTGGTAACGTAGGAAATAACTAACCAACCGAGAACGAACACCTGACCTAGTGTAACCTCACTTGGATGTAAGGGTTACCTTGATTAACACTATGAATGAAATTGGTGGATCACCGAACTCTGGTGTTCCCGAAACTTAATATTAACCACTTAAATATAAAAACTTCATACAATAGTCTTATGTTTAAATTAATTGCACCAGTAGTAAGGAACTAGGGCCCCACTATATATATATATATATATATACAGGGTGTCCGAGAATTATCTGTACAATTTTTGGCTGTTATTAAAAGTCAACCATGAAGTGTAGAAATTCCAGTGTTGTCCCATTTTACAGAGAATCTCATTAAGTTTTTTCTGATACCAAGTTTTGACAAGTTTTTTAGAAATTCCAGTGTCTGAACATTATCTGTACAATTTCATCTTTTAATAAAATTCTTGATAACACACGTAAAATTCTTAAACAAGATTATTTAGAATCTGTATTTTCAAAAGTTTCTTTTATTAAAGTAACGTTGTTACAAACATTCGATATGTGCACCATTAGTGATTCGCAAAACATTCAATCGATACTCCAAATGTTGCCATGTACGCTGCAGTATATCCACATCAATTCGCTCAATAGCAGCTGTGATTCTTGCTTTTAAATCATCAATGTCTGTCACCCGCGTACATTTCTAAAAAACTTGTAGCAGGATATTTTAATAATAATATTGAAAGATAGCACATAACATTTTAAAACATTATTTAAAGGTTATCGAAAATGACATTTAAAAAGAAAACGTTTAAAATGCCTTTAACGTTTAATATTTTTAAATGTTTACACGTTCTTTATAATGTTTTAACAACGTGAAAATTTATGGTCTGAGAAACGTTGACAAAATTTTGATTTAATGTTTAGGTAACGTTAAAATATTTTTATAACGTTATAATGTTTTAAAAACATTTTAAACATTACTTTTAAATGTCATTTGATGTGTGTGCAATCTTCAATAATGTTAAAATGTTATGCGCTACCTGGGACACTGGCCATGACGTAGCTTCCCCGCCCTAAAAAAAAAATAGTACTTGTGGGTTATCTGTCGCCACTTTTTAATATTTTTTTATTTATTTATTTTTATATATTAAGAGAAGAGGATTCTTTATACTGTACGGCATTGACGATTGGTTAGGTTAAGTCGTGCTAGTTTGGTTAAATAAAACGGTATTTAACCAAACTAGCACGACTTAACCTAACCAATCGTCAATGCCGTACAGTATAAAGAATCCTCTTCTCTTAATATATAAAAATAAATAAATAAAAAAAATATTAAAAAGTGGCGACAGATAACCCACAAGTACCAAAAAATACATAGTACAAAGCATACTAAAGGAAATTATAGTGTAAATAAGAACAAAATTTATTGAACACTCACCAAAAGAGGAGTAAAGGGTCGGGTGACGTTGGTCGTTACTGATTTCATTCTTATGTAGGTGGATCATAACGGAATTCGGTACTTACGGATTATCGGCACTACCAAACTGTTTATTATGTATTTTTGCTCTCGTCATTTTCGTTTAAACTAACGAAAATATCACAACTTAACCTAACCAATCGGAGAAGGGCTTTCAACAATTCAAAAATCGGATGAGAGTATCACATTGATTGCTCGTCTACGAGTGCATTGAGTAAGACGAGTCACTATTACATTGCATTTGGAAAACATGAAACCCCTTGGACCTATCGAGGTTATAGAAGTAAATGATCAAAAACTATTTTCTTTTTCTCCAATTTTGCAAAATATCAATGTCAAGTCAGCTATTTATCCTTAAGCTACTTAGAGATATACTGAAGTAACCTACATTATACAAACTAAAATATATATTATTTGCACACTTAGGTTTGAAAATTGGAAATTTTTTTTAATTAGTAGTTCTTAATTTTATTTTTAAATTAATATTTTTATTGCATTACAAACTTGACAATAGTCGCAAATGCATCTTCTATCTGACTGACAGTTCAATTAAAGGAGTTTCTATAAAATAAAATTACCAAATATAAATATAATAATTAATATAATGAATAAGTACAATTGACAAAAACTTTCTTATTAAACTGCTTTAAGAAGATTTGCTTAGTTTATCATCATCAAAGAAGTGTGGTAAACGTCAGAAATAATTTTATGATCTTAAAAAATTGTGCAGTTTTATATGTATCCGCATGAGGTATGAGCAAAGGTGGGCACCCGGGCCTCATAAAGGACCGACGGTCCCGGTCCCGGTCCTTGCCTCAAACTGGACCGACGGTCCCGGTCACGGTCCTTTCTGAAGATAGGACCTAGGAACGACTCGGTCCTCGGTCCTTATATATAATATAAGTGAAAAATTTGATTAAAATGAAAAATGCAATTAAAGACACCGGAAATCTTTAATTTTATTAACGCAAATTATAATTAATACAATACATAAATGATGAAAAAAAGTTATTAAGTTAAATGCTTGAGTTTCCCTTCAAGAAGACTAGCATTTCAAAATGGCTGTCACTGAGCCCTGACCTTTTCGGCTTGAGGACGTCCTTCCCCAAAGAGAAGAGCCTCTCCACGGCGGCACTGGATGGGATAGGCGTGTTAAACTTGATGAACAAGTCCTTCAACGCCGGGCTGGGGAACGAGTCCTTGTTGAAGATGAAGGGTTTCACAGGCCTCTCGCTGAGAAATGTCTCCACCAACTTGGTCCCGGTCTCCTTCGTCTTCTCCCCGCCCTCGTAGAGAGCCTCAAAGAAGTCGTCATTGTCCTGGTCATTCTCACCCTCGCTGCTGCTGGTGTCCTTGCCTGAGTCCGCTCTTGCCAGAATCCTCTCCACCATAGACATCATCTGCTTCTTCACCTTGGCCTTGATCTCCTCGACGTCATACATGACGTCGTCCTCCACCAGCCTCACCCAGCCCAATTTGAACTTGGGGTGTAGCGCAGCTGCCAGGAGGAAGTCCATATCCTCAAAATGGGGACCAAACCGACGTTTGATCCCATCCCTGACAGCTAATACCAGTGGCTGACACATCTTGACATCGCTGCTTTCCATCTGCTCCTTCAACATTTTGAGAGAGATGGCCAGGGTGGGCAGGAGTGCCCCCATGTACGCCTTGTCCTCCCCTTGCAGGATGTCCAAGGCCTTACAGACCGGCTTCATCACCTCAAGATACTCTTTGAAGAAGTTGATATCAGCTGAAAAAATAGTTAATATTTTAGTCCTGTACTTAAACTTTTTATATTGTACTTTTTACTTTTTACGGCCAGGGATTGCCGAGTTCAGTTCTTCCGCTAGGAGCTCCAGTTGCTTGACTTGAAGTTGAAGCACTAACATCAGTAGATTCTTCGTCTCCTCCAGGTGTTGAAACAAGTTTCAGTTCAGTCTCAGTCTCTGAGTCTTCTGGAGGAAACGATCCATCTTCTTTAGAACTTCAAATAATCACTAAACACACTAAAATCACTAAAAAAGACCGTCCGGAATTGCTTAAAAATGGACCGTCGCTCCTCATTTCGGTCCTCACTGAGAAAAGGACCTACTTTCCCGCTCACGGTCCTTAAAAAGGACCGAGTTCCTGGAGTTCGGTCCTTTTGGAATTCGGTCCTGCCCACCTTTGGGTATGAGGTTTATAATATACACGAAGTTAACACTATAGACTATAGAGTATGTCCAGGAAGTACTATGCAATTAATAAAAGAAAAGCTTAGCAATACCAAAAGCACAGTATATGTTACACGAGCAGATGTATTGGAAGAGTTGCATTCTAACTGATTGCACGACTTAGAACCTCACCCTTTTTTCACAAACTCGACTAACTTCGCTACTGTCCCTAATCATCTAAATTGTTAGTTTTAGGCTGTGGAATGGAATGGGCAAAGTATGGAGGCATTAGTTGGTTGGTTAATTTCCTTAACGTCCTCTGTCTAACAAAGGTACCGACATGGCTAGAAGCCAGTGGCGGCTCGTCGGTAGGCACTGCGGAACTGCAGTACCCCTAATTTTTTTATTTACAATTGAAATAATCAAGAACAATATAAGGATGAGCTCACTGAATAACTTTTTCAATAACTTTTGAAACTTTTATTCATTGCTCAATGCTCATCCTTTTATTTCAGTAATTATTTCAACCCATTCTTAGAGACAGCACCCCTACAATTTTTAGTCACGAGCCGCCACTGCTAGAAGCATAATAACTTTTCAAACTAATTTTGAGCTGATGACGAACTCGTGCTATATTAAAGCAGGCTCGACGGATCTTTTCCGTTTGACTGCCGCCATTGAAACATAAGAGGTGAGTGCCCCCAGCCTTCTTTACTTAGCCTTATAAGGCTAACTAACGAAACTATCACGACCTAACCTAACCAATCGTTAGGTCAATTGTACGACCTTGACGATTGGTTCGGTTAGGTCGTGATATTTTTGTTAGTTAGCCTTATAAAGCTAACTAAAGAAGGCTGGAGGCCCTGATCTTCAGGTGATCCCCTTATTTTTCTGAGTACACGATTAAAACTTAAAAATTAAGCATGGATCTTGAAAGTAATTAAAATTGTTTATAAGAAACAAAATTTGAAGGGGAAATTAAGAAAAGCTTTTTTATAAAGTAACTTATTTTGTATCATCAAGACATTTCAGTTAAAATACAAAAAGTTTAATTATGTTTCATTGGCGGCAGTCAAACGGAAAAGATCCGGCTCGACTTCTACTGTTCTTCAGTAAGCATTTTAGAAACTAGAAAAATAATTATAATAAAAACCATTTGGTTTTTGCTCCGCGCTGTTATTGTTTGTGTAATAGCGAGGGGTTAGTGACCCCGCCAAGTTATTAGGTTTCTAAACAACAACAAAAGCACTTACCGGTGCTTTGATTTAGATCTTCTTTAGGACCTAGCATAGATTTCCAGCGTCCTACAAACCGATAACTAACTCTCTCACTTTACTAATTTAGAAGCTATAGACATTACCCCTACCCTTATATACTATTTGACAACTTCCTGCTCACATTCTAACACTTTAGCAATATCACCAAATTAAACTTAGCACCAACGATTTAGTCAGATATGAATAACCATGCTGGTAGTCCAGCCAAAACAAATAAACAGACCGCGTTCTGCTGTTTATGCTTATGTATTGCCATTCAGCTTTCTTTTAGTGGCTTTTCCCTCTAGTGACTTTAGACTATATATATATATATATATATATATATATATATATATATATACACACACACACACGTCACCTCACTCCTCCCCTACAACTTTAGTCTGTCAGGGGGGTGAGAGACCCTAGACGACCTGCGGAGCGGAGTTGATGTAGTAGGAATAGGTGCAACCTGCATAGGCGGGCGAATTAAACCATTTTCCAGAGGATCGGTTCTCTCTTCCGGAAGACTCTGGAGTCTGGTCATCCTGCAATTCACGTTCCCATATCTGGTCCTGATGGCGTTTAATAGAACGACCATCTTCTACTTGGCACTTGAAGGAAACAGGGCCCGTTCTCTCCTGCACAGTTGCAGGAACCCATTTTGGTCCAGCCCCCATAGTTGCGAATCATAACTGCTGGATCATTAGGTTGCGCTTCTATAACTCTCCTTTTTTTAGTGTCGTGATACAACTTCTGTTTTTCCTGATGGCGTAAAACTCGTTGTTGTAACGTTTCGTTTGGACTAACAGATCGAAAACTGAACGAATTCCCGGCCAATCATAAGTTTGAAAGGAGACACCCCAGTCGTTGTGTGAGGTGTTAGTCGATATTTAAACAAAAATTTATCCAACACCACTTGCATTTATTACTAGGAATTGTAGCATAACAGAGGATGTAGCATACTATTAATACTAATTTACTAATGCTAGAATATACCAGGAAAGTTTATTTTTGCAAAACAATAATACGAAATACTAAAGAAATGAATCAAATGAGTTATTGTGCATGGCAATGATAATTGAAATTTATTAGCTAAATATACAAACTTAAGAACTATTATTCAAAAGATCTTAGTGGCCTTTAAGAAAACAAGCTTCTCAAAAGTTGCATCTAAGAGCGAACCTCGTTTCGGACACATTATATCCTTCCCTACTGAAAAACCCCGCTCAACAGTAGCACTAGATGGTATAGGAGTGTTAAGTTTAATAAACATATTTTTAAAGTTAGTGGATGGGAAGGATGCAGAGCTAACGTGCCGTGAAGGCCCAGATGAGAGGAATGACGAAACCTCTGTTGAACTTAGGTCCCTCCCTGCTCCAGGGTTCTTCGTCTTTTTATTTTGACGGTGTTGTCAGTGTAGGGGTAGAGGGTAGATGGGGATAGGCTGCCAGCATGCCAACGGCCAACATGCACACCTCGCTCATAGTGAAGGGACAAATTTTTAACGGTTAATGAATAATGAGTGAGGATCGAAAGAAACTAATTGCGAGCTACGATAAAAAAGTAACGAGTAACGACTAACGAATGTATTTCCCTAAAAAAGTAACGTCGTTACTGAAAGTTATTTGATTTGAAATGTAACGCCGTTACCGCTACCGTTACTAAAACAGTACCGCGTTACGTAATGGCCATTACTTGTAACGCGTTACTCCCCAGCTCTGCTTGTGTTAGGTTAAGTGGCTATGGATTGTGAATGATCCGCAATAAAGATGTTTTGTTAGTTTTGTTTGTTTGTATGAACACATTACAAAATGGTTTCTGCTGTTTTACATTTTGTCATTACTACAATCTTAGAACTGAAGAAATTGCCAAATCCAGACGCAGTTTGAGTAAAATATGCTGTAGCTTAGTAATACGTTGGTGTTACCAATCTGACGTATTATGGATTCTTGTCTCCTAAGTACGTACATCTGGATTTGGCAAATTTACCTTTACAATAAACGCTGACGCAAATATCAATTTTTTTTAAGTTGAAATATATACATAATAATAATAATAGTGATGATGTCCTTCAGCTATTGAAGAAAAACTTCTCATTATCACTTACGATTTTCATCCATGTTTACTGGTTTAGTGGTAGCTGGACACCATGTTGTACTGGAGCGAGAAGTGGATGGCTAACTCGAATTCAAAGGCTTGACGAAAGGTAATATAAACCCTTTAACTATCTTTAAGATATTTTCTAGACCCTGCGTTCGTGTGATGATAAAGCAACAGAGGTGTCACTCAAATCAGTTCGTCTCATGACAAAAGTTTTATTGACCTCTCATAGCGTCAGACGATTTGATTCGGTCTAAAGGCCTCCCCTGGCCATTAAAGGGTTACTGTTTCAATGGCAAAAGAAGCACTTCATTACTCCTTTTAACCGTCGTTTCTGAGGAGCTCCGAACCCTCGTAGAACATTGAGTTTCTATTTTAACGAAAATTTTATAACAATCTTATTTGAAATTCAGAAAATCAAAGGCCATGTGACAGAGGGGACCTACAGCTCTACGTGAAACCCGAGCCATCTAAGGGTCACTACATCATTCGGAAACGGAGGACGATCACCCACCCAACTCCTAAACAAACCATACGTCGCTTAACTTCGCTGATGTAACGGGGAACGGTGTTGTAACTTGGCCACAACGTAGCCTTGAAAATGTTCACAGTTATTGCCAAGAATTAAAATCATTAAAATGTGACTGTTCAAACTAAAATTCAAGAATTATCCTTTCGATAATCACTGACACGTCGAATAAACTAAATAATCGGTGAGAAGAGCCACAAATTGGCACGCTGCTCAGGCCAACAAATGCGTCCCATTGCGCTAACTCCACGATTGTTATTATTAACCATCATCATCGTGAGTCAAACCCTCGACTTCAATGTCTTCGCTTAGGGGGAAACTGGATTACCCACTAAGCTATCGATATATTAAGCTATATTATTATTCCATTATTCCACAATTTTAAATCCTAGAAAATTGGCGATTTTTGAGATGAAGACAATGCGAGGTAAGGAATAACGGCTATTTCTATTTCTACTCTGGTCTGAGTGAATTTCTTGATGTTACAAAATATTTATTTGTCCACCATGAGTTAATCATTTTATTCATACATTTGTACATAAAAACAAAATGTGTCAATTAAGTCTTTTTAAAGAACGCAGTTGTATGATCAAAGAAACCCGTATTGTATAATACTGTCTTTATTGTTCGCTTTTAAATAATAGTGGCTGTCTAATGAGTAATACATCGTATAAAGAACAACAAAAGTATGATACCGAGTTAATAAAACGTTCAGGAACTATAAAGCGATATTTCAACATTATAGCAACACTCCTACAAATCTTTTTAGATATATAATAATTGACGACATCATGATCTTTCCACTGCAAATTCCTATCTACGATGACGCCTAAAAATTTCGTCACATTACATTATTTTGCAACGAGTTAGCTAACGTTCAAGATGTAAATTATTTTTTACTAAAAATCATAAAGTTTGTCATACTTTAATTTAGAAAGTTTATTCGAGGTAAACCAATTCACAACTTCGGTCAATTCTGTTTTAAAAAGAACCTTAGCTGTATTAATATATTTACAGGAAAAACGACAACTGTATCATTTGTGAATATTGTAAAATTAAGAATATCGGAAAAGCGGGAAATGTCATTTATATACAATGTTCGAATAACATGTTTCTCTACATTTCATAACTTAGCTGTGTAATATAAACATATCTGGATGCTCAACCGGTCCAAAGATGTCAGGTTACATTATATATTATATATATATATATATATATATATTATATATATATATATAATTATATATATATATATATATATATATATATATATATATATGTAGGAAGGAGGGGCCCCAAGGACAAATGGCGCCCCTCCCATAGAAGAGCCAATATATGCTGAGATATGCCCTTTTAAATAGAGGCGAATCGGTTCTTCCCGAACTTAAAAAAAAATATATATATATATATATATATAAATAATGAATTTCACAATTAAACACGTGAAATGAATGATGCAAACCCACAGGGAAAAAGAAAAATGATTTAAAGTCCTTTCGTATATTCAGAAGTACACCTCGTCAAGGAATGAACTGACGAGGTGTACTTCTGAATACACGAAAGGCATTAGAATCATTTTTCTTTTTCCCTGTGGGTTTGCATCATATAAATTATATATAAATGAAATGAAAATGAAATGAAAATGTTTATTAGCAGACTATAGTCCATATGACAAATATTATTAGTACAATGACAGTTCATATACTAAGGATAGAAATATATACACAACTAATTAGAAATAATACTGCACTGTCGAAGTTAAGTGGAGCTACAGACAAACGTTTCCGTACCAAGAAGTCCATAACTTAGGTCTTAGAGGATAAACGGCAGGACTTGGATAGCTTGGATAATCGGGTTGATATATTTTTTAATTCTTTGCATTAGACTGTACTGAGCACATCTCGTTACCCCAGGGAAGCTCGGGACATTGAGGGTAGCAGAGCATCTCGGGGGTAATTTATGCAAGAGTAAAAGACCTGTTGTACAGCAAATTTAGGGTTCTGCCAGAACCTTTTCTATAATTCACCCAGAGATGCTGTCCGTATATATTACTGCAGAAATAAATAAATAAATAAATAAAAAAAAAAAAAATATATATATATATATACTAGTTAATTAAAAAAACTCTTACTTAACTGCGTATGGCACTCAACACAGAAACTCCAGGAAGTAATCATCTCGCCCTGAAAACTCAATTTGTACACACGATAAAGCTAAAAAGACATTAAAAATCCATCTCGTTAAAAAGAGAGGGCCCAAGCAAGCGATTACGTTGGATCAAAATTTTGTATTTTTTTTTTTTTTTTTTTTTTTTTTTCACCCCCCTTTATCGACCCGATGATGGCTAACATTTGGGAATTAACCCCAAACGTTGTCTTTTGGTGTTCAGTGGGCTTAACTGGAGTTACATAGAGTGATAAATACAAAAAATACTTTATTTTTCAAAAATCTGTTAAACCAAATAAAGTTAATTTCCGTTCGAGAAATTATTCTCATTTTTTTTACTTTCATTTCGAAGATTTTACCGGAAACTCTTAAGAAAAAACGACATTTCCATTCGCTTTCTCGGACTTTAAAATTTCCAAGAAAGAACGTAGCGAGTTTTTTTTTTTGCTCGACTCTAATAAAATAATTTTAAAAATATGCCCCATAATGCCACCTCAAACTTCCACTATTTTTCCTTTTTCAGTAACAGTATTAAATCAGAGTTAAAATTTTTACTTAATGATAACTTTTGACAAGTAGTTTCTTATAAACCACAGTTGGTAAATTCCGACCCTTCTAGAATAGATTCCAATTCCACAAAATGTTTGATTTTATTTAGTTATATTCTTAATTATTATAATCCTCATTCAATCTTGAAAATAAAATCTTTAATCCGACTCCAAAGAAAAATCTAACTCAAATTCAGACCCAAATCCTCATATCGGCAAAGGTCACGCGACGGAGGGTGGAGGGGCCTACAGCTGCAGGTCGCTACATCATCTAAATGGAGGAGAGTCACCCATCCAATTACTGAACAAACCCAACTTCGCGTAACCTCGCTGATCAAACGGGACGTGGTGTTGCAAAGTAGCCCACCCTGCTGTACACCACTATAATTTTTTTAATAATGCAAAAAACTATTGCATAGTTACTACTAAATAATAATAATAATATATAAATTATTTTCGGGAGGTTTCTAAACATTTATTTTACTCTAACCCTAGCTTAAGCCTAATTATTTTAGGATCTCCTGAATCTACACTTAAAATATCGGTTACTTCATAATTAACCTAACATTGTCATAATAGCTAAAGTTGGGCTTTGGTTCTTTCGCTGAATAATTGGGAAACCTAAACTATTTATGGTAACAGAGAATGTATTTGTGTATATATTACTGGACTAAACTAGTTTTTAGTACCCCATACGCTTATATAACCGAAATGATAATTGAGGGTTTCGTTAAAAAAAGTTAGAATACATTTGAGAACCAAGAAAAATGTTAAATTGACAAAAAAAATCTTAATTTTGGCTAAAACTCCTCCATTCCTGGAGTCTGAACCATTGAAGTGTAGTGGAAATAAAGAAAAAAGAGTTTGTATAAAAAATGACTAGAACAACGTGGAATGAAGAAATATTTCGATATCATTAACTTTTGAAGATAATGAATCGTGACATAACAATAGTAACAAAAATTATTATCGGAAAACATCAAATGTCCTATCCTTTATTTGTGAATTTAATCTTTGGCGCAAGAACCTGTCTTGCTCGCGACACACAGTCTCGTGATGATTCGTGCGTGGTGAAGTTTCATCAATTTATGTCAAGTGGTTAAAAAAGTTATGGCGTGTCGCTCCATTTGACATTCGTAATCTTCACCTTTAACGGAAAATTCGGTCTTGTAATGATCCATCTAATGCAGTGGTTCCCAAACCGTGCGCCGCGAGATGTAATTAGGTGCGCCGCGAAAGAGCAAGATTATATTTCAAAATGTGAAAAATACAAACTGAAATTCTGTATTTTTAATTATCTATATTTCTACTTTATGCTATGCTAATATGTATAAATACCTCTTTTGAATAAATTTTCGAATTTATGTACAAAGTGCGCCAAAATATTTTTACTTGTTCTAAAGTGCGCCGTGAGTAAAAAAAGTTTGGGAACCACTGATCTAATGTGAAATTTCATTCGAGTAAAATGGTTCAAAAGTTACAGTATGGCGTGAACCTCCATTTGATCTTTGACCCGTATTTGTGACCTTGACCTTTGATAAAAGCACCCGAGTGTTGCTCAAAACGCATCGTCTTACTTATGATCACCCATATGTTAGTAAAATTTCCTATGTTGAGCGGTTCAAAAGTTATAGCCTGAACACGAAAAGTTCCGTCTGACCTTTGACCTTTAATGCGGGGACCCGAGCCTCGTTCATGACACTTCGTCTCGTGATCATCCATACGTGTGTGAAATTTCAATGAATTTATGCAGTGGTTCAAAAGTTGTAAGCCGAACACGAAAGTATGACGAACAGACGGAAAGACGGGGAAATGCAATCCAATATGGCTTATCCAAATTTTTTGGTTGGGGACATAATTCACAGTGAAGCAACGACTTAAGAACAGTTCCAAGATCTGTTCCAAAGTCTGTTTTTCTATTTGTAAATAATAATAATAATAATAATAATAATAATAATAATAATAATAATTCATCTTTGGATAAAAGTGTAAAACGTGTAACTGCAGGTGCGTAACTAATAATGATGTACTAAACAAATTATAGTAATGTACGAAGTGTACAATTAAATCTATCTGAAAATTTTCTATTAAATCTATTTGAAAATTATCTTTTTTTCAGTCCATCTTCGACGATATATAACTAAATGAATTAAATCCCTAATAACTGCGGATGGCCTTTATGAATGATAATTGTTTTCAATCTCTTTTGTTCCTGATGAAGGTTTTCCGTTTTACTTGGCCACACTTTCTTATTAAATCTCTCCTTTCTTTAGTAAAGAAAACTATTCATAATAATTTCCCGTTCAGAGTTCGTCGTGGATCTGACAAATCTTCGAGAGGTCGCAATTTTCATAAATGGGGTGAAAGAACTCTTCATAGCGTTCCCAATCGCACAGAACTTCGGGGCACACGGAGGTCACGGGCAAAGGGTTGCCTTCGAAAAACATGCCCACTTTATGCGACTCTCCGCACCTAGAAACGAATGGAATTTTTTTTAATTAAAGTTTTGCGTAAATATAACTTAGTTCACCCTTCGTTTAGAATACATAAAATGTGAAATGTAAAGATGTAAACATATTCGCGTAAAATTCTTATAAAAAAACCCCGTAAGAAAGAACATTTCACACTTACTTCAATTGTCTAGAATGTTGTATCATAAAAGTAAATGAAACATTTGAGAAAAGGTGGTTTGAAACTTTTAAAACGTAGATTTTATTCTATCATAAAATTCAGTTTTACCGTCTTTGGTACTTGGTCGAGTTTCTTCCCATTCGATCGATGCGATTTCCATTTCATTCTTGTCCATTAATGAGAAACCCTTAAGTGGAAATCTTAAAGGAGGCAATTCTCAAATCGGCGCATCCACATTCGCGCAGAATAGAAAATACCATCGATCCCGCAACTGTGTCACGCTCTCTTTTTACCCGCGAATTAAAATGGAAATGGTACTGAATAGAAAGTAATCACATTGAAGCAACGAGGTAAGAACAGTTCCAAAGTCTGTTTTTCTATTTGTAAATAACAACAAAAAAATTCATCCTTGGATAAAACTGTAAAATATGTAATTGCAGCAATTGCGTAACTAATAATGACGTACTCAAACCAAAGAAATTGTAGTAATGTACAGTGTACAGAGTGTACAGAGTGTACAATTAAATCGATGTGAAAATTTTCTTTTTTCATTTCACCTTCGATGATAATTAAATCCCCAATTGGAGGAGATCGTAGACACCAATTGACCAGGGAAGTACTCCGAGGGGGAACGTTAGGCAGGAGACGGGGAGTGCTAGAACTCCCGTTTCTCCCATCACTGTCCTCTTTAGCCGATCTTTTTCCGCGTCTCATCTACCCTGTGAGCAGTCCAGCACGCTCTCAAACACACGCTTCTCCCTCTAATCTACACTACACATACATACATACATTTTACACATTACATAATCTTTTCAAAATTTATTAAAAAAAAACTAAAATGACATCGTGGGCCTCAGAAACCTTGATTTTGGTTCTCTTCTTCTTATATAGGGGGAGCATTTTTGCGGGGCTCCCCCTTGCCCCCCGTTTCAACATAAAAGAATCCTTGATCTGAGAGATTTCACGAATTTGTCGTTTTAAATAAAAAAAAAATAAAAAAATAAAAAACCAATGTTTTTATATAAGAAAATTATTAAATCGAACAATTTAATCATTTTGATTTAATCATCGGCAACCTCGTTCATAACGGAGTACTCGCAACCAATCACCAAGGAATAAGGTTCCATCCCGATCTTAAGGATCCACCTATCGTTCATAGGAAGAATACGCTTCCAAATAACCTCTCAACACCCACCGTCAACGATCTAAATTGCGATATAACTTATAATTTTAATCCTCACCCGTAAAGAACAAATCCTAAATTGGATGCGAATGGACTAGCGTAACTCGATCTAAACTTCTTGTCCTTATGGCTGAAATTGTCGTGCTTGAGGTGCTCCGTAGGTTTAAACAGACCCAGCAAAGCTTGAACCTTCATAATGGCTTTATCATGGGAGAAGTACAACACACCATTTGGAAGAGAAACGCTCGAAGTCACTTTTTTTCTGTTTGAACGAAACATTTAAAAAATTACATATTAAAATTAATATTTGTGACCTTGGTCTTTGGTGCAAGATTCTTGCTCACGACACATCGTCACGATACATATAGTATGATATAGGTGCATTTTACGGACTAAACCAAACGCAGGAAGTTGATGATAGTATGGTTCAAGAAATAAATAAAGGTTGTAGTGCTAGAACATTAATTATGGGAAATTTCAACATGCCTCATATAGAAGGAAATAATAGGGAAGGTAGACTTGTAGCCTTGATCTACGAAAATACTCTTTCAGTCATATAGTAGTAGATTTTTGGAATAACTTGCCATATGATGTGGTTAAGAGCAGCTCCTTCGTTAGTTTTAAGAAAAATTTGGATGCTTTCATGAATGAGAGAGATAATTTGTAGATTGTGAATGTTGTGTGTTCTTGGCTTGATTTATGTAGGATGCTTTGGTGGTATTGGATAGTTTTATGTTAGTTAGCCGACTTGAGATTGACATTTTGCAAGATTTTTTTTATTATACAATATAGCTCATGACTTGGACAACCTTGATAGGCCGCAGTGGCTTCGTGTTTTCCAAATGAAATGTACTGTAATATGTGTATTAGGCTTCATCATTTTACGATGAGAGACTTAAAAGTTATGGGGCGGAAACAAAAAAGCTATATTTAACCTCTGACCTCTATCTATGACCTTCATTTTTTACCTTGCTCATAACACATCGTCTTGTGAGAATCCATCTGTGTGCGAAATTTCATCAATTTATGTAGAGCGGTTCGAAAGTTAAAGCGTGTAGCTCCATGTGACCACCTTTGATGATGGGGATCCGATTCTTGCCCAAGATACATCATCTTGTGATGATCAATACGTATGTGAAGTTTCATCAATTTATGTAGAGCGATTCAAAAATTATGGCACAGACTCTATTTCTGATTTTGACCTTTGACCTCTATTTCTGACCTCGACCTTTGATGCAGGGACCTGAATTTTGCTTATGACACGAGACACTCGAGTATGAGCAGGACTAAGTAGATCATTCTCCCTGGCCAAATTTTAAGAGGAACTCAGTTTCTAAAGGAGTTGGACACCCCGACTCGAAGTTCACCCTCATCCCTTTCGTGCAGATAAAGTCTCCGGATGTTACTTTTTTTCCTTTATTATACAATTATTTAAATAATTCAGTGTGAAAAATTTCGCAATAATCTCGAAACTGAACCTTGAACGAAGTTTCAACTAACTTCAAATGAGTGTAGAGATCCGACAGTGTTTGACAGGCCATATCCTTATTCATTGGAGTCCCGTAACTATCTTCGTAGTAATACTTCAAATCTTGGTGGTACTCCAGAACCTGAAGATAAAAAATAACTCCTTTTACTGCGTTAAATTTTAGTGAAGAAATAACTATATTAGGGAAAAGAGAGTAAAGCCACAATGAGAAATAGATTTATTACGATATTAGAAGCGCAAGCTTTCGGCTGATGGGGATTTCTTCCTGTTGTTCTCTCTCAAGAACGTTAACCTTTTCTATTCAACTGTCTAACGCAAGGGTTAATCGGTATTCTCAATCTTTCATCTACTCAACCGGTTAACTCTGGGACAACCTTCCTCAATCTATCTTCCCCCCGTCTATGGCCTCTAATCTTTCAAACGCAGTGTGTCCAGACATCTCGAAAACTCTGGACCTTGACTCCTCTTCCTCTTCCTCTTCCTCTTCCTCCGAAGGCATTTTTGAGACCGTTCACCCTTGGCCCCTCCTTCCTGCATAAAAAAATAAATACTGACGTCCTCATCAGGTGCAATGAAAACTTTAATATAGACCAAAAGCTTATTTTGCTTCTAACAAATCTATTTCTGATTGTTTTTATTAACTTAATTCGTAATTCAACTTTTCGTAATTTGGAATATTCACCTCCCCTCCAACAATACAGACACAGACTCCACCTAGCTGACACCTCCACCCTGAGGACACAGAACACCTACTCTTACACTGCCACACTCTCTCTCAACAAAGACACAACTCCAACATTACCTCTCTACGAGACCTATGGACCCGTCCCACGGTGGTCGCGGGATACCTGAGCGCCGCCGGGTTCGCATAAGAGAACCCGGGGGCTACGAAGTAAGAAGTAAGAAGTTCACCTAACGACAGTGAAGATACTTCTCTGATCTCTAGAATCACTTTGGGGGGGATTACTTTCTTAAATCGCCTTATATTCTATAGAAAAATACAGTTTCAGAAAAAATGTTCGCCTACAAACAAAATTTCTTAAAAGAGTAAGAAATTAGTAATGAGTAATGACTGGGTTTCGTTCAAAAAACTATTCCTGCCATCAAAATGAATAAAAAATCCAAACAAAAACTATCACCAATAAGCAATTTTTTTGAGTTTCTAAAAATTGTTTCTAGGTGAACTTTTTTCTGAAACTGTGCCTCCCTTACGTTTAATGAAAGATAAAAGATATAATACTGTCGTAGACTCTTAGGAGGCTATAAAATGTATAATACAGCAATAAATCGAGTTGTGTAGAGACAAACGATTCTAAAATATAATGAAAGAAATCAACAAGCACATTCTTCCTCAATCCTCAACTCTTTGGCTCCACAACTTTGTTCAGCAGCGATTTTTTTTTTCAGTTTTGTGTTAAATGGTATGCAAGAAAACCCTCCATGTCTACATTTAAAAAAAAATATATACACATATTATATATTTTTTTTTGGTTTCAAAGTATGACCGCTCATGGCCACCAAAAGAAAGGTGGATATATATATATATATATATATATATATATATATATATAATAAAATAATATAGTGGGGAGATCCGGACTATCAAAGACAACTATAAATATCCAACAGGTAAACAAACAAAACATCTTTATTGCGGATCATTCACAATCCACAGCCACTTAACCTAACATACAAGTACAATCTTACGTATACATTGAACTTAATACAAAAATAAGGCCAACATAGCCACTTAACTTAGCATACTGGCATACTGTTTGATTAATTATCTGGCAATTTTATGTACTGTATATTGTTATTACACGAGACATCATTAACTTAAAAAGATCATTTGTATACGTAGAAAATAATTGTACAGGGTGTTCCGAAAGCCTCGTTACACCTATGTATAATCTCGAAATATTAAATGATGTTTGGTTCCAACAGGATGGAGCACGTCCCCACTATTCCTTGAGGGTTCGTGAATATTTAAATGAGGTGTTTCTGATCGATGGATTGAGACATTAAAATGGCCTCCGAGAAGCCCAGATCTCTCGAGTTGTGACAATGCATTATGGGGATTTATAAAGGAAAAGGTTCCTCAAAAACATTATGATATCAATGACGGACTAAAGGAAGCCGTAAAGGATGCTTTTAAACTCGTAACACCTACAATGCTGAGGAGCATAGCACACCGAACCTGGCGTAAAATCATTCTGTGCAGTGAGAACGATGGTTTGCATACAGATGATCCATTGGAAACATGATAAACTCGCGTATAACTATGTATAAACTACAATGTCATATAATTCTGTATAAAATAAAATGTCTGTCCCCCATAGAAAGAAAAGGAGAGCCAAAATACATATATTATTCTATATTTTTTTTTTTTTCAAAAGATTGTGTAGTGTGTTAGATGCGTGTATGTGTAGTGAGGAAGTGCGTATTTGAGAGCATGCTGGACTGCTCACAGGGTAGATTAAGGCACAAAAAGATCAGCTGAAGACAGTGACGGGAGAAACGGGAATTTGAGCACTCCCTGTCTCTTGCCTAACGTGCCCCACCCCTCCGGAGTACTTCCCTGGTCAATTGGCATTTACAATCTCCTCCTTACGGGAGTATTTCTCGATTGATGAACCTTCTTTAGGTAATGCAGTTTTGCGCGTCTTGGCGTTAAAGGGAAAATGCTTGAAGTATAATTAATTAGTTCACTGTTTAACTGTAAATTTATCTCGTACAAATGAAGAAAAATTGGTCTAATACCTTTATGTCTTCTTGACTGAAGGGCTTACACCAAATGCTTTTCTTGTCGGGAAACCAAGCCGTTTCGTATCGACATTCATCGTACATTATCGTCAAATCATCTATAAAGGAGAGGGATTGTATTAGAAATGTCGCACTCGGAAGCTTTTGCTCGCTCTTATGGCAGTGTAGAATGTTAAAGGTAGAAAGCGGGTTTGATAATAAAAACCCACTCCAATAGACAGAGTTTATTTCCACAACAGTTTCGATGCCCACTGGCATCCTCTTCGGGTGGATACAGAAAAACGAATGAACCAAAAACAAGAGGGGAAAACAGTCCAGGGACCATTAAGAAATTCGCACCTAGGTTAGATCCCGTTCTCCCGAGACCGGAAGGGCATTTTATTAAAGGGTCCCGCTTATAAGTACATTCGCACAAATTTAAAACTATCTGCTTGTTCTATACATACAGATTCTATTATTTTTTACATAATTATTATATTTATTACGTTTATTACATTTAATATTGCAATATTATTTATCACAGAAATTATAAATTTATTATTACATTGATTATTACATTGTTGTTTATTATACAGAAACTATAAACCGAAAAACGAATGAAAAAGGCGAAAAGGAAATAATCCAGAGACCATTAAGAAATTCGCACCTAGGTTAGATCCCGTTCTCCCGACACCGGAAGGGTATTTTATTAAAGGGTCCCGCTTATAAGTACATTCGCATAAATTAAAACTATCTGCTTGTTCTATACATACAGATTCTATTATTTTGACATAATTACTGCATTTATTATTGCATTTACGTTTTTTAACATTTATTATTATTACCTTTACACTTATTACATTTATTTTATTAGGTACCTTTATTATTACATTTATTATTATTGCATTTACATTTATTTCCACATTTATTACTTTTATTACATTTACATTTATTACTATTACGTTTATTATTCCATTTACATTTTATCGAAAAAACGAATGAACCAAAAGCGAGTAAGTAAACAATCCAGAGACCATTAAGAAATTCGCACCTAGGTTAGAACCCGTTCACTCGACGCCGTAAGGGATTTTTTTACCAAGAATTTCATTAGAGGGTCCAGCTTATAAGTGCCTTCGCACAAATTAAAATTATCCACTTGTTCTATCCATACAGATTCTCTTATTTTTCGTTTGACATAATTATTGCATTTATAAAGTAACTTACTTGATTCCCAATCTATAGCATGATCATTTTGGCTGGCGTGATAAAAATTGCATTATTAGTATTACAACTTCTGAAGGCATATTTGTGTTCTTTAATACGGGTTTCAATATTTCTTCGTTTCTCCTACGTATACTAAATCACAACTTTTACAGGGAATGCTGTAGACACAGGCTTGTTCCTGTTTTGCAAAGTTATTCCTAACCAATTTACTTTTTACAGTAGACGAATATTTGAACGCCAAAGCAAACTTGAAATCTTTCGTCAAAGGTTTTACGCTTTCTAAGCCGGCAATGTAAGGCAAACTCACATTGTTTTTGGTTAACTGAAGGTTCCCGAGGGGCATAAAAAGATTTTCTGGCTTTAAAATACGCCTTTCTGATAAACCACTCAGGATATTTTAAATCCTTAAAAATGTTCCAAATCTTTGAATTTTCCGGGTCCAGCAAATGTGCGAGGGTACTTATAAGCTGGACCCTCTAATGAGATTCTTCGTCAAAAAATCCCTTACGACGTCGGGTGAACGGGTTCTAACCTAAGTGTGAATTTCTTAAAGGTCTCTGGATTGTTTCCTTACTCGCTTTTGGTTCATTCGTTTTTTCGGTAAAATGTAAATGGAATAATAAACGTAATAGTAATAAATGTAATAATAAAAGTAATAAATGTGGAAATAAATGTAAATGCAATAATAATAAATGTAATAATAAAGGTAATAAAATAAATGTAATAAGTGTAAAGGTAATAATAGTAAATGTTAAAAAATGTAAATGTAATAATAAATGCAATAATAAATGCAGTAATTATGTCAAAATAATAGAATCTGCATGTACAGAACAAGCACATAGTTTTAATTTGTGCGAATTTACTTATAAGCGGAACCCTTTAATAAAATGCCCTTCCGGTGTCGGGAGAACGGGATCTAACCTAGGTGCGAATTTCTTAATTGTCTCTGGATTGTTTCCTTCTCGCCTTTTTCATTCGTTTTTCGGTTTGTAAGTTCTGTATAATAAACAACAATGTAATAATAAATTTATAATTTCTGTAATATCAGGTCATCCCATAAGTAATGTCGTTTTTTACGACAGATTAAGTTTAAACTAGTCCTACTCAGTTTAAGCATAAATTTTCCGAAGGTTATAAAGAAGAGATCTATCGTGTTTCGCTACATACTTTACAGACCTTGACCAGTGAAGACGTGTGTTTTGCTTTATGTGAACCCCTCATAAACATGGCGGTATCAGAAGAGCATATCAGGCATATAATGCTTTACGAGTTCAAAAAAGGGAAGAGTGCTACTGAAGCAACGCGAAACATTCAGGACGTTTATGGCAACGATATTCTGCATGTGAGGAAATGTCAAAGATGGTTTCAAAAGTTTAGGAATGGTGACTGTTGTTTGACAGATGCAGCACGCTCTGGACGCCCTGCTGACTTTGATGATGACCTGCTGTTAGCCGCACTTGAAGAAGACTGTTCAACAACTGTCGAAGAATTGGCCCAGAAACTCAATTCATCCCCGTCCACCATCCATCGAAATTTGCAACAACTCGGGAAAGTGCCTAAGTTAGGAAAATGGGTGCCACATGAATTGTCGATCGACAATCTGAGGGTGCGGGTAAACATTAGCACAGCTCTTCAGTCCCGTGAACTTCAAGATCCGTTTTTGCACCGTTTAGTGACTGGTGATGATAAGTGGATACTGTACCAGAATGTTAAGCGCCGTCGACAGTGGGTTTGTGCCGGAGAATCAGCGACACCACAGCCAAAACCAAATCTTCACCCTCGGAAGGTGTTGCTTAGTGTTTGGTGGGATAAAGGTGGTGTAATACACTTTGAAACCTTACCACACAACCAAACAATCACCGCTCAAGTCTACTGTCAACAACTGGATCGATTGAACACTGCACTAAAAGAAAAGAGACCTTCTTTGGTTAATCGGAAAGGAATCGTGTTCCACCACGACAACGCACGTCCTCATACCGCTCGGATCACTTCTGCAAAAATTGAGGAGCTTGGGTGGGAAAAACTTCCACATCCTCCAGACCTTGCGCTTTCAGATTATCATCTCTTCAGGAGTCTGCAAAACTATCTTGATGAGAAACAGTATACTTCTTTAGATGACCTGCACACCAGTCTTTGTACGTTTTTTGCCTCAAAACCGCCTGAATTTTATAAACATGGCATTGAAAAGCTTGTAGGACGTTGGCAGAGTGTCATTGATTCCGACGGAAAATATATACTACAGGGTGTCCCAAAAGTCTCCATACATAGGGAAAATTAGCACTTTTTAGCAAAATGTAACTATTTACAAAACATTCTCTACATGATTGCCATTTCTTTGTAAACACACACGGATGCGTCTCTCCCACTCATGGTGAACTCGTGTTAACACATTTGGTGTTATGGACGTAATTGCACTTCGAATGCGTTCCTTTAGGCGATCCATGTTCTGTATCTTTTCCTGGTACATTACGTCCATAACACCAAATGTGTTAACACGAGTTCACCATCAGTGGGAGAGACGCATCCGTGTGTGTTTACAAAGAAATGGCAATCATGTAGAGAATGTTTTGTAAATAAAGTTACATTTTGCTAAAAAGTGCTAATTTTCCCTATGTATGGAGACTTTTGGGACACCCTGTAGATTAAAAAGTTTCATTTTTTTTTGTCCTTTAAATTCCGATCTTAAAAACGACATTACTTATGGGATGACCTGATAAATAATAATGCGATAATAAATGTAATAATAAATGTAATAATTATGTAAAAAATAATAGAATCTATATGTATAGAACAAGAAGATAGTTTTAAATTTGTGCGAATGTACTTATAAGCGGGACCCTTTAATAAAATGCCCTTCCGGTCTCGGGAGAACGGGATCTAACCTAGGTGCGAATTTCTTAATGGTCCCTGGACTGTTTTCCCTCTTGTTTTTGGTTCATTCGTTTTTCTGTATCCACCCGAAGAGGATGCCAGTGGGCATCGAAACTGTTGTGGAAATAAACTCGGTCTATTAGAGTGGGTTTTTATCATCATATTTTGACCTTCACGTTTTGATTGACTCAATTTCTGAGAAACGAAGCTGAAAGGAATGGTCATGTGGAATGAGAAAGAATGAAAGGTGTGAAATCGGGTATGGAGGGAGGAAGGAGAGGTAAGAGAGGCGTTGCTTCGCTAATGAAAATTTAAGTGGTATGAACGTATGAGGGTGTATACATGCGTTTGAAATAGATGTATCTTTGTATGTGTAATTGATTAAAATGTATTTGGTTCCCGGTTCAAAAGTTGTAAGAAATGATTATTTTTTAGATAATGTAAGAACCTACTACTTTACTTAATTATGGTAAGACAGTACTTTCTAAGTGCAATATTTATCAGTTTTAAACAAATCTGGAACTAATAATGAATAAATGACTGAATTCAACTAATTAGCAACAGCGAAATAATTTACATTTACATTATAGGAAGGAACCAAAATAAGAAATGGACCTCTAGCAAACTGTAATGTATATTCGTTAAACAAAATTCATTATCTAAAGAGTTCAATAAAGTAATCCAAGAGATATAAAGAAGTTCAACTGCATTTTACCGTTTCTCAAACCTTATCCCAATTCCTTACCGAGGTTTAGAGGATCCAAATACCCTAATCGGGAACTGATAGCACGAACCGTGTCTTCGAACTCTCCCGTCAGCTGGAAAAGATTCCTCTCCCTGTACGTAGTCTCATTATTTCGATACACCTCTCTCAACCATCGTGGACACGACTTATAAAACTAAAAGAAAAGTGTTAGTGTGCGAGTCATTTCAATCTTGTTAATCCCGTTACTGTAGTTAATACTCTCTACCTTTCTCTGTCGTAACGGATCTTAACAATAAGTAAATAAAATCCTACGTTGTTACAACTTTTAAATCAAGTGTGTTCCCAAAGTGTACCACTAGAGACGACTTTGTTCGTCGCACATCCTAATAGAATTTATACAAAATCAGTGAAATTATATTTTATTTACGACTAAAGGAGGACTGGTCAAAGGCATAGGCGTATGAGGCAGCCCCCCAAATACCGAAATTTTCAGAGCAGATTTTTCTTAACATTCCTTTTTTTTTTTTTTTTTTTTTTTACTTCGAGGTGAATTAATTACTTGCTACTATACTTGTAGTTAATAATTAAAACGTAAGTTGAGGACTTACTGAATTCTATATCAACAACTGCAATGCCGTAGTTTTGTTTGCCATTTAGAAATGTTGTAGCAAAATTCTCATTTTTGTAAATTGTAAGGTTTTTTATATCAAAAAGGCTTTAATGTACGTTACTTATACTCTAACCTTCGTTATTTTATGCTACACATAGTGCTTATGCGGAAATCAGGGCAACCTGAAAATTTTTAGGGCAAATTTTTTCCGACCCCCACCCCCCAGTAAAGTGCCACCCCATACGCCTATGGTCAAAGGTGTTGTAATTTGTAGAAAATGTGAAATACAGTCGAATTTCTATAAAAAATGAGAAAATTTTCAGTTTTCAAAAAATAATTTTACGTTTTCTTTTAGTCAGGGTCTACTCTTTTGAGATTGCCCTTCACGAGTGAAACTCTGAGAACCTCTGTTTCAAAAGTATTGTACTATTGTTTGAATGGACTTCCTCAAAACCATTCATTAATGTAAAGTAATGAAACCATTCAGTCAATTCTACAGGATAACCTTTTTAATACTTAAAACAGGAAGAGAGAAAAATGTATGGTTTTATTTTTATGCAGAAAGGAAGGGCCAAGGGCGAACGTCCGCAAAAATGCATCCCCAGTCCCATAGGAGAAGAGTTGAAATTAAGGCCAAGAGTTTTCTAGATGTCTGGACACAATACGTTTGAAAGATTGGAAGTCATAGACATGGGAAAAGATGGACTGACGAAGGTTATTCCCGAGTTGATTGGTTATTTTGGTTAATTAGATGAAAGATTGGGAATACCGATTAACGCTTGCGTTAGACAAGAGAGAGAAGACTTCTTTTAAGGATAGAAAACTACAATACCGTAGAATAATGGTAATAACGGAGACTAAAGCAGGAAGTGCGAGAGAGAGGTGGTTTCATTCCAGCGTCGCAAGGCCACGTCCCACACGCATCTTTACTACTTATAATACATTGAAGGGTAACCAGTACATTTCTGCACTCCAAATTAAATCTTCTGGTTACTGGATCATGTAATAATAAGAGAAGTACTCGGGACGTGGCCCACTCTACTCGAGGTCGAAACCACCTCTGTGCTGCACGTTATAAATGTTATAAACTGTTAAGGCGAGAACTGGCGAGTTAGACCACATTAGGTTAGAGTTCCTGTACAAAATGGACTCATTATTATTATTATTATATATAAAAAATAATTGTCTTACTCTGAGAACAAAGTTTGGCTCATAAGGTTTAGGAAGTGGTATCTTCCCAATTGCTTCATCTCCATACATTCCACGAAGAAAATGGTAAGCGCTTTGTCCAGTCCTATTTCTTACTGTAAACTCAACCTGTAACCAATTTAACATTTATTATACTCGCCATATTAGTTACTTAAGTGAAAAGGAGAAAACCGCAATGGCATGCAGTGATTTATATAAAGCTCAAAATTACGGATAATATTTTTTGTGTGAGGTGGAAACGCTGTTGGGCTGTGATTATCCGCAGTTTCAAGCCATGAAATTGGCTAGTTATTACGTACTTTGATAACGCAACTTATGGGTCTTTTGTTTCGTCAAACGTGGGCTTCGTAAAGATGTAGAGATTAAATACAGACCAGGCCACAGATGGATGTTAATGATAGGCTATAAAAACGGATTACCTCACTGACCTGTAATATTTCGAATTCATCAAGCTTTTAATCCTTAATCATAACCATAAACTTTAAATCTCTTTTCCAAGTCTCGTGAAACTCTCCATTTACATTACAGAAAAACCTTAAGATCCACTCTAGGTTAATCCCAGAAAGAAGTTAGAAGAGAGAAAAAAGACAAGCAAATGAAAAGAATACTTTTATTTTTTTTTTTAAATCCTCCATAAATATTGGGCTTAATACCATATATTTTAAATTATAACCAATAAAATTAAAAAACTAGGTAACAAGTAGTATCTAGAAATCCCTATATCCCTACACGGGCGGGGTGAATTCCTTAGGAGTTACTTGAACCCAAGAAATCACGGAGTAGGCGGTTGGTCTAACTCCCACCGTGGCAGCGACGGTGAGAATCAAACCCACGCCTTTGCAGTTCAAGTCCAACCTCCAACTAACCGAACCACGATTTAAAAAGCAGTAAAATTAAGCTCTCAAAGTGCGCCGTACGTGTTGCGATGGGGATGGGATAACGTTTCCGCCAAAATATATTCGTTTTATGTACGTTCATTTTTGTCAAAATGTATCTTTCAATTGCGCTAATTCTCTTAAACTCTAATACGATATAAAGCTACCTCCAAGTTCAACTAACCTAACCTACTATAAAAGTGAAAGGAAGTCTTTTTCACTTGGTACAAACGAAACAAACGTATTTTGTCGCAAAAGCTATAACCCAGTCATGGGATGTAGTACAGACCAATCAAATCATTTAAAACTCGGAACCACCCAATCTATACAGCGCTGGAAGAGGTTTGAATTTAATATTACTGCGACATTCTGGATACAGTTATATTAGTAAAACTAAGAATATCAATTATATTTTGCCGTTTGAATCCAAGGTCTGCTTCAAGAAACTAGAATGGTTCTGATGGACTTTGTTTTCATTGTTAACGGATCCGATAGGATATCATTCGAGTATCCGGAACAACCCGCAATTATCTCCTTTATCTATTCATAGTTACTGCAATTATATTTGGGGGCACTATAGCTCATTGGTTACAGCAGCGGATTCTTAGTAGTGAGGCTCTGGTTCGCCTGGGGTTGGGTTGAGTTGACCGCTGACTTTGTCATTGCTCAGGCTAAAGGTAACTCCCCAAGGCGGACACCCACCCAACAACATAGTGTGGAAATGAACTTTCTGGCTGTTACCTTTTATTGGAAGTCAAAAGGGGACATTCAATTAACTAATTTGGCCTAAAATTCTCTACTCGAGTAAATGGTTTAGAGCAAAATGTGATTACAAGATTGAATGAAGATTTGTGGTTCGTGATTTTGGTGTTTAACTTTCAATATTCTTTGGTGATGATTATACCTTGTATTAAATTGCGTTAAACAAGAACTATTCAAAACATTGTAAATGTTCCCTCCTCTACTCGTGATCTTGACCTTTGGTGGGAGAACCTAAGGCTCGCTCGCGAGACATCATCAGCTTGTGATGACCTATTACGTCGTGTACCTCCACCATTTGACCTTCGACCTCTATTTGCGACCTTTACTTTTGATGCGAGGACCTGAGCCTTGCTCAAAACACGTCATCTTACGATCATCCACGCATGCGTTTAGTTCCATCAATTTATGTCGAGTGGACCTTCATTTGACCTTTGACCCCAATCTGTGATCTCTGATTTTCGATACAAGAATCCAAGTCTCGCGATGATCCACGCGTATGAAAGTTTCATCGAGTTGCGCAAAGAGGTTCAAAATTATGGCACAGACCTCTATTTAACTTTTGACCTTTAACCCCTTCAGTACTAAGGATAATGAGACTTTTTTTACACCCTTATATTGCTTTAAAATGTCTCGAGACACACTCACTGAGGCGCTGGAGGATGTACCGAGCATATAAAACACGCGTAGCTTGTCCAGGAATCAAGACTTTACGTCTCAAAACAAACAAAAATCTAATTTTTTTTTTACGCAGGAAGGAGGGGGCTAAGAGCGAATGCCCGCAAAAACGTCACCCCCACCTCCAACATAGAGGAAGAAGGGAGCCAAAATCAAGGTTCCTCGCCGAACCCATACTTACGATCTGAAAGAAGACTGAAAAGAGAAGTGTTTAAGAATCTTCCTATTAAGAATAGATTGAAAAACTTTAGAAAAGCAAGAAATCAAAGCAATTGGACGATAGTTGAAGGGTTGAGAGCGACCGCTCTCAACCCCTAAACTATCTTTGGGACAGTCTGAATGAAAGCGAACTTCCAGCAGGAAAGAAAAGTACCAGATAAAAGGCAAAGACAAAAGTGTTTGCCTGGGCAGGGTGTCAGCAGTGACACTCAGTACAGAAGCACAGTTCTTGAGAACAGGAGGAACACCTTCAGGACCGTACGCCTTCCTAGAGTTGAACACAGAGAGGGCAGAAAGAACGTCTTTGGGGGAGATTCTAATTTCAGATATAATAACGTCAGGAGGAGGAGGAGGAGATCGAGGAGCAGCACCGGAATCGTCCAGGATTGAGTTGGAGGCGAAAGTTTGAGCGAAAAGTTCAGCTTTATCGGAGAAGAAACGGCAACCGAGTCGTCAGAGTGGAAACGAGGAGGGAAAGTAGTAGTAATAGTAGTAGTAGTAAAGTTATTAGAGAGGTTCTTGGCTAGATGCCAAAAAGAGCGAGGATCAGAATTGGATAGGTTTTCAAATTTTTGTCGGATGAAGGAATTTTTGGCGAGTCGGAAAACAAATTTTACACGATTTCGGGCAGAAATATAAGGTAATTGAGAGAGAGAGGGGTTGGATGGAGACGGTATCTTCCGAAAGCCTCCTCTCTGTTGCGGATAACATTAGAAGAAGCAAAGTTGAACAAAGTTTGTTTTTGCATTAGTAGTAGGAATAGAATAAGAAATATACGCCCCATACCGGAAAGAATCACCTCCATGATGCGCTCAACGCACTCGGAGGGGCCCCGGCCACGGAGCAGTAATCATTCCATGGGAAATCACGGAAGTACTGCCCGAGTACCTCCAAATCAGCGGCGCCAATTGCCAAAGGCGTCTCCTCTTGGGAGGATCCAAAAGCTGAAATGGAGCGATAGAACAGGAAACCGATATATGACTGTGGTCGGAGGAGCCTAATAGGGAAAAAGTTTGAGAATAAAAAGAAGGATGAGAGGCGAGAAATAAATCTAGAATGTTGAGTGTCTCCAAAAGGCGATCGGGGATATACCATAACGTTTTCATTAATACATTTTTTTAACTGCCCAGGAAATCGCCCAAAGGTACTGAAGGGGTTAATGCGGGGACCCGAGTGTTGTTCGGAACACAATGTATGTATTATAATGATCCGTGTGTGTGTGTGTGTGTGTGTGGTTTCATCAATTTATGTTTAAGCAGTTCAAAAGTTATAGCCCAGACACAGAAGCATAAAGAACAGATGGATGAATGGAAAAGTGCAATTCACTATTGCCCCTACAAATGTATTGGTAGGGAACATAATTAGACTTAGTTACATACTAGTTACTGTAACAAATTAGATGGTTGAAGGCCAGAAAAAAAAAAAGCTCCCCCCACAAAAAAAAAATATATATATACTGTATATATATATTTTTTTTTTTCATGAGTGATCCATGTACATTGATCACTTTGTAACACGCTTTGAGTTTGAATGCATAGTTACGCTTTAATGATTTCTCAGGCATAACAATTCAATCACTTAACACGTTACAAAGTGAATTACTGTATTTACATAGATCACCCATGGAAAAATAAAAAAGAATTCAATTATTCACATATGATTTTACTTAGAAAGTAAAGGAATAGTTAGTATAGTTTGTTTCTATTATATTACCACACAGTTAAGCGAATATTATCAATTATGAGAAATTCAATAAAAAAAGTAGTCACAATGAGAAATGGATTTATTAAAAGCACGAGCTTTTGCCCTATACTGGTCTTTATTCTCACTTAAAATAGGCCGAAAGTTTGTGCTCTAACAAATCCAAAGGTCAAATCCCATAGTTTTGCTGTACAGTCATACATTTATGGTTTGGGGCATATTTTGTTAAAACAATCCCAGTATTTATTTTACGCTGTGATGCAGTTCAGTTGGGATCTGAATTTACCTTTTGAATATAAAAAGGTAATAGAGGGAAAAAAAATCAAAGCATGGTTACCAAAAGATTAGTAAATGAATGGTTTTGGTCCCAGTAATTTTTGGACCTATACACATTTTGACCATGCGGAATTTAACCAACACACTAATAATTTATAATCTAACCTAATCTATGCTATGACATAAACCTTAAAGGACTCGTCGATAGAATGTCGGTAGCCTATAATTCTTGACCATGATGACCTCTAATATACACTACATGGCCTGATTACTATGACAACAATCGTGACAAACGACAGTTACCACTTTGCTCAGATGGTAAGTGAACAGAAACCTTTGAAAGTACAGTACTCGCCTAGTCTTATTATTGAAGAATTCATAATTATACCCAAGTTTTACTTCATAATAAATATTAAGTGAGCAACAATGTTTAAATACAAATTATGATAAGTTTTATTAGCAGGATGATGTACAGTTTCCAAAAAATAGTGGCTAGAGAAACAAAATTTCGAAAAACCCTAAAAACTTACTAAACAGTAATAATTGGATTTGGTTTGAAATTTTATTAGTTACCAAAAAGCATAAAATACCCAAAGAAAATCACATTACCAATTAGTAATTTTTTTATTCTTTTTAGAAATTTTGTTTGTAGGTGAACTCTTTCTGAAAATGTATATTTAATGTTTACATAAAAAGAAAGCAACTTCAAAAGCACATAAAGACCTTCACTTCTGCTGAATCATACGACTCTCCAAATATTTCTGGAAACAAGTCTCTCCAGTATTCTCCCATGCTGTAAAGTTCATCCGATCCTATGGTGTGAAGCTGGCCTTTATCCCTTGGTTCATAAGGACGAATCCAATCCTTGAATTCAAACACATCTTCCTCACTAAGGCAGCCTGAAAGATTTAAAGGGTGTTTCACTCATTGGCTTAACTTACGGACCAATGGATGAAGATATAATTAAGATTAGTTTATGAATGGGGTTAAAGGGAGTGTGTGTTCCATAAATAGCCGAGGTTCTTGCATACATTTGAATGACACAATCTCGCGTATCTATGAGCGACTTAAGGCATATTTTGAGGGAAACCGCATAATTAACTGGGATTCTTCATACAATTATTATAGTATAGAGTAAAACATTACAGTATGTATCTGAGGTGGTTGGACTCTTATTTTGGATAACAAGGCCTGGCTTCGAGTTATCCTTATAATAGACTGGCTGCTCCTTATGAGGCTGTCTGTTTAAGAAAGGAGGTTAAAAGAAAGGAAGAAAATTTAAAGGTAAGTAAGAACTTTGAAGCAAAGAAGGGAGAATCTGAATGAAAATTCTACAATACAGTACGATACTTTTGTGTGTTAATTGTGAATAACTCAGAATTTTCTGTATTATGTTGACAATAATTAATTGATGTTTATGTTTTACTCTTACAAATTTATCTTGTTAATTTTATTATTTTATGAACACTTCAAATACGCCTATATGTCCATATTGTAACGCCTTCTTACGGCAGAATAATAAATATTTTTTTTGTTGTTATTGTGTCAATGTATATGTGGCTCAGTGTGGCTGCCAAGATAAAAATGATGACAGGTAGTGGACAATATCCAAAACTCCTATTCCCTTCACATGGAGTGGTGAGTGGGAGTGAGCTGCCAACCCAGTGTGTAGGCTGTTGGCCCAATTCTATCCGCGGGGGTGGTGGGAATTGAACACAGTCTTTAGTCTGCTAAAGACTCCAACCAGCCAACTGAACAATGGAAGTTCTAAAATAATGAAGCAATAACTAAATGATAAGAATAGGCAAACATTGCAAAAGTGAATCTGAGTATCCTTCAAATGATTCAACATTTGACAAAGACACAATCACACTTCACCTCACACTAGAAACAATATCAGACATTCTTTATTAGATACCTGTAATAACTATTTTCTAGTGAACAGAAATATTCTACACTGAGCGGTAGAAAAATTGGCCCACTTGGAATATCGCGAAAAGCAAAAACGTGGGCAAGCTTCTGTTTATAAAAGTTTTAAAATTCGAAAATATAGTCTATGAGGCAACCAAATAACGAGACAAAACAACGTCAGCTGCGAACACACTAGCTGTAACGAATTTTCGACTTCTTTTAAGAATTCGACAGTCTGACATTATTCAGTTGCTCTTCGACTGCTAGTGCCACTTTTTTCTTCCACTAGTAGGAGTAGGCATCTGCGTTTAGTAACAGATAAACTTCTAATTCTTTTAGGTTTCAGAACTGGACATTTACAATGGATTTGAGTGCCGTGAACGTCACAAGAGTCGTCGCCCTAATTGAAGATGGTCGGAGCCAGCGTTACGTCGCCGATGCGCTAGGAATTCCAAGAACAACGGTTCGACGTGTCTACCAACGTTATGTGGAGACAGGAGAGTACACCCGAAGACCAGAATCTGGAAGATCGCGCTGTACATCTGCCCGTGACGATCGTTTCATTGTCTTGAGTGTTTTGCGAGATCGTCGCTTGACTGCCACAAACGTCTGCAATGAGCTGGAAAGGTCTCGAGACGTCGTCAGTGTATCGAAGTGAACCGTTAGAAGGAGACTTATGGAAAGTGGCTTACATGCTAGACATCCAGCAATGAGCCTGGAATTACTCCCACACCACCGCAATGCTCGTGAGCATGTCAATTAGACTATGGTCCAATAGGGACGAGTACTGTTCACGGCATAATCACGATTTAATCTTCGAACATCCGATGGACGGGAAAGAGTGTGGAGAAGAACAGGAGAATTCCTAGCGCATCGGCGACGTAACGCTGGCTCCGACTCTCGTGACGTTCACAGCACTCAAATCCATTGTAAATGTCCAATTCTGAAACCCAAAAGAATTAGAAGTCCATCTGTTACTAAACACAAATGCCTACTCCTACTAGTGGAAGAAAAAGTGGCACTAGCAGTCGAAGAGCAACTGAATGTCACTGTCGAATTCTTAAAAGAAGTTGAAAATTCGTTGCAGCTAGTGTGTTCGCAGCTGACATTATTTTGTCTCATTATTTGGTTGCCTCATAGACTATATTTTCGAATTTTAAAACTTTAATAAACAGAAGCTTGCCCACTTTTTTGCTTTTCGCGATATTCCAAGTGGGCTGATTTTTCTGCCACTCAGTGTATTTACATAGTTGATGGTGAGATAGTGTCTTGCTCAGCTTTTAAAGACAACTGGATGGATGGTACTTAATAGGCTGATGACCCGAAGGATTTAAACTTCAAAGGCAAAGAAATATTACAGAATAAGCAGTACTATTACTTAATTAAATTGTGTGGGTAATGACAGAAGCATTATTACCGCGTCCCTGCAAGTGATTGTATAAAATTTCTTCACTCAGCTGTGGTAGCCTTTCAAAAGACTGAATGTCACTTGGTATTGGGTATCGAGTCCCATGGCGAGTTAGAAACCACACTTTCACTGGTGTGCATTCAACAGCTGAAATAAAATAAAAAGAATAAGTTGACAGCATTAATGATTAACCAATCATGCGTCTTTTCATGAATACTATAACATTATCCAATTGTATAAATTTTTATTTGATGACTTAGGCCTAGTTTAAAATACTTGTTTTTACTTGTACTAATTAAAAGTGTGACAAATCTTTACAACCTTATGTTTATATTATTAAGTTTTCTACCGATATCACATTTTGAGGTACGTAGTACATACACATGTTAATATACACTATATGATCAAAAGTATTCGGACACGGCATGGTTTTGGGAAAAATGGTTTTATTATGGCATTTAGTAACCAGTAGGTCCACCCTTTGCTTTTATTACAGCGTCAACACGTCGAGGCATACTTTCCACAAGTTTTCGGTAAGTCTGTGCAGGAATGGCTCGCCATTCCTCTTGCAGAGCTGATGCAAGAGATGCAAGTGAAGCCGGGCGTGGTGTGTGGTTTCGTATCCGTCGCTCCAGTTCATCCCACATGTGCTCGATTGGGTTGAGATCGGGGCTCTGAGCAGGCCAGTCTAACAAATCCACCTTATTTTCATGAAACCAGTCCTGCACACGCCTTGCAGTATGGCAGGGAGCTCGATCCTGTTGAAACAAACAATGGCCATCTCCGTAGTATTGCCACAGTGTAGGGAGGGCCGAATTGTCCAGAACGTCGAGATAAACGTCAGCGTTCATGGTAGTGGGTATAACAACCAATGGGCTGAGCCCTAGCCAGGAAAATCAACCCCATACCATGATGGACCCTCCACCGAACTTCACCGTTGGACGTACACAGTCAAGAAGAAGCCGTTCTCCGGGCTGTCGCCACACCCAAACACGCCCATCAGACTGGAAGAGTGAATACCGCGACTCGTCACTCCAAAGAACAGTTTTCCAGTCCTCCACGGTCCAGGAACGACGGGAGACACACCAGGCCAAACGACGCGTGGCATTAACTTTTGTAATCAGTGGCTTGTGTACAGCTCCTCTACCATAATAACCGAGTCTGTGCATCTCTCTGCGGATAGTTACAGTACTAACGGAGGTACTGGATGCTCTTCCTACCTCCTCAGCGATGGAAGCGGCAGAGGACGTGCGGGACTTCTTGACGTCGTACCAGACTTCTTCTATCACGTTCCGTCAGTTTGCATGGTCGTTCCGGAACGTTTTTTCGCGTTAGTTGCACCGTCGTGCTTCCATCTCATGATAACATCCGCTACAGTCGACTTTGGTATATCCTGTTTGGCTGCAATGTTTCGTATAGAAACGTTACTTAAATAACATCCGATGATGAGTCCACATCCGCGCGGCATGGCTTCACAACAGTTACTGATAACTTAACAGAACACCTCAGCATTATAGTTTCGCCACGCTTTTTCCCAGCATACCTTTCGGCGAAGGTGATATTTGCAGAAATGCGGATTTTCCGGGGTGTCCGAATACTTTTGATCATATAGTGTATAGTCTAACCAATGCAAGGGTAATATTAAACATAATAAATTCATTATCATTAGTCTATTTTTTATGGCTTACCTTAATGAACAATGACAATTCGGTTATAAAGCAACAGGCCCTATATAAAACCTACAATAAATCTACAGGGAGCTTCAAAAGTGTCTACCCAATGGGAATTACATTAAGTGCATTAACATGCTTTGAAGTACATTGTATGTACAAATCTATATTAACTTTTATGCAAGTTATCTTACTTTCTTTTCTATATTCCTCCCAGTGAGACTCATCCTTCAATGCATTGAAGTAACCTGTTTTTGTGGCAAGCCTTCCTTTAGGAATTTCTGAGACTTCATCACACAAAGTTGAAGATGTGACAAATGAAATAATTAAATTAAATATCACAAGCCCAAATAAATTCTTGAATTTACTCATTTTTATTAGTAGGAAGAGTTAACAAAAAATTGTTTCATTAAAAATGCTTAAATTTTATTTGTAGTATAAAGAGTATAAACTTTAATTTCTCACATTAAAGATAAATTAGATCTGTAAAAAAAGGTCTAAATTAAAGTTTTTAGTATTTTGTATTCAAATGCAACCTATAATTACTATCAACTACAAAATTTCAGATACCATTACGGAGGTGAGGAACCTTGTAAAAGCTCTAAACTTCCCAACCCCCAATACTATTATTATCTGCAGTGATTTTAATTTCTCATTTGAAATATAAAAGGACAGAAAGAAATATATGTATAAACCAAGACAAGGGAGGCATATGAGAAGACCAAGAGTGAGTAAAAATGCTGCTACCTTTACCTGATAAATTTATGTTAACACAAATAACAGAAAACACAAAACAACTGCCTAGATTTGGTATTCACAAACTACAGCAACCCAAATGATAACACAGAAATATCCTCAACTAGAATATCAGATCACAACATTATTGAATTAATAACCAATATAAAACAGACCGGTAAGGAAAGAACACGCACTAAAGAAAGAATCAAATTCAAATTTTTAAATTTTCACTCCAAGGCTATAAATTGGGAAGGTATTAGCTACATCGAGCATGGAAGCAATAGACTGGAAAACCATCCTTAAGGATAAGAAAATGGAAGAGATGCTAATAACCCTTGATGAGAAGATGCTAGAAACTGTGGAAAAACAAGTCTCAAAAAATAAGAGAGAGAGAGAGAAGCAGGTTTGAGAGAAAAAAAGAGGTCAATGTTTCATAAGAAAAAGAGTGTGACTGAAAAATCAAGAAACTGCAAAGACAACATCAGAAAAATAATAAATGACAAACTGGAGAGCATAGACTGTGTCATACACAGTCTAACTGAGAACCATACAACAAAAAAATGAAAAAGAAGAAAAAAAAAGAAAAAAAAATAATGATAATGTACATAATAGAAGAAATAAAGTTTAACTCAAAATACACGTATCATTTTGCAAAATGGAAGGCAAAAAATCATGCAACTATCAGATCTTTGAAGAATGAAAATGTATTAACTGACAATCTAAAAGAACTACCTGAAATACTAAGAGCTCAGTAGGAATCAGCTTTCAGTATTCCCAAAACTGATAAACTAATATGTTGTACACCAAAAATGCATTCTTTGAAGAAGTACAAGGGAAAAGTAAAACAGACTGACTTCACAACAGATACTGGTATTACAGAAGTTATAGGGAAACTAGAAAGTAAAAGCACACTCACAGCAGCAGGCCCAGACAAATGGAATACCTATGCTGATTAAAAATTGCAAGAATAAAATCACTAAGCCCATATATTGGACATGATGAGGATCACTAGACAGAGGAGAAATACCAAGTATCCTGAAGAAAAAATATATGGTTCCAATTTACAGAGGATAGGATCAATCCGAGGCAAAACACTATAGGCCAATGTCACTGACATCTCATCTCACCAAAATATTTGAAAGAATAGTTAAGAGAAAAAATCTGACTGTTTGAAGACTAGGAGGGAAACAAATAATAACCAACATGGATTCCAGTCTGGAAGATTGTTCATACTACAACTAATGGAACACTATATCATCATCATTGATGCACTCAAAAACAATGAAAACTATATATATATATATATATATTTTTTTTTTTAAGTTCAGGAAGAACCGATTCGCCTCTATTTAAAAGGGCATATCTCAGCGGAAAAACAAAGAAAAAGTGAGAGGAAAGACAGAGGAAAAAGAAAGGGTGGAGGGGACAGTCGAAGTGGAAAAAGACCAAGGATGACAAGGACTGCAGGGTCGAGCCCCATCATCCTTGGGTGCTAGGGCCGGGAGGGCACACGTGAAACCTCCAGGAACAAGCACGTACAAACGAGCACAAAGAGCACTCAAGAGCACGAGCTTAGAACCCACTTGCAGGGATATATATATATATATATATATATATATATGATGAATAAAACCACGAAGGAAAGGAAACACAAAATGGTGCTCAAGCGCTTTCGTCTAATGACATCCTCAGGAACACTGAGGATGTCAGTTATATATCATATTATATATATATATATATGATATGATATACACAGACTTTGCCAAGGCATTCAACAAGTATGATCATGGGATTATAGCACATGAACTGAAATAGATGGGAATATCAGAAAATGTAGGAAAATGGCTATATAGTTTCTTTAGTGTGCAACAGAAAGTTATTACAGTTTAAGGAATATCTTTATGAATGGAAAATATAACAGACTTTGACTTCACAACAGATGATATCACACAAGTTACAGGGGCATTCCATGACAGATCAATCAAAAAAAAAAATAAAGACACCACTCCGACTCAGATTTGGGTGAAAATTGGTATATAGGGTTTTAGTTTGTGTTCCAAATCCACTGGTTTGAACAAAAAAGCTCTATGACTAACGGTTTTTAAGTTATTGGCTCCAGCCCCCCACCTTTACTATGCCCACTTTGATGGGCAATATCTCCTATCCAGTTAATCATAAACCGAACATATTATACAATTTTGAAATCAGCAAGACTAGATCTATTCAATGATACTAATTTTAGCTTTGTAAAGCAATTTTCAAAATTTTACTCCCCATCTCCCCCATTTGCTTGACCCCCTACCCCCCCTGGACATTAAAACCACCCAATTTCTTTTTGAATGTTAAACTTCATATTATGGTTGATAAATAAAAAGGGTGGGTATCATGTTATAAATAAATTTAAAAAATCAACCAAAAATTTATTTTGAACAATTTTTTGCAGCTTTTTTATACAAGCTAAAATTATGTTGTTCATTACCAATTAAAATTACTGCTAGTAGTTTTTGAACATTTTTCAGCACTTATTTATTCAAAGTTTAAATTTTAAAGAATACATGTATAACAGTTCAATCAAAAGCAAGTACTAACATCTTTATTCAAATGGTGAATCCTTTTTATTCAATAAAAAGTTAGCACCTTTTGAAACAATTATGAAGACTATCAGTTGACCTAACCGGGCATTCAATTAACTTAACTGGACAGAAAAATAATGGTCAAAATCTATTCACACAAATACTTAGTGACATAAGCCAATATTACTAAAGAATACAATAACTCTTGTATTAGTTTTCAGTTGTATTGTTATAGTTTTTGACCTAATACAAAATTACAATAACAAACATAGTTTTTGAACCACTCATTTCTTCAAAAAGAGACAACATTTTTTAAATCAACGTAAAAATCTACATTAAATATCTTCTTTTCAACAAAATTGGAAAAGATCCTGAAAAAGAAGTATGGGATTATTCCAGAAATTCCAGCTATGTCAAAAGGAAAAGTTGTCACAAAATCCACCAAAGAGCTAGTTAGATCATTCTATGAATCAGATGATATCAGCCATATTTGTCTGGGAAAAAAAGACTGCCTGAGAATGAGAGACTATAATACTGGAGAAAAGGCAAGTGTCCAAAAAAAGACTTGTACTAATGATTTTAAGAGAAGCATATAACATCTACAAGGAAAACCCAGAGAATGCTCCAATAGGATTTTCAACTTTTGCATGTTATTCGACCCAAACACTGTGTTTTAGCTGGATTAGGGGAAACACACTCAGTGTGTGTTTGCACTTATCAGAATGCTAAGCTCCAGTTCTCTGCTAAGGGTATCAAAGGGCTTGATTATAAAGTTTTGATGGAAAAAAGTGTGTGCAACATCAGCAATAGAAATTGCATGATGCACAAATGTAATTTATGCCCCAAAGGACAGAGAGTTACCGAGTTCCTAATAAATGTTGAAAATATACACGAGATAGAATATGGCATGATTAAATATAAACAATGGGTTTCTACCAACCAGTGCACTTTGGTGGAAAAAGTAGAATCAATTGAAAATTTTATTGGTTCTTTAAGCACAAAAATAGCAAATTTGACTCGTCATCATTATGTGGCCAAATCTCAAAATGATTTTCTCAAAAGTTTAAAAAATAGTTTACCCTACAATAAAGCAATAGTTTTGTGTGATTTTTCAGAAAACTATTCTTTCATTGTACAAGATGCAGCACAAGGCTTCCACTGGGAAAATAGTCAATGTACAGTGCATCCATTTGTAATTTACTGGAAGAATACTACAACTAACAAAACTATGCACAAGCTACTGCTTTCTTTCACCTGACACCAAACATAATACAACCATGGTCTACTCATTTTTAAATGCCCTCATTCCAGACATAAAGAAGCTTCATCCTCACATTAACAAGTTACATTATTTTACTGATGGATGTGCAGGCCAATATAAGAATTGATTCAACTTTGTCAATATATGCAGACACATAGATGACTTTGGGCTCGAGTGAGTGTCACATTTTTTTGCCACAAGTCATGGCAACTTTAAGTGCTTGTGATGGAATTGGTGGAACAGTCAAAAGAGCTGTAGCCACAGCAAGCTTGCAGAGAACTTTCAATGATCAAATCATAACACCAGAGGCAATGTTTCATTTTTGCTGTGAAAATTTGGAGAATATCAAATTCTTTTTAATTAAACCTGAAGAAATAGAAAGAGCGGCAAAATTCCTAAGCAAAAGGTTTGAAAATAGTATCCAACTAATTGGAACCCAAAAGTTTCACCAATTTGTGTCAGTTAGTGCCACAAAAATTAAGGCCTTTGAATTATCTTCCAATCATGAAGGTGAGGAGAGGTTAATTGTGAAGTGTACCACTAATGCAAATAAAAATAAGGATTCAACCATTCTGAACCCCAAAATTGGGGAATACATAGTTTGCTCCTACAATAACTCTCAGTGGCTGGGGCTTGTACTAGAGTACAATGAAGAGTTTGATGACTAGCTATAAGATAGATTTTTTAAACCCATCTGGATTTAGCAGATATTATTATTTCCCACATATAAGAGACATCTGCCATATTTCAAGACATGATATTTTGGGTATTCTAAGTACCCCAACATTGAAGGCTGGAATGCTGCATATCCAATATGTTTTCGGAGAAGGAGAATTAAAAAAGTTCATGTAATGCCACCAAGTTTTATTTGAGCATATATTCACAAGTTTTAATATGAATATAATGTCATCAAGTTTTTTATTGAAATTAGTCACTGTTTATTTGATGTATCATAATACCATGAGCATAAATGACATGAAAATGTAAATTATATGTGTAATTGTCCTCATTTGAATATAACTGTATATGTTTCTATTACAATATGAGACTGCAAACATTTAAGTGGTTTAAGTTATTTGATTAACTGACTTGATAAGCCACGAAAGATAGTCTTCATAATTATGTTTCAAAAGGTGCTAACTTTTTATTGAATAAAAACAATTCACCATTTGAATAAAGATGTTAGTACTCACTTTTGATTGAACTGTTATACATACCGGTATATTCTTTAAAATTTAAACTTTGAATAAATAAATGTTGAAAAATGTTCAAGAACTATGAGCAGTAATTTTAATTGGTAATGAACAACATAATTTTAGCCTTGTATAAAAAAGCTGCAAAAAATAGTTCAAAATAAATTTTTTGTTGATTTTTAAAATTTATTTATAACATGATACCCACCCTTTTTGTTGTTTTTATTTAGCAACCATAATATGAAGTTTAATATTCATAAAAAAATTGGGTGGTTTTAATGTCCAGGTGGAGTAGGGGTCAAGCAAATGGGGGAGATGGGGAATAAAATTTTGAAAATTGCTTTACAAAGCTAAAATTAGTATCATTGGATAGATCTAGTCTTGCTGATTCCAAAAATGTATATATTCAGTTTATGATTAACTGGACGGGAGATATTGCCCGTCAAAGTGGGCATGGTAAGGGGGGGGGCTAAACTTTGGGGGCTAATAACTTAAAAACCGTTAGTTGTAGAGCTTTTTTGTTTGAACCAGTGTATTTGGAACACAAACTAACCCTCTATACCAATTTTCACCCAAATCCGAGTCAGAGTGGTATTTTGCATTGGTTGATCTGTCCTGGAATGCGTCTATAGGGAAACTATAAGATCAGAGTCAGAGTCCACAAGAAAGAGTATTTGCTCCATTACCACTCATAATTATGCTAACTGATAAAGATGATGAAGCTACCAATGATAGCATAATAACATCCTTTGCTAATAACACAAAAATTTGTAGGAAAATAAGAAAAAGATGATATAGAATCTCTACAAACAGATATGAATATAATCTACAATTGGTCAGAAGGCAACAATATGAAATTTAACACTGAGAAATTCTAACTTTTAAGGTACTGTACCATACAGAAGAAGGAAGAAACTAAAATCCATAGAGTTATAATGACTGATGATACAAAATTTGAAACACAAAATAAGATGGCAGTAAACAAAGTAAAATGAATGGACAAATACCGAGAACCTTTAATAATTCCTCTACTGAAAACACTGATCATACCCAGGTTGGAGTATTGCTGTCTTAACATTTCCATATAAAAAAAGAAGACATTAGTCATTTAGAAGCAATTCAGAGAAGCTTCACAGCCAAGGTCAATAGATATAATATAAATTAATGGGAAATGTTGGGAATTAAATTTATATTTACTAGAAAGAAGGAGAGAGAGCTTCACCATTATTTATACATGGGAAATAATTGAGAAACTAGTAAGCTACCACACAATAATTTCATGTGCTCATGAACATTTCTCGCATATTGTACAGTATTGTATAGAACTTATGCTTGCAATAAAAGGTTGTTTCGAGTACATATGCATTTTTATGTTTGATTTACCTTCATATAAATATCCTGAGCCAGGGATTGGAGATGAAAGAGGCATATCAGTGGAGGTTGTACTCTCCCATCGAAACTGATATTTAAATTATTTATCACTGTCTCTGATTGACAGACCCATTAGATAAAAGGTGTCTATAGACCCATAATTTTTGTTTCATTATTGGGAGAGTCCATTATTCAGAGGGTCTGGTATTGGGAGACTTTACTGTATTTAACTTGCTTCTTAACTGCCTATAATTATCCAAGTCCACAAGACTATTACTGCTTTTAAATTTCCTGAATGCTTTTTTCTCATTTTTAATCATTTTAGTTATTTCCCTATTCCACCAAAAAGGTTTGTAAACTAATCTTGTTATTCCTAATACTTCTGAAAGAAATACATCTACAATGTATATCCTTTAAAATTTCTTTGAATCTAGACCACATCTCTATAGCATTTTTATTGTCAAATTCATTATTCCACTTTACTGAAGCTAACAACTTCCTAAATTTACTATAGTCACCCCTCAAGAACCAAGGAACTAGATGGTCATTGTTGACTAGATCCCTATCCAATTCTATTTTAAAACATATGATCAAGTGGTCAATATTCCCTAATGACTCTTCTACTGCAAGTTCCATTTGTTTTCTCATTTTAACTTCCCTAATAACCTCAAAATCATTGGTTAGAACCAAATCTAAGATTGCTTGATCCCTAGTTGGTTTGTCTACAAATTGCACTAGAAAGCTATTAGAAAACTACAAGCGGTAGCTCGCTATCACTCGCTATTGCCCTCCGGGCAGGTAGCAGTATATGTCACAGCTAGCTGTATATGTATATTGGTACTTACATATTATTGGGACTACCAAACTGTTTATTATGTATTTTTGTTCTCATCATTTTTGTTTTCGAAGTACTTACATTCACTTGTAATAGACATTAAATAGCTTGTGCTTGGCTGCGGAGTGACCTAGGACTGGAAAACTTGACAGAGCACATCAGCAGCTCATGGGCTATCAGTTGGTGGTGGTTGCAGAATTTTCCAATGTGCTGTTTAGTCTGCGCATGGTTCCGAAGAAAGTGGACAGACACACACACACACACATTTTAGCTCGATATTAGAAAACTATTCTTTAACTCAGTTACAAGGCCGTACACAAGGGGGGGGGTTGGGGGTTCAAACCCCCCATTGAGAATAAATTTACATTACATAGAATTTGCATTGCACAACACACACACACACACACACATATATATATATATATATATATATATATATATATATATATATATATATACACACACCTTAATTTTCTGTAATTTTCCTGAATTTTTATGCTAAAATATCGTGATTTTCTGTTTCAGTCACTTGGCAACACTGGGTTAGTAATTGTTATGATAGTTTGGCCTAAATCCATGTTCATTCCATTCATTGAATTATTCATCACACATCTTAAGGATCACTTTATCAAACATGAAGCGATTCTGTCAACTTTCAGCATTTTTTTTCCAAAAAAGGATGGAATTTTTGATGAAAATGCTTGTGAGAGTCTCTGGCAAGCATATGAATGCATTTTACAAATCAGTAAAGAAGAGTGGAGGGAGGAAGTATTGATGTGGAGGAGGAGACTAACGGAAGCAAATGTCAACAGGTCATCGGATGAGGAAGATGTTAAGAAGTGGAGAAAAAGGTTGATGGCTCAAGACAAAGACATGTTCAATGTGTTGCAAGCACTGCAGACATGCAATGCTGAAATATTCTCGAGAGTACATACACTTTTGAGGGTGCTAGCTGTACTCCCAGTAACGATCGCAAGCGCCGAACGATCTTTCTCTACACTTAGGAGAATAAAAACGTATCTCCGGAACAGCATGTCCGAGAATCGTTTGAATGGTCTTGCTGCTCTTAACATTCATCGGGACCTCAGCATCAGTGTTGATGAAATCCTAGATGATTTCATGAAATCTACTCAATGTTTGCAATAGTTGTAAAATGCAAAATAAAATACCTTTTTATTAAATCTAGTTTTTAAGACTTCCTGAAATTTTCCAGATTTGCATTTTATTTTACAATAATGATTAGAATAACATTAACTCACTAAAATATGTGTCACCATATGATCACAAGTATTAAACAATTACATTGTTATCTTAAGCGAATGAAATTTCTGACACCCCCCCCCCCCATGCAGAAATCCTGTGTACAGCCCTGCTCAGTTAAAATGGAATGAGTTAATTGGGAACTAGGCTAACCAAGCGCAAAAAAAAAGCCCTTGCAATGAATGAACCCCTGGATCTCCCTAAGTACTAAGTTAAATTAAGCTTAAAACTCAAGACTAGAGCTTAAAAATTTTTAATTCATAAACTCTACTGAACTAAAAACACTAATGATTATTTAAAATAAATAAATGAATTAATACTATGTATTTTTTAGGAATCATAAAGTAAAAATTAATTAAATTAAGATTTATTTTTAAAATATGTAACAAGTGTACAATTTTTTCAGCAATGAAACTGAATGAAAAGGGAAATTATTCATGATTTCATAATTTACTTCTAAAATAATGATGCGCACACCAGTGGCAGCTTTTCAGAGGCAGCATGGGAGACCGGGCCTCCTCTGTTTTTATCACTAAAAACTATGAAAGGATTTTATTTCATAGTATTAATTCTATACGATCGTAACATGCAGAAAGTAGTGCATCTAACACTTTGTAATCTATTTTATTTATATAGCATATATTATAGACAATTTTGTGCTTCCCCTTGTGCCTCCCTACTCTCCCTCACCACGAGCCACCACTGGCTCCAGAACCATGACAATAATACTTTTGGTAGCTAGCTCTATATATATATACATATACACAGAAATCCCCCGTGTTAACGACCTTCACATTAGCAGAAACTTCACTTGGATGGACTAAATCGCTGCCTGGTCATTAACATGCAGTTTAACGTAATACAGGTCATTAAAGTGAAGATTTCTGCTAAAAAAGTCTATTAGCATTACCAAACTTCACTTTAGCGGACTCTGAGTCATTAAAGTGAAGGTGACGCCACTGGAATATTATTGGAGCCAGCCCTCAGATGAGGTTGCGGTCAGTTGTTTCCTGTTGTATTGCATGGGCAGTGGTGGCGAGTGGTTGTGTATGTGCATAGTGCCGCTTCCAAGTGTTATGCATGTTAGGCATTCTTGTGTAGGGTTGCCAACTCCATGAAGTTTGAAAAAGGACAAGAACATCAATTCCAATATACTGTCTACAGGGTCAGGGAAAGAAGTAAAATTTTATTTATAATTTATTACAATTTATACTGCATGCTTTTTTATTGCATATTTTCTTAAAGGAAATATTTTTATTGATATACAGATATTGACCCATTGAGTCTCATGCATTGACAAAATTTATGGTAACTTAATATTTATTTTTAAATTTATACTTTTCTTGAATTTTTGCAGACTTTAGTAAAAAGAGTATAATTTTTTATTTTTTCCGCAAAACCCAAACAATTATCCTTTAAACTGAAATAAACAAAAAACTCACTTTTTACTAGTTCAACTGAACATCAGTTTCTATCATCACGCCATTTAGCATTCATCACACTGAAAATTCTTTCGCAATATGCAGATGTTCCAGAAATAGATAAAACAAGAGATACTACTTTGAAAATATTCACAAATTTGAAAGCACTATGCTTCAACAACAGGTGTCATTTGCTGCTTGTGTTTGTACAATCCGTAAAAAGTTTAGAACTTTAAAGTGTTTCAAAATTGTTTCGAATTAATGAAAGCTCTTCAAAAAGATCATTCATATTTAAATTTAGTTTTTCATTTAATTTTAAACCTTCAACTACTTTAATAAAATACTGATACTGTGGGCATGAATTGTCTACGAAACAAAGATTTGATAGTTTTCCATAAATCGTATTTTTGTCAAAATTGAACCTCTGTTCTAAATATGTTATTGCAGAAGTATAAAATACTTAAGTCTTTTATAATCTTTGTATTTTCTGTAGCATCCAAATTTTTTAAATGTTGGTTGCCAAGTTTTATTTAAGAAACGCAATCCTACAGGCCCGCTACACGAAACGTAACTAAAATGTTACTTGACTTAAGACTTTATAATTATTTCCTTTTAAACAAAGGTTTTGTTACAAAACTGTTGTTTGGAACAAGATTGTTATCAGAAAAGGACAAATGGCGTCCTTTCCGAACTCAATAAAGGACAAGGACAAAAATCTACAAAAAAGGACAGTTGGCAACCCTATTCTTGTGTGTGATGTTACTACACAGGTCTTATCAGTTCATAGCATTTTTTTTTAGTTCAAAGTGACTTATCAGTTAATAGCAGTACATATAGGAGTACAGTGATAGTTTGTGCTTTAACAGTGCATGTACATACTTTACTTAATTATTGCCTGCTCGTACAAACTTTATTTTCTGAACAATGGCATCCACAAGTGGTACTACTGGTGTCAAACAGAAAAGGCGTACGATCTCCATTGAAGAGAAGAAAGCAATTCTCACTGACACAGAACAAGGGTTAAGTGTAGCATTTGTTATGCAGAAGCATAAGATAAGCAAGACCACCATCTACGAAGTCAAGCAGAAGCGCAACAAAATACACACCTATGTGCTAGACAGTGAATCCAGAGGCAGGAGTTCGAAACAGTCTCACTTGAACACATCCTACAAGAAAAACATAGATGTGGCTGTGTACATGTGGTTCAAGCAGCAATGGGCCAAGAACATTCCAGTCAGAGGAATCGACATCCAGTCAGCAGCTAAGCATTTCACACAGAAGTTCAATGACACAGACTTTAAAGTAAGTGGTGGCTGGTTGTATCATTTCCAGTGCAGGCATGGCTTATCAAACAGAAAGCTTATGGAAGCAGCCAGTGCGGACCTGTCTCAAGTGAAGTCATTCAGGTATGAACTACAGACTCTGATTGATGAGGCTGGGGTTGCTTCCTACCAGCTGTATAATGGCGATGAGACAGACTTATTTTGGAAGAGTATGCCCACAAATACACTGGCCCACAAAACTGACAAACATCTTCCAGGCTTTAAGACAGACAAACAGCATGTGTCTGTGTTGGCCTGCGCAAATGCTGATGGCACGCATAGACTGAAGCCTTTGGTCATTGGAAGATCAGCCAAGCCTCGCGTACTCAAGGACTGCATGCATGAACTTCCAGTCATCTACAGGAGCAGCAAGAAGGCCTGGTTCACACAGACTATTTTCCATGAATGGTTCCACAAGTTCTTCATTATGCAGGTGAAGGCATACCAGGAACATGTTTTGAAAATAAGCCCTGAAGATGTGAAGGCTGTCCTCTTGCTAGACAATGCACCAGCACACCCACGTGCAAAGGAACTCGCAAGTGAGAATGACAAGATCAGAGCTATGTTCCTCCCCCTAATTCCATGTCAGTAATACAACCTATGGACCAGGGGGTGATAGTGAGCTGCAAGAGAATCTACAGAGCCAAGCAACTGGAGCAGTGCTTGTGTGTTATCTCTGAAGATGACACAGAGGACAGGGCTAAGAAGACACTCAGGAACTTCAAAGCCTACATCATCAAGTCTGCTATCTACAATTGGGCCAACAGCTGGAACGAGGTCAAGGAGTCCACTCTGCACAATGCCTGGAAGAAACTGCTCCATAACATCCAGGACCTGGAAATATACTTCAAGGGCTTTGAGCCACAGGACTATTTGGGTGTTTTCCAACAAGCAGGCGAAACAGAGGCTACAGAGGACAAAGTTGTGGAATGGATTGATGCTGATGATGGTGACCCAGGGTATGAAGATCTTAATAATGAGTGAAATTGCAGCCAACATTTCAGTCAGGTTTGAAGACAGATCCACCAATGAACCTCTTGATGATGATGAGGACACTGAAGACGTCTCCGAGGTTATACCCAAGACTACGTTGAGCCAGGCGAGAGATGCTGCTGATGTTCTGCTGAAATTCATTGATCAATGAAACTACGGCACTGCCTAATATTCTCCCTTACTATATGTAGGTATGCATTTTCATGTTATGTGTTGAATGTGGAGATTCGAGGGCTATACATACATGTGTAACTGTACTGAAGTATTTTGGTTATGGAAAACCCCACTTTAACGTCCCGTAGTCTGGTAAAGTGGGGGTCATCCGTACTTCACTTTAATGTTCCCCAGTACGTTAAAGTGGGGTTTTTCTGTACTTCACTTTAGTGATCACATGCTCCCCCAAAGGTGTATGTTAATGTGAGGGTCTACTGTGTATATATATATATATATATATATATATATATATATACAGGGTGGGCGGAAAGTAGCTCCCTATTTTGGATTGGTAAAAAAATACGTACCGGTATATTATCCATTTATTTCAGAAGAAATAATATGAAAAGGTAGGCATACATGGTAGGTTTTCTCTAAAATTCAATATGGGCTCCAACTCTTTCCACCAGCTTCTGGAGCCGCCCAGGAATGGCGTCCACTGACTTTAGCAGGAACTCCGGCGGGATGGAGGACATGACTTCCCGAATTCGGTCCTCCAGTTCTTCCAATGTCCTCGGTTTGGTGCGGTAGACTTCTTCCTTTACCCACCCCCAAAGAAAGAAGTCGCACGGTTACCGATGAAAAACGGCAGAATCGGTTCAGTGTAACAGTGTGGTGTGGTATGACCTCAGATCAGGTTGTGTGCCCGTTCCTTCTGCGCAACACCATGAATGCTGAGCGGTACCTTGCTATGTTGCGAAACGAGGTCTGGCCGGTTGTCAGCACATGGGAGAACATCGACGATCTGATATTTATGCAAGATGGCGCCCCTCCGCACTTCGCTCTTGTTGTCCGTGAGTGGCTGGATGCCCACTTCCCTGGGCGTTGGATGGGTCATCGTGGTCCACATCAATGGCCAGCCAGGAGCCCCGACTTGACACCGTGCGACTTCTTTCTTTGGGGGTGGGTAAAGGAAGAAGTCTACCGCACCAAACCGAGGACATTGGAAGAACTGGAGGACCGAATTCGGGAAGTCATGTCCTCCATCCCGCCGGAGTTCCTGCTAAAGTCAGTGGATGCCATTCCTGGGCGGCTCCAGAAGCTCGTGGAAAGAGTTGGAGCCCACATTGAATTTTAGAGAAAACCTACCATGTATGCCTACCTTTTCATATTATTTCTTCTGAAATAAATGGATAATATACGTATTTTTTTACCAATCCAAAATAGGGAGCTACTTTCCACCCACCCTGTATATATATATATATATATATATATATCAGACATGGAGTAATAGTAATAGACTATTACAGGATTTTTCAAGTAATAATAATAGTAATAGATCATAATTTTTAGTTAATTTCTATTCTGAATGGCAACCAGTACCCATATATATGGACTCTGGTTTTATAGGTTTTTGAGGATGCTAAATACAATGGTGAGGTCCATTTTTGTCGCTGTGCACTGAATAACAAATTGCACAATTGCACAAATGTTGCACTAGTTGGTGCACTGCGCTTCTTGTTTATGTGTATATGGGCTGTTTCTTTATGTGCATGTGTGCATCCATTAATACAGTTGCGCAAGGAAGCATCTGCACATGCGTGTTAGGGTGTGACCGTTGCCCTCCAAAAATAAAAAAATGGTCCTACAATGCTGTTCAAAGTTTTAGTGTTGTGTATTTATCTAGGAAACACCCCTGTAAATTTTCTTGGAGATCGGTGCATGTTTGAGCTAGCACCATCGTACCAGCAAGTATTGCTATTTCAGCTTATGAACTTCATAAATAAGTGTGAAAATAGCACATTTTATCAGATTTTCATTTCCGGGTCTGGAATGCTGACCCACAAATTTTCCACGTATTATTTTATTGCATTTAATTTTAATGATGCTCTTTTCTTTTCCCTTGACAGTGATTTGATGTTGTGAATAGAGAATTTAATCATGGATACACGGCAAGATGATGAGTATGTCAGAATGTTATTGGGCACCATACCCCGAGAAGAAGAAAAGGAAATAAAGGGCTGCAAACTGCCAACTAATAGGCAGGTCTTACTATGTCTGTTAGCAAACCTTCGGGATATGCATTGGGACCAGGCTTTATCTGCCACCATTGACAATGTGCTTTTGCATTACCAGAAGGCGAATGTCCCGACCATTACAGGCAGGAACAATATTGGCCGAGTGATTAAAACTTACTATGACAAAGACTACATGATGCTTATGAAAAAGAATGAGGATAGAAGACGGGCTGATGATCCTGGAATTATGAAGTTTAAATCAGAATTGAGCCTGACGATGAAATTTTATAAGAACACAGTGTCGAAAGACATGGCGGCTGCGAAAAAGGGGAAAACTCAGGCCGAACAAGATGCCATCGATACTGACATACTCTTTATGAAAAGCATGCTAAGTGACAGAGTAGCTACCTACTCTGGGGGTAAACAAAGTACTCACAGAAAAGGTTCAGAAGCGACAGAAAAGGCAGATGCGAGAAGAGAAGCGACAAGAGAGAGAGCAATGTGATCATGCTGAGAATGTACAGGCTGATATTGATTCACCTATTAGCTCTGATGAGGACGATGACATTGATGAGGCCAGCACTGCTGAACCAAAGAGAAAACATCGGAGAACAGTGAAAGAGGGAGTTTCAATTTTTGTGCCCCATGATATTCTGAAGTCGGCAGAACTTGTTTCATGCAGTGTTCGAAACAACATCTCACCGACCCAGCTGAGTGCAATTGTGTACTCCCTTGTATCTGCATGTGGTGGAGATACATCAAAGCTGAGTCTAAATGCAAGGACGGCCCACCGATACCGAGCTTCCATCGTGTCAGAAATAAGTTTAAAAATCATGGATGAATGGCAACCATCAGACAAAGTACTGGTGCACTGGGATGGTAAACTTATGGACACGCTGGATTCCAAAGGCACTGATGACCGCCTGCCCATTCTTGTGTCTGGTGTCAATGGCACAAAGCTTCTTGGAGTCCCACCTCTTCCGCATTTGACTCAAAAAGCTGGCCTGATTCAAGGAGACTTGATATCAACAGCAACCAAACAACTTCTGGTCGATTGGGAGTGTGAACAGAATGTCGTTGGTATGGTTTTCGACACAACTTCATCCAATACAGCTAAACCTATTTCAAACATCAGCGTGAATTTATCACGACATTAATACCAAAATACAGTGAATGATTTAACAGAAATCTGCAAAAAGCACGTGCCTGAAATGGTGGCCTTAAACTACAATTACATTTTTTTTTTCAGGACAAAAAACAGCTGCTTGCGTCTCCCTCCAAAAGGAATTAGAGCATGCCGTATTCTGGTGCGCCTGTCGCAGGCATGTGGGCAAAGTCATCCTAGGTGTTTGCTGGGATTGCTTGAAAGTGGAGGGCTCTTCAAGTCCAAACATAATGGTTTTCCAGAGGTGAGTCATAAGCTTTACAAAATAACAAGGAATATTATTATCTAATGAACAAATTTAGTGGAATTTCTTTTATTAGACTTATAAGATATACTAACACCAAGCAAATGATCGATCATATCAATCTTAATACCCCTAAAACAATATTATAGATTAGTACGAAATACAATAATCCCAACAATTGCATTTCTAGGTTCAAGAACCATTTCTCTCAACTGGCGTACAATGAAAAAAAGAAATACTACTACCCCGCAATGCCTGGAGTGTTTGAGGAGCGCCAGCAGGAGATGGCTGACTTCTTCCGTGAATCTCTAGCCCAACCATTTACATGTGGCGACTACAAGGAGCTGGTAGAGCTTTGTCTGCTGCTTGTAACTAAAGGATCTGAGCCAGTGAACTTCACAATGGTCTACCCCGGCGCACTTCACAAAGCAAGATGGATGGCTAAACTGCTCTATACCCTCAAGATTGTTCTTTTGTCATGCCAGATCAAAGAGCAGTTTCCCAAAGCCGAGGTTGTGACAAAGTCAAATCAGCAAGTTAGAACGGTTTGCTGTGTTCACAGTCGCTGTTTATGTCCCATGGTGGATTGTTTGCCCCGTTCCAGCAAGTGCGCCACTAAATGACTTGAATTTGGTCGAAACCTTGGTGAATTTGCCCCATATGACGCCACAATAGTTGACAAAGCACGTGTGGCACTCGGTAGACACACTTGGTACCTAACTGAGGAGTTGGCCCCACTGGCTTTGTTCTCGTCCCAAGTACAAGAAAGGACAAAAGAGGAGATGAGGAAGGCCCTTCTTTGCCATGAAGGCACTGAAGTTACTGAGAGAGTGGGGCTCAATCATGGGGGCTATGGAAAGCCATATCTTCCCCCTGTCCCAGAAAGTGGCACTGCCCTGGTGGACCTAATTGGGCCTGACTCAAGCCAGTTCTTCACCATTTTAGGCATGCCCTATCAGTTTCTCCACAGTCCAGCCAGTGAATGGGTGGATCATGACGACTACCTGAACATGAAACGGGTTCTGGGCAAGCTTCAGGTTGTCAATGAGGCTGCAGAGCGTGGTGTAAAACTTTGCCATGACTTTCTTAGTGTTGCCAGGGATGAGGAGCGCTTTCAAGAAGTCCTTCAAGTAGTTGAAAATGACAGACTCCGCGTTCCTAATCAGCACAAACGATCATCTGTTTCTGAACAGAAATCATGGTTTCTTGCTCTAGAGAAATAATACCTTGTGAATATATTATGGAAAAAATAGGTCCTGCTCCAACCAGATTAGCCTAAACACAACCTAGGCTACGTTGGAGATGGAAGACCTAGGCCAAAGATGAACTAGCCTAACTATGTGTCCATAAACAGGACTTCCATACACTTTTGTTAAACAATTACAGCTGAAATGTCAGCTTATTTAACCTAAATTTAATAACTGAAGGGAAATTTATGAACTTCTTACCTTGAAACTGTTATAAATTTTTATCTCTTAACACCAGTAAAACATTTTTATTCCGGCTTTTTCCGTCGCTGTCGATATGCTTCATCAGCTTATGCTTATTCAGCTTCTCGCCCTCTTATTCTGCTTATCCTGATCTTTTTCTTCTTCTTCTTAAAACCGTGTTGCTATTTCTAGCCATGGGATCTTTTTTCTTTTCATCCCATATTTGTTTTTTCGTTGGTGTTTATTTAATTTTTCTCAGCAAGAGTTCATGTTCTCCTTCTGAGTTATTTTTTATTATTATTATTTATTTTAATGTCAATATGGCTTATCCAAGATTAGGTGGGTCTTCCATTTCGGTACTCCCAAATTTTCCATAATATGATAAAACCCCTTAATGTACCATGAGAGAATAAGAATGATCAACTTTTTTGTGTTAGTGATAACAGCTTTTAATTAAGACAGGCAAATGAGTTGTGTTAATATACCTTATGATGGTTGTGTATTCTCATATATAGGCGCGTATGCCGTATAAGCAAAATCGCTATTTTTCAAATTGCTGGTGCTCACTCGAATATGCATGAATCTTCAAAAAATTGCACGTGGGTATTTTTTATGTCAATATGCAACACCAAAATTTTGAACAGCATTGTAGGACAAAGTTGGGGCAACTGTCACACCCTAATGCGTGTGGTTGGTTTTTTATGCGCATGCATGCATCCATTAATATAGTTGCGCAAGGGAGCATCTCATCTATAAAAAATCATGGCTTGTGAAGGTTGTGAGCAAATGTCCTATTAGGTGTGCGTATGGACAATTATGAACAGTATTTTGCGTGTTATCTATTCAGAGCTGCCCATTGTAATGAAAAAATGGTTTTTCATGATTTTCTTGGAGAAATAGCACAGCTCTACAAACCAGCAAATTAAAAGTGAAGATGATTAGTTTAAACGTAACCTAACTAAACCTAACATAGGTTAGGTTAGGTTAGTTTTAGTTAGTGACAAAAATAAACCTCATGACTGTATTCAGTATCTCCTAAAACCCCTAAAATGACTTTCTATATGCAACATTACTGGTTGCCATTCAGACTAGAAATTTACCTAATATTTTGGCTATAATAGTAATAGAAGGCAAAGTAATAGATAACAGTCTATTACTTTTCTATTACAGTGCAATGGACATATTGTGTGAACAAAGAACTGAAAAATTAACTAAATCTACTCTAAACTAAAATAAACATGTATGTGAAGTAATATTGTGGCAAATTTTTCCTTCAATAAAGTAAAATGTATGAAGACCTACAGTCTCTGAAATTGCAATGATTTAGTTGAAACAAATATTTGTTATTTGGCTGCCACTCAGCCTCATCCTGGATCCATGACTGCAGAGCCCTCTGCCTCTCAGCCTCATTCTGGATCCATGAGTGCAGAGCCCTCTGCCTCTCAGTCTTATCCTGGATCCCTGAATCCACACTGCTACATCGCCAGCTCAATACCATCTCACGCAGGGTACCCCCCCAAGGGGCCTTGGTGAATCGGGATGCTGGGAATGCAGTCAGTAAATAGGTACCAAACTCTAGATGCTAATGTATTTTTGTGTTTCCTGGATGCCTCTAAAGCATTTGATCATGTTAATCATGACAAATTACACCAGTACACATTTGAAAACTTGTCGATCAATTTTTACAAACTAGTTGGTGATTCTATATAATTTGAGTGCGCTGATCTCAAAAATATAGTTAGTTTTTCCCTATCACGTATGGTTTTCTTACTACAAGGTGTGTCATAAATCCCCCATTTATCCCCAAATGTGAACCATCTTATCAAGACCAACATTGGATTGCACATGCTAAACCATAAATTTTGTTGTTATAGACTACAGTAACGCTTACATAATAATGTAGGGTAAATATATATAACAACCAGTCCTGTTCCCAGCAAAATACTCTCTCCCCTCCCATCAATGGGTGGTTAACATTTGGGGACAGATGAGGTATTACAACACCTCTTGCAGCACGAAATCTTTAGGTGATAGAGTAAAACCTAATTAAAGCAGAATTAAATAGCTCCTAGCTCTTGGACAAGAAATTTCTTGTTTATGAAAGAATAAAAAAATAACTGAAAGAAAAAAAATATATTTACCTTCTTTACCAAGCGAAGTATGTGTCGGATGCCAATAAATTGTTCTCCTGCAATCTAGACCCCAAAAGTTCTGCAGTCCTTAGGCAGATTCAAATCCCTGACTAAATCATTTAGTTCGGCTTGGGTTAATGGTTTAGGATCTCGGTCAGCTGTTGGGTGTTGGCTATTCATAAACATCATTGTCTGGATTTGGAGCTGAATCAGAATCTGAATTGTATTGATCCAGACTCTCGGGTGGGTGGGGAATAGGAACTTCTGAACCATGGGGTACCAGCCTTATTGCAGATGGAAGACTTGGGTATTGAAGGCTCTCTTTATTCTTTGCATTATAACCTTTCACATTGCAAGAACAGAAGTAGCAGTTGTCAGTATGGTTTCTAGGCTCGCGCCATACCATAGGGATCCCAAATGGCAAACTTTTCTTTTCACCTTTGCTCCAATTCCTTAGTGCTGCAACACACGTAAGACAAACCTTGTGTGGAGCCCAACTTTTGTCTTGATCTCCTAATTTAATTCCAAAATAAGCATGATAAGCTCTCTTAATGAAGGTCATTACATTTGTCCTTTGTTTTACAACAACATACCGACCACAAATATAACAAAATATGTCTGGACTATGGGTACATCCTCTAGAAGCCATTATTAAAATTTTAAAGACGTAATGTTAGAATTATCTATCTGAAAAATATGAAAAAACAAAATTAATTAAAGATAAAAAAGTAAAAAATTACAAAATGCCCCAAAATTGTTTTGCTAATAACTTTAAAACTGTGGGTGATAGAAAAAACTCAACATTTTTTTTTAATTCAGCGCAGTGAACTGCTTCAGAATCACAACTCAAAATAAAGAAATTGATTTTCATGCAGACCAGTGTTATTCATGAAATTTGTAAATCGTAATGTACCTGGTTACTTGGTCTGTATATTAATATTCTGATATAATCACCAGACAATGATTGTAAGATGGGGTGGGGTTAATTCAGAGCCATTCTCTGTGACCAATGGTGTCAGGCAGGGAGGGATACTATCCCCCTACTTATTCAATGTTTATAGAGATAATCTATCTGTTGTGCTGAACACCTGTAAAATAGGCTGCTATATTGGTACAATGATTGTTAATCATCTGATGTATGCAGATGATCTAGTTCTTATTTCTCCATATGTAAAAGGGCTCAGCACACTTTTGAAGGTGTGTGAAAGGTATGGGAAGGATAATGACATAAAATATAATCCTGATAAAAATCATGTTATGATTATGAGGACCAAGGCCTACAAGTATATAAAATTTCCTGAATTTCAATTGAATAGTATGGTACTGTCAGAAGTAACCCAGACTAAGTATCTTGGCCACATACAGTACTAACTAATGTTCTCATTAAAAAGGTGGTGGTTAAGGGGTGATATGATAGAGGTGTATAAAATGATAAAAGGGTTGGATAAGATAGATTTTGAGTCACTTTTCATTAAAGATCACAATAGCCAGACTAGAGGTCATAGTATGAAATTATTTAAGCCAAGATGTAGAACAAATTTAAGAAAACATAGTTTTACAAACAGAGTAATTAAGTTTTGGAACAGTCTGACAGAAGAAGTGGTGACTTCAGATACACTTGATTCTTTCAAAAGAAGGTTGGATAGTTTGATGTCTGCAAGGGACATCTGGTGATGGTGTTTAAGCCCATTTTTATTGCATGAATGGTACTAGTTTATTTCATATATATTATGTGCATTTGGGTGATAGATCCCACAGCTCAACACAGGTGTTGTGGGATATAGAGAGGCAGCATCTTGGGTTAGGGGATACTCTCTGTCCTTACACACCCCATTTAAAGAGATTCCTCTACCAAGCGGTGCCCCCGAGAGTGCTGTGAGGTATTGAAGAACTCATGATCTTCACTTGCCCAACAAACACCTTTAAATGGAAGACCCAAAATGGGTGCACACACATTTCTACATTACTGTACAGTCTTTACAGCCACACCTACACTTTTCCTCCTAAGTATATATATTGTAATATATATGGTTGTAAATTGTGACTTGGTCCGCAATTGATATGGACCATGACTTATTTTTGGTTGGCAAGGTACTGGTATTGATGGGTACCATAATGAAATTGACTGGATTCTTTGGATCTGATATATTTGCATGTCAGTTATAAATAGATATAGAGTGTAACATATTTGTGGATAGTAGCCTATTATGACTTTGATCCTCTGGATCCAGAGATTCTATCTTTAGTTTTAAATTGATAATTAATTAGTTTTGTAAAAATGGTTGTTGCCAATGTACAGGCAGTTTTTATATAGTGGAGCCACCTCGATGGGCTGAAGTGGCCCCTAGTGTGCCCACTATAAAAATTTCTTATGACTGTGATATTCTAAAGCAATGTAAATAATTATATGCTCAGGGAAATACTTTGGTTAGAAAATTTCATGTGTACATTAGATGTAAAGTTTATTTTGTTCAAAACTTTTTGTACTCCAATGTATACAGCTCATTTGTGGTGGAACTACAGGATGTGTTATTTGAGGAAATTATATGTTGCATATAATAATATTTTTAAGAGTTTATTAAGGACTCCAAGATTTGTAAATGGTGCTCCTTCTAGTGTCAGTATGCTGTTTGTAATCAATAAGGTGCCTAACTGTGCCAGTGTCATTCGCAATTTTGTATTTAGATTTATCACTAGGCTTGGTGAGTCAGTCAATAAGATAATAGAAGCCATGGTTAGTGGACTAGTCTCCAATATATTTTATAAATCTCAAATTTGGAAGCATTGTCATTGGCAATTGTATGTTCATTATACACAGTGATTCACTGGCCTACTTAGTCAGTGCTCCACCGGTAGGCCGGGCTGAAACTATAATTTTTGTTTGATTTTAATTTATCAGTGACTAACAGTTGGCTTTTAATATAAAAATAAGATTCCTGAAAAAAAATAATTGTTGGCCACCAACGTGTGTCCGGCCACCCCCATTTTTGTAAAAACATCTAATGCCGCACTAGCAAAATCAGGAAAATGACAATATCTCTTCTTCTGAACATGCTAGAGAGATGGTTTGCATACCAAAAGATGCAGAATTTGATTTAGAACAAATTATTAAGAGTGGTATTTTTTCATAAAACCTTTAGTTTTTGAGTTATTTTAGAAAAACTAATTTTTTGGGCCCATAGACCCCTTTTCAACTGAATGTCAACACAATAAAACATTCTCAAGCTGCAAATTGATATGTATTAATGGTTTTCAATCAGCAATCAAAATCAGCTATTTTAAATTCATTGAAAATGCTTTTTGACATTCCAAAATGCCAAACATTAAATTATACAATTAACAAATTGTCATTTTGTCATATTTTAGCATGATAAATAATAATCTAGAACTTAAAATATTTTTTAGACACAAAATCTTTCATTAATTTATGTGATCTAATTTTGTTTCTAATAAGACCATCTCTACGCTCATAACCTACAACAGCCAAGGATGCTTCAGTGACAAGCTTGATGTGCCTTTCAACATTCTGACTGTGGCACTCGTGATCCAGTTTCAATGCGGTATTAATGATATCACGCAGTTCATCATTACTGAATTCTTTTAATACAGGTGGAACAGTTTCCCATTGGGACATAGCAGACAGCTTGTGGTATGCAGAAGCTTTGAAATTGATGATTGGCTTTCTAAAGACCCTAACATTCTCATCTATAGCAGGATATTCATCAATACCACCTTCATGATCCTCTTCATTATAATCACTTTCAATTATTCCACCTGCAAAATCATTGCTACTACCAGATTCATCATCAAAATCCTCTATAACTCCCCTCAGACACAGAACTTTATTGACAGCACACCTCCTCACCTCTTCATCTTCATCTTCATCAGCCAGCATTCCAACTAAAATATTTTCACCATGAGCAAAATAGCTGTTATTGTTTAATACGTCATAACAAATTTCTCTAATTTTCCTGTCAGGGAATTTATTTACTCTTTGGATCATATTGAATAGGTTTCTTGACCCATCACTTAGCCTCTTATTAGCCTTGATATTGAACCAACTGTGAAAGTATACTTTGATGATGAATTCTACTATGATTTTGAGGTTCTTACTGGGTCTTTTTTGTGAAACATAAAAGCGAAGAATTCTACAGGCTAAGGTGAGCCATCGAGAGTGATTTAGCAGGCCAACTTCTAAGAGTGCAAGGTCTTCATCCACTTCACCAGTAATAATTGCCCAGCAGATGCAGTATCCATAGTATTGGTCTGTTGATAAATTATTGACTACCTCATTTGGTAGAAGCACAAATGCAGGATAAGGTATAGATTTGAAGTCCACAACATTCCATTCTAACATCCCCATTGAGCTGAGAACCAATAGGGCCAGAAAATTTGTCTGGACTTTTTGTTGTCCCATCTAAAGTTATGAAGATGTCTAAGTGGCAATTCATTTAGATGCAGAAGACAAATATCCCACTGAAGAGGTTGCTCTAAAAACATTTCCAAATATCTGATTGACCCATGCATATGTCCTGTGTTAGTATTTGTCCCATCTGCTTTAACTAAGTTTAATTTGGCCTCAAGTTCTGTCCCTTTAATGATCTTATAAATGCCATGAGCAATGTCAATGCCTTTGCCACTCTCCGGGGTAAAATGGTCGAGGTAGAAATCATCTGAAAATAAATGTAATTAATTTTACAATTAAATAAAAATGAAAAAGGAAGGAATAAAGTTAACTGGACAGTTGTCACTTAAAAATAAATTTTTTTAAGTAATTGAAATATTACTTCATAGTACAGTAATATAACAGCATAACGCCTATAACTGTATGACAATCATTTCCATTTACTTGGCTCTCCAGTAATGACAATGTTCCTCTAGGATTGTGGATGTATAATACTTTTCATTTACTTTGTTAACAGCAAGTGTAGCATCCTTTCTACCGTCAAAGCCAATGCCAGTCACTTTTTCAAATATCACTTCTTCCTTCCAGCTCTCAATTTTGCTCTCTCCCTTCTCAACTTGTTTCTGAAAAGTATTTCAAAAATATTGGCCATGCATTACTGCATTAGCATTATACAAATATACAAAATACAAATGTCAGTGTCCTGTTTGAAACTAATTAATATAAATACAAAATAGAAATTTTGACGCTAATTAAAAATAATAGTAAATCTGATGATTTAGAACTTATAGCAGAAGCTAAGAAATGTAATATCTAGTGTGATTAAAAACATACTTATCAATAACATTTTGTATGTTATCTTGGGTGATTACTCCAAAGTCCACCAATGTAGCAGAACCAATAGCCGCTCCTGCTCTATCACTTACTTGATATCTGTTAGGATATTTAAAGTAGATTTACATATCTATTGTCAATGAATAATTTATTGGTAATCTTAATCTCTTAGTCACAATGATTTCACTTTAAGCTGTATTAAAAGATTTATCTTTCAGTACTATACCTGTCACATGCTTCAGCTAATGAGCGTAATCTAGTTCTGTTCTGTAATGTTGAGACTTCTGGAACATAGTCTGCATCAAATGAATCATTACAACTGTCGCTATCTGTCAACTCAGGAATGTCCATAGGTTCAGGAGGATGAGGAGGAGGAACTGATTCTTTTGCTTTTTGAGATTGAATAACCCGTGATTTGAATTTTAAGTCAGTGGCTGTTTCTGGGACTTTCTTCAGGGTACAGTAACCATGCCTAGTTGTTTTCTAGTCCTACAAAGTGATTATATTTCATTACACTATAATGTATCTTTTATCTATGGGTCTCTATATGTAAACTGAAATTCTTACAAAAATGAGAAAATACTAAAATATTACTTATCATTAACATCATTAATAGTGTATTATTGATATTACTAACTTCTTATTATTATTTTTTGTATTGGGGCGTTTACCGCCATTTCCCGCTATATGGTAGCGGATATCATGGCGAGGCGGAATATGAGAAAGAGAAACGGAGACGGAGAAAAGGCACTAGAAAAGGGAGAACAGCGGACTACAGGTGAGAAGCCACCTAAAGCTCAGATAGGATGCGAGATTGGGAGAGGAAGAGGAAAAGACGGTCAAGCGAGAAGAGAGGGCTCTCAGCGAGCATAAGGCGTAAACGTTCGGGGAGGGGGAAATCAGAAAGGAACGGAAAAGCGCGACGACGTACTGATGACAGGGTGGGGCATTCCACAAGGATGTGAGAGACGGTGAGGGGCGACTGGCAGGAGGCGCAACGAGGAGCCTCCTGCCGGAACATAAGATAGCCGTGCGTGAGGCGCGTATGGCCGATGCGAAGCCGCGCAAGGACGACCTCTTTGTGTCTGGAGCGGTGGAAAGAGGACACCCAATATGACAGACGGGGGCGGATGGACCAGAGTTTATTTCCGGTGGCATCGTCCCAGGACTGTTGCCACATGCGATCGTAAAAGGAACGAAAGACCTGCACATAGTCTGAGAAGGGGAGCGGGCGGGGGAGGGGAGGCAGCGAGGCGGCGGACCGGGCTAAGCGGTCCGCCGCCTCATTACCGGAAACACCAACATGGGCGGGAACCCAGCAGAAGGTGACCCGGATCCGGTGAATGGTGTGCAGGACATGGTACTCCTGTTGAATAAGGCGTACGAGGGGGTCCGGGGAATCATAGCGCTCGAGCGCCTGAAGGGCGCTCAGCGAGTCCGAAAAAATGGTACAGGAGGACCGCGAACAACCCGATACCAGACGGAGGGCTTCCAGAAGGGCAAAGAGCTCCGCGGAAAAGATGGAGGCCTGAACCGGCAGGGGGATACCCCAGGAGGTAGGTGACAATGACGGAGAGAAGACGGCGGCCGCGACACCTGCAGGGGAGCGCGAGCCGTCGGTGTAGACGGGAACGTCGTCCGAATGGACGGGAAGATGGGCCAGAAAAGAAGACCAGAGGACGGCAGGAAGAGACTCCTTATGCAGGCCACGGAGCGCCTGGCAACGGCAGATAGGGGTGGTCCGCCAGGGGGGCGACAGATCGAAGGAGAACGGCAGAATAGAGGGTGGGGGGATCCCCAGGGACGAGAAAATCTCGGCCAGAGAGGCAGCGAAATGCCACGTGTCAGGCCGGGGTAGCGCCTGCGAGATCGCGGAGAAGAGTAGGGACTTCGGGAGGCGGCAGATGCGAAGGTAACACTTCGCCATGAGAAGGCCCCGGCGAAGGGGCAGGGGGGGGGGGTGTCCACAGTCCACCTGAAGACTAGCGACAGGGGACGAGCGGAAGGCACCCGACGCCAGGCGAAGGCCACGGTGGAGAAGAGGATCCAGCATACGGAGTGCCGGAGAGGAGGCGGAACTGTAGACCACACAGCCGTAGTCGACACGGGATTGCACCAGGGAGGTGTACAGGCGCAGCAGAGTACGCCTGTCCGCCCCCCAGGTCGTGTGGGACAGATGACCCAAAAGGGAGAGGGTGCGGCGAGATGTTTGCCGCAACCGCCTAAGGTGTGGAACCCAACCGAAAAATCCGTCGAGGGTCATACCCAGGAATCTAACGGATGGGACGAGGGGAAGAGGAGTACCGGCAAGGGTAAGAGCGAAGGTATGCGACAGACGGAGGCGCCGAGGACGGAAAAGCATACTGGAAGACTTAGAGGGTGAGAAAGCATAGCCAACCGAGGACGCCCAGCGAACCACCGCATTGATGGCTAGCTGGAGCAGACGTTCAGCCAAAGACGGGAGGCGGCCAGAGCAATAGATAGCCAGGTCATCGGCATAGAGGGAGCTACGAACAGATGTAGGCAGGACCGTAGCGACTGTGTTCATCACGAGTGAGAAACACAAGACGCTAAGGACACTACCCTGAGGGACACCCTCCTCCAACGGAAAGCGGTCAGAGAGGGCAGAACCGATGCGGACGCGGAAAGAACGGGCGGACAAGAAGTTATAAATAAAGGAAGGGAGAAAGCCTACGAAACCCAGGGAGCGTAAGCAGTCAAAGACCGCGCTCCGCCGGGTAGTATCGTAGGCCTTCTGGAGGTCGAAAAAGACGGCGAGTACAAATTGACGCCGGGAGAAAGCCTCCTGCACGTCATGGCTAAGGAGAAGGAGGGGGTTGGTGGTAGACCGGAAGCGCCGGAAACCAGCCTGGGTAGCAGGGTACTGGTCACTCGCCTCCAAGGTAAAGGACAGCCGCGAGGCGACCATCGCCTCCATCACCTTGCAGGCACAGCATGTTAGGGAAATGGGGCGATAGTTCGACGGGAGTGAGGGGTCTTTATCGGGCTTCGGGATGGGGACGACGATGGACTCACGCCATCGGTCCGGAAATGAACCCTCCAACCAAATCCGGTTATAGAGGTCCAGTAGAAAGCTGAGAGCAGAGGGGTGGAGATGCCGTAAAAGGTCATAGGGGATATTATCGGGGCCGGGGGCGGAGGAGCGTCGGGGGCGGAGGGCCTCCCGAAGCTCTGTCATGTGGAAGAGGTGATTATAGGGGTCATTCCTATGAGGTGGAAATTCCGGTGGGTCGCGGCGGGAGTGGGGGGAATCGGAACTGGAGATGGCTGCAAAGTGCGCCGCGAGTGCGTTCGCGACGGCCTCCGGATCGGACACGAACTCGTCGTCCCCGACCCGAAGCACCGGGGGTCGAGGGGGGACACGGGTCCCCTCAAAGCTACGCACCTTGCGCCAAACAGTCAAGGGGGCAGTCGAGGAGGAGATCCCGGACACGTAACTCCGCCTGGAGGTACGCCGGGCCACTGCCTTCAGGCGCTGACATTCTATCTTGTGCTCCAGCTGGCGGGTCCGGTAGAAGGGTCCACCATGGGACGCTTCGCGGTCTGGGGAGCCAGAGTACGGGGGGGAGCACTCTGGGGTCCACCATGGGACGCTTCGCGTCTGGGGGAGCCAGAGGTACGGGGGATGCAACTGGCGGCAGCTGAGAGGATCTTACTCTCGAGGAAGGCGAGGGCCTCATTGATGGAGGGAAAGGCAGGAATTGATGGCGAGATCGCCGTGCCCCTCGCGTATGAGGCCCAGTCTGCTCGGGCGGACAGAGGTGGGGGGGAGGAGACGGGTCGGGGTAAGACACACTGGGAAATGGTCACTGCCGGAAGAATCCGGCAGGACCTCCCAGGTGAACTCCGTCACGATTTCGAGGGAAACTAGGGAAAGGTCGATACAGGTGAAACTGTCATGGGCCGAGTGAAGGCAGGTTGGGGAGCCATCGTTCAGAAAGGTGAACTCGAGCTCGTCCATAAGGGAGAGAAGGGTCCCGGAGAGAAAGGTGGAGCAAACGTCCCCCCAGGCCGGGTCCCGTGTGTTGAAGTCCCCGAGAATCAGAAAAGGGCGGGGAAGCTGGAGAATTAGGTCACGGAGAGAATCGGGTGGAGGGCGTACGTTAGGGGAGAGGTAAAGAGAGCAGACCGTGAGCTGGCGCCCCAAGAAAAGGCGCACGGCCACAGCTTGCAGGACTGTACGGAGCGGGAGGGGGCGGAAAGGGACGGAGCGGTGCACGAAGACCGCGGCGCCCCCCCTCCCCGCCCCATCGAGAGGCGGGGAAGGGAGCCCGCAGTAACCAGACACTCGAGGGAGGGAACGGATCCCAGAATCGTCTCCTGAAGGCAGAAACACGCCGGACACCTGGAGGCCAGGAGAGAGGAGAGACTCTCGAGGCCTACCAGGAGCCCGCGGATGTTCCACTGCAGGAGCGAGGTATAGGGAGGGGTAGGAAGGTCAGCGTAAAGGATGATTATGGGGTGGGTGGGCCGATCGGGCGGCCCGAGATTAAAGAGGGAATCGGAAAGCCCCGGAGTTCCGTGAGGGACGCCGAACGAGGGCGAAGGCGAGGGTCCCCCCGACGAGGGGGCGATGTGGAACCAGACGCCGGCAAGTCCTCCAGAGGAGGAGTCTCCCGGACGTCCGGGGGAGAGCGATGCAGAGAAGGGGATGTGAGGTATCCAGAATGCCCCTCCCTTCACCGGATGTGCGGGGGAGTGGAAAATAATACCTCACCCAGAGGCATTGGCAGGTCGAGGAGAGAGATGGGGCGGGTCAAACGCGGGGGCGTGCACATCCCACCCACGCCGACCAGGCGGGCGCGTTCCCCCTCCAGTGGGTCCATCGACCGGGCCGGAGAGGGGTGTATCTCAGCCCCCACCACGAGGGCCGACGGGGACCCCAGGGGGGAGCGTGCATAACGGTTGCGCAGTGGGGACGGTGAGGACACCGGGGCGGTAGGGCGAAGGGGGCGTTTGTGTTTAGGAGAGGAAGGTGATGCGAGGCTTATGGCGTCGAACCTTTCGGGGTCACCACTGGCGCGGCGCTTGCGGCCCCTATCCCTCCGTCGTGCGGCCCGCGTGGGTGACGGCGGGTCACGATCCGGAATGGGGGTGGCCGAAGGCGCCGGTGGAGAGGGCGTAGAAGGGGCAGGGGGGGTTGCCGACGAAGCATCGGCGTTCGCGGAGGGAGCACGTGGGGACGCGCTGGTAGTACGGGGAGCCGCGGTAGGAGTCCGCTGGGCGGCAGAGGATGGACTGGGAGTAGCGGACACGGTGGGTGGAGGCGCGTTGGGAACCGCCGGTGAGGACAGGGTCCGGGAACGGAGAGCCTCGGCGTACGAGGCACCACGCCGGGCCTCGCCGCCACGCAACCGCTCCCGCGCCTCCCGAGCGCTGAGAAACTCTGATGAACAGAGGGCCCGAACCTCCCTTTCAAAGAGGAAGGACGGGCAAGAGCGGGATGAAGCAGGGTGTGGTCCATGGCAGTTGGTGCAGGAAGGCGGAGCAGTACAGGGCAAGGGGTGGGGAGGGCCGCCGCAGCGGACACACAAGGGGGCCGTGATGGCAGGAGCTGCTCACGTGGCCAAACCTATTACACTGAAAACAGCGCGTAGGATCTGGCACGTATGGTCGTACTGAGAATTCGCACGCTCGTCTCTCACCAAAGCCCCAGAATACCGAAACGGGGGGCACCAGTGAGTCGAAAGTGAGGAGCAGGCGAGGAGAAGGGGCAGTTGGGGACCGCGATCTGTCGGGAAAGCGGTACACCCTCACAACACCCTGGGAGGCGAGGTCAATCTGGAGGTCTTCCACCGGGATGGGTAGAAGACGAGCAGCGTAAATTGTGCCCTGGCACTGATTGAGGCGGGGGTGGGGAGTCACTGTGATCCCGCAGCCCAGGACATCGGGGATAGCGAGCAGAGAGGAGGTTTCGGCAGAGGAACGCGACCTTATCAAAATGGAGCCATCCCTCTGAGGCCGAAGGTCAAAACGCGCCGTCCCCGTCTTCCCATGGATCGCTCGAAAGAGACGTTCGTGGTTAGTGGGGAGGGGCTTGGAGGAGGAGGGGCGGATGACGAGGAACTTGTCCATCGTCCTAAGGCCGAGTGAAGCCGTCTGGCCAAACACCACCGGAACTTCGAGGGGGCGAGAAGACGAGAAAGGCGGATGGCGACGTCGGGTCCCACGTCCCCCAGGGGCCGAGGGGGCCGGGGGCGATGAGGCCCGACCGGAGTGGGAGGCGACCGGGGCCGCGGGCCTCCCACCTGAGGGCGAAAAAGCAGGTGGGTCCCTATCGGGACGTGGAATATGGGGGGATCCAGGGGTTGGGGGGTCCACTGCAGGTCCATCCGCTACTGGCGGGGGTCGGGCAGCGGCGCCACGAGCCTGGGGAAGAGAGGGAGAGGAGTCGGCAAGAAGAGCAGACGGGGTGGGCGAGGGCTGCCGACTGCCCTTACCAGACCCACGGTCCAAAGAGGTAGTCAGAGGGAGGTCAGATGCACAAGCCGGGTCGTCAACGAGGTCCATTAGAGTTGTAAGTGTTTCCATAGAAAATTTTTATTGTAGTTTCGCGCCCGGGGCCGCGGGGAACCGATTACCCGGGGCCCAAGGGGACCAAGCGCACGCCGGCGGGGGGTGGGTGCCTCATCCCATGCAGGTACCCCCGTTTCAAAAGGGGCCCTTGCAGCATCGAGAGTTCTCCCCCGCCGGCAGCAAAGACCAAGGCCCCCCAGGGTCCCAGGCCTGGGCACCCTACCAGCCAACTTAGTCCGGCCCCGGCCATGGGGGCGAGACCCCCAGCGACCAGCCCCGGCAGCCCACGGGGCGCGCGAAGTGAACAGAGAAAGCAGAAAAACAGAGGGGGCAAGGAAGAGGGTAAAGAGGGGAAGACAGGAAAGAGGGGGCTGTAGGATAGCAGGGTATGCTAAAAGTCCACTTCGCAACCGGGCGGGGACCCGGCAGGGCCCCCAGCCGCGGCTGACCCCCCTCGCCACATGTAGGCAGGAGCCCGCGGGCGATCCACCCCAGAAAGACCGCCCGCGGGGAGGGGGACTAACTTATTAAATGCACTTTAAAAATTGTAGCAAATTATTAATAATATTAATAATTGATAATTAATTAATATTAATTAATAATTTACAACTTGAAATTCAATCAACAGACCTACCTCATAAAACTGGTAATCAGATTCAGTCATTTTTAGTAAGTGCTTTTTCTCTGTATCTGCCAACAGTTTGTGATCATGTTGATATATGTCAAATAAAACATTTACAGTTTTCAGAAAATCATCCAGATCTTGATGATATTTAGGTCCCCTTTTCTTTTTGTCATACTTCAGAAGGCGATTGAATTCCTTTATTTGGGTTTTCAGTCGGCTCTGTATGGCATTTACTGATATTGGATAAACATTATATGTGACCCACAATTTATGCAATTCCTCAGAAGTAGCTCTCAGTACAGCATCTGTTTTATAGTCTCCGAAACACAAACACCTTTCAATAACTTGCTTCAACGTAGGCAATTTCCCTAAAGGAAACTGTTCTGCTGGCATAAAATGTACATCACCAAGCACTTTAGCAACTGTTTTCCTTGTAGAAGTCATACTTTATATTGCAAATGTTGAATTCAATGACAAATTGCAGTTGGAAACTTATAACAAAGGCACCTGAAAAAAAACAAATTTTCAATTTATTACGTTTAAAAAAAGTTCATGAAGCAGCCCCACCCTCTATTCTTTAATCAAGCATAATGGATGCAAGATAACAAGGAAAAGTCATATCATGTGATCACTATGTCCATGTCAACATCCCTTTAGGGCAATGTTAGTAATCAAAAAGCCAAATCATGCTTATTTTAGAATTTCTTTTGTCACTAAGGTCCGTTGAAAGGGGGTCTATGGGCCCCAAAAATGAGTTTTTCTAAAATAACTCAAAAACTAAAGGTTTTATGAAAAAATACCACTCTCAATAATTTGTTCTAAATCAAATTCTGCATCTTTTGGTATGCAAACCATCTCTCTAACATGTTCAGAAGAAGAGATATTGCCATTTTCCTGATTTTGCTACTAGTGCGGCATTAGATGTTTTTACAAAAACGGGGGTGGCCACCAATTATTTTTTTCAGGAATCTTATTTTTATATCAAAAGCCAACTGTTAATGACTCTGATTAATTCTATCTTGAGTTTCAGCCCGGCCTAGACTGCTCCAGACAACTCTCTCTTAATCTTCTATGGACCTCTTGTATAATTTTTGTACCTGTTGAGTCTGAAATAAAGTTTGTTTGTTTGTTAACACATTGCTTCTAATTGCATTTAAATAGATATAAAGATCCTTTTCAAATGAGTGAAGTACCCCACATACAAAAGTAATAGTAATAGATGAAAATTAAAGAAATAGTAATAGAAGGAATCAAAAGTAGTAGTAAAAGAAATGCAGTAATTGACCCCCCATGTCTGATATATATATATATATATATATATATATATATATATGCTGTACAGTGTTTGAAAAATATCTGAAAAGGATATATAATTTTATGTTTTTATAAAAATATGTACGGTAAATGTAATATCTCTGTCCATAAAAGCTTGCAAAATTTGTGAGACAAAGAGAAAAAATGCAGGACAGTACAGTACCTACTATTTTTTTTTGCAGGACAAACTTGCAAAAAGCAGGACTGCCGGTAAAATTAGAGCATTTGACCCTACTCCATTATGAAGTTGAAAATATGTTTTTTCAATGGTTTTTGATGTGTTTTGAACAATTTGGACTTCATTTCTATCGGAAAACAATAGTTTTTTTAGATATCCCCCCCTTATCCAACGATAATGGGGGCCCCCCAGTGGGAACCCGGGGTTTTTGGTGGGGGGAAAAACACAAAAACTATTGATTTCCAATAGAAATGAAGGTCAAAACCATTCAAAACACATCAAAAACCATCAGAAAAACATATTTTCACCAAACCTAACCTAACTCACGGAACAAATAGCCACTACACTCTGAAGCCATGACTACACTAATTTCAAATTGTGCAGCATCATCACTGATGCAATATGGGGCTGTGATTGGTTAACATGATCAAAGAACTAATGCACATGCTTACTGGCAATGAGTAACCAACATACGAACACACAGGAGCTCTCTGAGAAAGCTCATAACATAAACATTCCAACTTGAAAAAATCTAGGGCCTCCCCAGAAATTATTGCGACTTTCTCGGAAACTAATCATTTGCAACAAAAGTATTATAGAAGAAAAGTGTCAGAATTGTCTAAACTATCGGAAAAAACATCTTTTTAATTATCAAAATGAGTAGGGTCAAACGCTCTAATAATACCAGACTAGAGTTGCACCAATACCAATATTTTGGCCGATACCGATACTACAAAAAAGTGCTGATACCAATACCGATACTTTTTAATTAATTAAGTAATAGTTTTAAAATTGATTATTAATAAAAGTTCAAGTAAATGATATAATATCTCAATTAACTTAAAATGCCTTTCCCAATCCCAACTTTAGTTCCATTTAATTTCATAATATAATAATATATTATAATATATAGCTAGAGCCTGTAATTTAATTATGTTTAAAATTGAATGTACTAAAAAAGTAAAAAACATTGCAAACAAACAACTTATAAAATTATGTCTACAATAAAATGTATAAATTTTTAATATACAGCTCTTCAAATACAATAATTATACCGGTAGTTTAATGAGGTTTGTTAAGCATTATAAAGGGTTTTTTTCATTTCAATAAATAAAGTAGAGTGTAATTAAAGTAATAGTTTGTATTTTCAAAGTTTTTATTAATAAAAATTACAAAATTCAAATAAATGTAGTACATTAATAAAGTCCTATAAAATATTATTAAAAAAAACAAAAAACTTTCTACTGTACTGGGCCACTGCAACAATTGTAGTGTAAAAAATACAAAATTCAATATAGTATCTATAATACATTGATAAATCCTTATTATTCAGTACCGTATATTGAAAAAATAACAATTTGTGGTTACTTGCACAAAATGAAAATCTTATTAACCCTTTCACTGCATCCCATTCTGATACGCCCTGTGCGTGTCACGCTAATACCCCAGAACGAAAGCTGCGCGTATAAATGCGCCAGAAAATAAACTTGAATTATTTTTTGCTTCGTCTTTTGTTTGCCTTTAAAATAGGTTTTCTATCAATAATATTTTCAATTTTTCATGGGTAACAAAAAAATAAAGGTTAAAATGAAATAAAATAGAGATATTATCTTTATTTAGTTAACTAAAAGTTAAATGCTGAGTGATAAATTTTGAAACATGGTCCGGCGCATAACCCTGGGGTATTGGGGCATGTCTCGCATTGAAAACGTACTCGTTTTTCTACCCCATGGGCATAACATACCCTGCATCTCTTTGTTGGTCTTGGGGTACATTCAGAATTTGATGTAATTTTCTTGGTAAAATGTTTTCCAACTAGTCTTGGAACCAGGGTTGTGGAGTCGGAGTCGGAGTCATGGAGTCGGAGAGTCGTACGTTTCAGGGCGGAGTCGGAGTCGGTAAAAAACTTCCGACTCCGACTCCAATTTCTGTCCTGTGTCACCCTTAATTTCTAAATCCTAAATACTAACATTTAGGTTATTTAGTTTTTTTGGTCAATAAACCTTATTCATTGATAGCCCCTAGATTAAGTTTTTTTAATATTTTTTTTTTTACATTTTCAGAATATACAATTAATATTTATTTAAATATAAAATATAAAATATAAAATTTCACACTTAGTGTGGTGGTGATGAAATGTCTTATTATTGTGATAATTATAGAGTGAAACACTAGAGGAGTCGGAGTCGTATATTTAAAATGTGAGGAGTCGGAGTCGGATTTTTAGATTTTTTACAATGTGTGGAGTCGGAGTCGGAGTCGGAGTCGAATTTTTGACAATGTGTGGAGTCGGAGTCGGAAAATTGGACCGACTCCACAACCCTGCTTGGAACTACTGATTTCTTCAAGTTAGGTTCATCTGCAGATGTCAGTCCTTTTATAATCTCATGGCAAAAGTCTAGAAAGGGAACTTTTCCCTTTTTTATGAGATTATAAATTCCACAAGCATCTAGTACTCGGACCTGAATCAAATGCATTGCCAGCTTCTTATACCATTTTAGAGACTTTCTTGGGACAGAGTAATAATGCAGTATTTGGTCTGTTCGGTCTACATATCCCATATGTTTGTTGTATTCATGTACGCAAGCTGGAATGGTTTTTTCGACTCGACCTTCCTTTGATCTACGTGTTACTGTCACATCACTGTTCGAATGGTAATTGGAGAGCATGCAAACTCTTCTCTTGTCATGAAACACAAGGGAAAGCAGTTCAGGAGTCTCAAAGGCAAGTTTCTTTCCTTTTGCCACATTCATAGTTTTCATAGCATGGCATAAGCCCTTACGATTACTTCTAACAGTCCCTGCGGCACCAGTTTTATTATCACTAAGGTATTTGTATAGTTTTGGTGATGTATAGAAGTTATCAGTGAAGACATTGTGACCTTTTCCTAAATATTTTTCCATCATACTTACTACAATACTTTCAGTCTTAGAAAAATCAGCAACAGTTTCCATGGTCCCAGTATATATTTTATATTTCAAAGTAACACAATTTTCATCCACAAGTTTGAATTTTTTTATCCCAAAACGTGATCTTTTCATTTTTATGTATTGCCAGAAACTGAGTCTGCCCTTCCACAGCAACAAAGATTCATCCAAACTTAGATTCTGAGAAGTTGAATATTTTGATTCAAGGGCAGATGTCATCAACTCAATAAAGTCATGCAATTTCACCATCTTCCCCCCCCTTTCCTTCAACATCTCATCTGCATTGTCAGCAAAATGCAAAAAAGAAAGAATGTTGGTAAATCTGTCTCTTTTCATGATTGCTGTAAATACTGGAGCATGACTCCAGATTTGAAAAAATTTACTGGAGCACAGCTCTGAATTTACTTTTTTTCCCCTTACACCACTAGATAGGTTAATGATAGTAAACTCTTGAATTGATGACATACGAATTACAAATTGTTTTAGCTAAACATAATAATACAATAATGTACAGTTTATAACTCACCTTAAGTTTATTTATTCATTGCAGCAGCAACAGTGGACGATGTTAGACCTTGCATGTAGGCATTTGTTGTGAATTTACTGCCATGTATGCTTGGCCACTGATCAATGGCTTTCTGTGTGATCATTACAGCAGATCTAGTGCCTGTTGCTTTTTGCTTTATTAGATTTGGATGCAACACTTGAACTTGAAGGCATATTTTGACTCTTCTCTTTATTAACCACAACAGCTTGGTGAGTTTCTTTTGTTAGGCGCAAAATTGCATTCAATGTCTTCTGGATTTGGGAATTTTCAAATTCCTTTAAAGCAGTTTTGTTAGTCTGATGAGCAGATTCCTCACTTACCTTTTGTTTCTTAGGTGGAGGAGAAGCACTTTCTTCAGTCTGTGAAACATCATGAAAAAGTTTCATTTTCTAGATTAGCAGTTGATGAAGTTGGTTCATTTTTCTGAGGTCTAGCACTAGCACATTTTGTGAACAAACTAAATGACTGCTTTGCCATATCTCTCTGCTGCACTTCATCCTGGTATTTCTTTACTGCAATATCTAAGCTGTGGGCCCAAACTCTGGGACCTCTTGTATTGTAACAAATATTTTTTTGGAATTAAAATGTTCCTCCCAGTTTTGCTTCTTTGAATATTTGTTCTTGCATTGACCACAAAAGTAACCCCTTTTAACACCCTCACTTTTCTCTCCAACTTCATCAATATTAGGATCCATTATTGATTATTGACTACCTGAAAAAATACAAAATAAGTAAAAGTGAGTAAATATAGTATGGTAAAAGTGAGTAAAAGTAAGTAAATATAGTACAATGAAAGTAAGTAAAAGTAAGGAAGAGTAAGTAAAAGTAGGTAAGTTAAAGTAAGTAAAAGTAAGTTTAAACTTAACTAAACTTTTCAATTCTAGAGTCATGGTGGATTACTTAAAACTGCACAAGTAATTATCTGGCCAATTTATCAAACCTGGCCGAGATCAATGGAACATAGTCCAATCCTGATAATTTTATATTAAAAAATATACGTTTTAATAAAATTTTAATTATCAAAACATTGAAGCTTAACAAAAAATAAAAATAATTGTTAAATATGGAATTACCAACTAAACTTAAAATAACTAAATTTGTAATTTAAAAAAATTGGTTTGTACAAGAACGTATACGCAAAAAAATTGCATAACGTCTAGCGGATGAACAAAACCCAAACCCAAATTTACTTTTTCTCATGGTCAAATTTACTGGAGCAATGCTCCCAAGATCCCAGGAATCTGGAGTCATGTACTGGAGTAGCATAAAAACTGTCGGTTGACCAATACATACCTATCTTGGGTTTTTGTATAATACCCATGAGAAGTAAAAGCCCTATAAATTGCTTCATTTCTGTAAACGTAATTGGGACCCATGCACTATACCGAGATGTTGATTTCAGATTAGGTGTAGCAGCCAGAAATTGAGTTGCATATTTGTTTGTTTCTTTAACCATTAGCTCAATTACTTCTTTGGGAAAAACTTCACAAAAAACATCATACATCGTATGAGTTTGACCATTGAAGAGCACTATATTCTCACCAGTAAACTGCCACCCACCTCTGGTACAGCCTATATTTTCACCAATTTCCTGCCATTCAAAATTCTCGCTCGATTTTGTTGCTTTAGGCAGATCTCTTTCCAAAAGTACCACATTTTCTTCATCATCGTCACTACTTGATCGGTTTTGTATAATATCCCGTACATTATCTTGCACCCAGTCATCCTCACTTTCACATTCTATATCACTTTCAGAACACATTGAGAGATATTCGTTTATCTCATTCTCATCTAGAGGATTTTTTACGCTTATTACTGCTTGTGGATGCCATGCTGAACTGATTGGGGGAGTCTATTTCACTCCCCCCTCTGGTGAGCTGAGAGTCAGAAAATAAAAAAAGATGCCAAATACCACCATATTGATGTCTAATATTAGTCAGGGAACTAACTACGCTGTTCTAATAGGAACGAGGGGGTTCATAGACTGTTTATTAAACGTGGAAAACAATGTTTACCATGCGTCCTGAGAGAAGATTTTTAATGGTAAACATAGTTTACCATGCGTCCTGAGAGAAGATTTTTAATGGTAAACATAGTTTACCATGCGTCCTGAGTCGGGCTTTTTTATGGTAAACATAGTTTACCACACGCACTGAAAGGGTTAATAAAACATGGCCTCATAAGTAAAATAGAATTTTTCGTGATCTTGTCAAAGTGGAATTGGAACAGTAACATCTATCATCACTTGTTTCACTTGTATATCATCTTTTTTTACTTTTCAGGCATATAGATAAAATATTTCATAATGAATAGAGCGTGTAAAAATGATCCCAATAGATTCTGCTACATATGTGGGACGGTTACCATGCCAAATAACCAGTCCCAAATCACTAAATTTATGAAGACAATGTATAGAGCATACTTTGGGGACCAGGACAAAAATTTCACCCCTCATATGTGCTGCAAGACGTGCATTGAAAATTTGAGAAGATGGAGCAAAGGCAGAGCGAAATCTTTGCCTTTTGGAATTCCCATGATTTGGAGAGAAGGAAAGGATCACGTGACAGATTGCTATTTCTGCATGACAAACCTCCAAGATGGGCTTATAAATTTATTTTTCTTAAATATTTTGAAATCCTCGTATGAAACTTGACATAATATTCACCATATATAGCATAATATTCACCATAATGGTAATCATACATTTACATATACATATTGTTATAGAAAATACATTTACACATGCATATTGTTATACAAGTTACATTTACATATACAATGATTGTATATTTTCTTTCTTTTTCATTCATATTGTCCCCGAAGGGACAATATGAATGAAAAAAAGAAAATATACAGACTCCATCGACCTATTTCATATCTTACAGACCGCAGCCTTCCCTCACGAGCCACCACTATCTGAATGCTTCTTCTATTTCATATGCAAGTTTTATATCCATGTTTCTGTGTTTCTATTTTCAGGAGTTAACAAGAAGAATAAACACATTGTTGTATACCCTGACATTCCTTCTGCTATGAGACCTGTACCCCATGGTCCTGGAATTCCAATACCTGACCCACCTCAAACCCTGGACTTCGATGATTCTGATGATGAATCAATGACCAATGCCAATGACCAGTCCCAGTCGTATATACCTCAAAATACCGCTTCAAATGAGCTGAGGCCTCTCAACCAGGCCAAACTTAATGATCTTACCAGGGATTTAGGACTTTCCAAATTAGCTGCCAGATCTTGGGCTCACGACTTCGAGAGGACAACTTGCTGGCTCCAGGAACAACATTCTCCTGGTATAGGAAACGAGAGGAAGAATTCCGCAAGTTTTTTGCAGTGCACGAAAATACCTCTTCCTTAGTGTACTGCTGCAATGTTGAGGGGCTAATCGAATCCTTGGGCCTGCCATATAACGCATCAGAATGGAGGCTATTTATAGACTCGTCTAAACGAAGTTTGAAAGCAGTACTTCTCAACATTGGGAATAGGGTTGCATCAGTCCCTGTAGCACATTCCATACAACTTACTGAGAGCTACGATACCATGAAAATTTTACTGGATGCTCTCGTATACGACCAACATAACTGGAGGATCTGTGGAGATTTGAAGGTAATACTAATATCATAAGTTAACTATTGCTATTGACTATGTTGTTTTTCCAAAGGTTATTTGAGAGTGTATAAGAACACTTAACTTCCCCACAGAAGTGATACAGTCCAATGCATAAATTTTTTTATCTGATAGAACAAATTCTCCAAATTCTTTAAATATTTTCATTTTTTTTAGATTGTGGCATTTGTATTGGGAATGCAAGGGGGATACACGAAATACCCATGTTTCCTCTGCAAATGGGATAGCCGAGCGGATGAGAAGCACTATGCAGTGTGAATGGGCATCCAGAGAGAATTTTGAACCTGGGTCGCATAATGTCGTTTCAGTGCCCCTTGTACCACCAACAAAAATTTTGCTCCCACCACTTCATATTAAGCTGGGCTTTATGAAAAATTTCATCAAATCAATGAATAAGGAGGGTTCAGCATTCCGATATATCGAGAGTAAATTTCCTCATATATCTGATGCTAAACTAAATGCTGGGGTTTTTGATGGTCCTCAAATTCGAACTTTGATCAAGGATACTCAGTTCGAAAATGCAATGACTCCAACTGAGAAGAATGCCTGGCAGGCATTCAAATCAGTTGTCACTGATTTTCTTGGCAAGCGTAGAAGTCCAGAATACGAGTCCATTGTCAAAAACTTGATGGAAGCTTTCAAAGCTCATGGGTCGCGCATGTCCATAAAAATGCACTTTTTGTGGTCCCACTTGGACTATTTTCCTGAAAATTGCGGGGATTATAGTGAGGAACAGGGTGAACAATTTCACCAAGATATCAAAATAATGGAAGAGAGGTACCAGGAAAAACTGGGATTGATTGATTGATTGATTGTTTGAAGTTTTATATGGAGGAGCTCAGCCAATAAGGCTATTTACATCCTCCAAGACCAAAACACCTTGTTCCAGGAGAACTTCCACTGTTCCTACATCAAGTGCTGGGTCTATTATTATTGGGATGAGAGAGCAATAGAGAAAGCACACCATTACCTTTTTTAGTTCTGGGGCCAATTCCAGAACACTCAGAAAGGGATGAATATGAGGCCTGTTAGTACTACTAAACATGAACTGATAAAAATGGAACCAAGTACTAAGTCAACAGTAACAGCCAGATGGAGTAACTAGGAGGTAACAGATTAATAAACCTGTGGGAATGAAAATCGGTATACAATGCAAGATTTAAAACTCTCTCAACCGCCCAGATGCCACTACAAACTTGAATACTTGGTCCATAGTGAAGTGTATCAATGGGGGAGAAAAACTATCCCCACCTAATAGGACTGATAAAGTAAAGTTCCTGACACCATATTGCAAAAGAGAGAATCTTAATTTTTTCCTTTGCCTAGTATAACATGGACAAAAAAGAAAGAATGGGACAGTGTCTCTGGTAAATTACAACTAACACATAATGGGGAGAAAGCTAGTCCAATCCGGTGTAAGTAAGCCTGAAGGCCTACATGGCCTGAACGGAATCTAAATATTATAGAAGCTTTATAGTGGGAAGAAGGTACAGGCCAATTTCTTGTGCCCCAGGAAGGCTTAAACATTCCATAGAGAGTTGAGTGCCGTAATCTCTCCCATTGGGTTTTGTAATCATTTTGCACTGCCATTTTAGCTACTGCAAAACCCTCGCCTGGATGGAAATATAGCGAAGTTATAGCAGGGAGGGAATGAGCAGCCCTGGCCAGCGTATCAACCATCTCATTACCTGTAATTCCAACATGGCTCGGAACCCACTGGAAGGAAACCAGAATACCTGAAACAGAGAGGGTCTTCAGTAAAGAATGGATAGAAGTTGTTAAAGCCAGATATGTAGTGAGTGTGGGTGAGTTGATCAGGTGAAGAGAGGTCTGGGAGTCTGTAATTATTAGGACATTACAAGCATTACTTCTGGATACTAAAAAACACAATGCCTGTTGGATGGCAAATAACTCTGCTGCCTGTATACTATGATTGGGGGATAGTTTCCAGGAAAAACACCTTTTATGATTTGAAATGAAAACAGCTGATGAACAAGATGGTCCAGGCACATCTATCTTAGATCCATCAGTATAAATATACAAGTAATCTGGATACTTCTCTCCAAGTATGCTGTGAAACACTGCACAATCACTTCTTTGGGGACAGGAGGTTCATATAAAAATGGGAGAGAGAGACAGGTTGGTACCAAATGCAATCTCCAAGGTGGGAAAGAAGGGAACACTGGAACTGTAAAAAATTTAAAATGTAATTGATACTTATTAAGAAGTCCAGTTGCTCTAAAGAAGAATGGCGGCTTATTTGCCACAGTCCAGTCCACTGCAAGGATCAAAGGATAATCCGCCTCAAATGACTGACGTAAGGGGTGGGAAAATGGGGAAGCCAGAATATGAAGTACTTCCTCAGTGTAGAGAGATCTCTATCATATTGAAGGGCATGGAGACCAGTCTCACCCTGCAGGGCAATAATAGGAGTTGATGGGCGGGCACCCAAAATAAGGCGCATTCCAGAATTATGCAATATTTCCAGTTTCTTCTTCAAGGTGAAAGAGGCTGAATCATAAACAACATCAGCATACTTTATTTTACCCAAGATAAATGATCGATAAAAAGTGAGAAGCGTAGATCGATCTGCACCCCATCGATGAGAGGCAACAGATTTTAACGAGTTTAGACGTTTCATACAAGATGTTACCAGGTAGTTAATATGACAAGACCAAGTCAGTCTGGGGCTGTCAAGGACCACTCCCAAAAACTGGTAGGATGTGACCATAGCTACCGGGGTGTTACTAATTTGGATAATAGGATTCACTGAAACCTTTTGATGTGTAAAGAACATAATTTTTGATTTTTCTTGATTCAGGGAAAGACCCCAGGTTCTGCACCAAGATGAGAACTTATCTGTTGCTTTTTGCAACATCTGTTGGGCTTCTAAAGGGGTGTTAGCTGCCACATAGAAAGCTGTATCATCAGCAAACTCTGATGATTGAACTGGATCAATACCTGGCATATCGGAGAGATATGCTGTGAATAACAATGGACTAAGAACTGAACCCTGGGGTACACCCTTTTTAAAGGGGAAAGGTGTTGAGTAGACATCATTAATTAGCACCCGAAATGTGCGGTTAGACAAGAAGTTGTGCAACCATCTTAGTAAACGACCATGAATCCCCAAATCGCCTAACTTATAAAGTAGGCCAGTATGGGAGATGGTATCAAAAGCTCGACTGAGGTCAAAAAATATAACAAGAACATATTTTTTCCGTCGGAGAGCTTGGCGTATGAAAGTTTCCAACCTCAGAAGTTGATCCACTGTGCTTCTCTTCTTACGGAAACCACACTGCGAATCTCGAAAAACGTGACACGTTTCAAAAATCCATAGCAATCGCTGATGGACCATCCTCTCTAGTACTTTACCCAAGCAGGATAATAAGCATATGGGACGATATGAAGATGGACTTGAAGGGTTTTTCTGTGGTTTGAGGATAGGAATCATGATTGCCTGTTTCCATGATGAAGGATAGACCCCTGTGCTCAGGCTATCATTGAATGCTGATAATAGAAATGGCAAGTACTCCAATGGAAGATGACTAAGAAAATATTTATGTATATTATCCAGTCCCATTGCACCACCTCTTGTATGTTCACATTGCCTTAAGGAGGATTGTAATTCCTGCAATGTGAAGTCCAGATTATAATCTTCATTGTAATCAAGAAATAAGGAAGACTGCATGTCCCTGCAAAATTCCTCATCTTCAATAACTGCTACAGTCCCAAAAAAATGGAAGAAGGCCCCCAAAACTTCTGCTTTGTCACGTACATCACTTACTATGGAACCATTTACAACAATAGGGTAAGTGAAGTGTGAATCTGTACCCTTAATGATTTTCCTAATTTGAGTCCAAACCTCAGTGGAAGGTGTAGTAAAACTGAGGTTTGAACAAAACCGACTCCATGAAATTCGCTTTGCCTGACGAATAGTACGACGAGCTATAGCAGTTGCCTTATTTAAGAGGATCTTATTATATTGAGTTGGGTGATGAGAATAAAAACGCCGAGCCCGACGGCGGGTGGCCACTGCCACACTGCAATCCTCTGTCCACCAGCATTTGTGGTATTTTGGAACAAAATTTCCTGTTGTCTTCTTCAGTGTAGAGGTACTTGTTTCCACTAATAAGGCTGTAAAGTGTGTATTTTCTCATCTAAAGTCCTTCTATAGCAGGGGCATCCGGAAGTGCTCTAGACCAAATTCTCCAATCTATGTCACGTAGTTTCCAAGTCGGACGTCGTTTATGAGGAGTGGATACTGGTGAAATTTGCAGAGCAGTGAGGACAGGAAAGTGGTCACTACCCAGGCTTCCACCAATGGCCACTGCACAGTTAGGAGCAAACCTACCTCTACATAATGAGAGATCCAACGTTGAATAACTTCCATTATTAATGTTAAATCTTGTTGGGAGATCTACTGGAGTCAATAATACAAAATCCGAAGAGAGAATAAAATTAAATAAATTTAAGGCCGTTGGTGTTGGAGAACCTGACATACCTGTATCCCAAGCCCTGTGTCTACCATTAAAATCACCACAAATAAAAGCTTGTTGACCGAGTTGACCAGCATAGTGTTCAATTTCTATAGTGGTTAATGAAAGGTGTGGGTTGTAAACTGTGAGTATATCTAAAGTACCACTGTTCACTTTTAAAGATAAAGCAAGGACCTCAAGAACTCCTGCTGGAAAGGGATGGAGAGGTAATGGTTGAAAGCACAAATCTGAACGAATCAGAAATAGCAAACCCCCACCCCCTCGGCCAACCCTATCTGCTCTGATCTGAGTATAATTAATAAAAGTAGGCTGGAGCCTTGTGGTTAACCAGGTCTCACAAACTGCCACTAAATGGGGTTTTTTGGTATAAATAAAAGTTTAAATTCTGACAAGTTAGATTGGAGACTGCGGGCATTCCACTGAGCCAACAAGAGGTTAGAAACCTTTGAATATGAAATGTTAAGTGGGTTTGCGAATTTGGACATGACGTTTCTGTTTGGGCATAGGCTTAGGTTTCAGTTTATCAAGGAATTTCGTCAGCTGGTCAGTTTTGAGGTCAGTGTGAAAAGCGTCATTAAATAAAGAAACAAAATTGGATAATGTACTCAAAGTCTTCTTGGAGAGACTACCACCACTCTGAAGGGTGAAGCTGAATAAACTTAAACATAGAACTTTAATGATGTCTGATGACAGAGCCATAGGTCCAAAAGGGGTAGAGGGTTCAGGGACCACAGCCCTACCATCCACCCCCACCCCAGAAGGCCCCTGGGACATTGCCTTAGTCGAGCCAGGTCTTCCCCTCACAACTCCACTCCAAGAATTCTGAAGGGGGGAGAGGGATCCACCACATCCAAGCCTTGAGTCTCCTCTCTTGACATAATAGGTTTTTGGTAGAACAGGAAAGTCATTACTTTTAAATGTTCTTTCTGAAACTACAGTAGGGTCCTGATTTCGGAGAACAGATCTAGCTTCACTATAAGAGAGATTAGATGTAAGTTTGAGCCTCTCTATTTCCTGCGCTGTTCTAAAATAGGAACAGCCACTGAAGCTAGCTGTATGGGGACCTGAACAATTGGCACAAATTTTAGTAGTCTTTGGACAAGAGGAGACAACATGATTTCCAGAACAATAAACACATCTCACTGTTTTTGACCTACAGGACTTGGCCATATGACCAAATACCTGGCACTGAAAACATTGAATTGGATATGGAATAAACTGACGAACTCTATATGGGATATATGCTATATAGATCTTTACCGGAAGAACTTGTGCATTGAAAGAAACTTTAATCTGTTGAATTGGAATATATGTTGAACCTGTTCTTTTTGTCAGTCTACTGACAGTTGCAACTGGATAATCGTTATGAATTAACTCATCCTTAATAGCTAGTAGATCTTCCTCCAAATCTATAGGTCCTATAACACCATGCACAATATGAGTATCGTTAACTAAAGAACAATCCACCTCCCATGGGCCCAACTTCCAGGGAGTTCCCAAAAACTGGGAGGGAAGGGCAGAGGTAGTTTTTATTTGCACCGTGCCAGAGCATCTCTGGAAAATTGGTGCCTGCATACCCAACCCATGGAAAGGCGAATCCCTTAGTCCTATGCTAAAGGCCAAAGGTCTTGACGCAAAAGAGATATCTTGTTTCTTGGGAGTAATTTTATATAAAAAGGATGCCCTCACTGGGTCTGAGAGCTCCGAATCTACAGGGGCCAGAGGCGCAGGAGGAGGAGGCCGGCTAGGCCCAACATTATCCAGTCCCTGGAGACCAGATTGGGGAGAAACGTCTCCTCCAACCACACCAGTTTCACAAGGCCCATCCACCTCTCTACTCCGAACCTTTGGTGGGGGCGAACGCAAAGAAGGAGAATGAGCCCGAAGAACTGATGGAGCAAGAGAGACATCCTCCTCTGAATCAGATTCATGCAACCTCTTACCTCGCAACCTCTCGAGGTCCGAACTGGCAGCCATATCGTAACCAGGCGAATCCCCAGTACTCAGGCTAGGCAAAAGCCCGAGCTGAGCCGAGGACCCCTAACACAATGGACCTATCCTATTCAGAGACTAGGAGGTTACAATTAAAAAGTGATAAAGTCTAAATCGTAATTAACAATCGATAGAAGTTTTTAAGTACGAATCTCAGTATATGAGCCTAGGCCTAATTGGCCAAGCCTTAGCCAGGCAAAGTCTGGCCCTTTGTTGTGACACTTAGAGTCTGCACTTAATGTAAGAAAAGTGGATTATTAAGTTTGATGGTTACACTATCAGGGTATAAAATGTATAACCAGGCTGAAACTAACTTGTTTCAGTAATCTAATTTAAACTCTTTGATTTCAAGCAATTCTAGGTACGTCCTATAACTACGAAGGTTAACCGAAAAGTGTCAAAACTGGGATATCAATATGCTGGCGGACTATTGCTGGTGTTTGAAGCGAGACGTGCCCGAAGAAAAACACAGATGGAAAGCCAAAAAAAACTTCTTTCCTTCCTCAATAAACTTTTTTCCATATTCATTGTATGAATAAAAGTATTTATTCACACAATGTTTTCATTTTTCACGAGTGTTCTTATAATATTACTCGTATCTACAGTGTTTAAGCTAAAAAAATCAATAAATTTGGGGATAAAATTGGACTTATAATAAATGGCCAATAGAGAAAAAACCTGACCTAATTGAGGAAAACCAATGTCATTTTCGAATTCAGCATGGTCGAATTATATAATATGAGTTGAAAAAACCCTCACAGCACACAAAAAAATTTCATATGCATACCAGTGTTATCAATAACTTTACACACGAGATTCAAGCATTCAAGCAACTGAATGGTTTATTATGATTATGCATGCCGCGTGGTGCCATCTATGAACAACTTTACAAAACTTTCATTTTTACTGAAAACTATTACTGTTAATTTGAAATTGTATATTTATATGATACTGTATTACTGTATTGAATATTTGTAATCTTGTATAGGGGCCTAGTTACATTTTATGATTTTTTTGTTTTGTTAGTAAATGTAAACATTGCTAATTTTGATAAAATATATATTAAACAACTAAACAAGATATTACTGTATAGTAATAAAAAAAATTAATTTGATATAAAATAAGATAATTTCTTCAAAAAACAGTAATTCAAAGTATCGGTATCGGTTTTCAGAACAGTATCGGCCGATACCGATACTTTGTGAAAAGTGGCCGATATGGCCGATATCGATACATCGGTGCAACTCTATACCAGACTACCCTGGTCACCCTATTAATAATAATAATTCTAATAAAGTTATGGAAAACTGATGAGTGGGTAGTTGGGAGGTAACGAAAATGGTTCACTGAGTAGGTAGGTAGTTAATCTAACAATCATTAAATTCCTTTTATGTCAATAACTGGGTGGAAGAAACCAATTGGTTGCTCACCAGAGTTATTCTCCACACTAGTATGTATATACTGTGTGGGAGGAGCGTGCTCGGTAATAAGGATACATTACCGCTCAACCAACCGAGGAATAAACCAAGACAACGCTGGTACGAGAAGCCCCGCGAAGAGGAGAACAAAGGGAGAACGAAAACGAAGAACGGGGCGAGAGGACGTACCAGCAAAGTGCGCTCTCGAAAACATAACCGGAGAAGGGAGACACTCCGATAACAAAAAGTAAGTGACTAATTGAGTTTTTACACCAGTAAGTTATAAGCATTAAATTAAGCTGGTCAGACAAGTTAGGCCTACATTGTGGCCTAAGACCCAGCATCAACTCATAGCTTAACAAAGGTGAAGGTAGATTGCCCTAACCTAATTCTTGTGAGGAATCCTACTGTGGACCTCAATTTATCTGCCCGCTCTGGACCATTTCCGGAATCTCTAGGCTGACCCCTCTAGGCTAGACTTGATCTACTCTATAGTTAGACTGGAGATATAAGGGGTGGGTTAATTGTGGACCAATTCATACAGAGCATTTTTCGCATTGGTGGTCCGTGTGTGGGGAATTTACAAACCTTAACCTTACTTAACAAAAAATTGCAGAATTAGGCTAAATAGCCTAAGTCTAGCCTAAGCCTAAGCTAATCAAGCCTAATTAGGTCTACAACCTAGGGCCTAACTAGGAAACATTTACATTAAAGGAGTCTCATTCTCTTATAAGCTTAGACCTGAGTGACATAAGTACTTGGGGGGGATTAAACCAAATTTAAACTTGACTCTTTTGTCTGTGCTCTCTCTTCTCTGGTAATTTCTTCTTGTCCTATATTTCATTACGATCCCCAGTTAAACAACATTAGTGAACAAGCATTTAAAATGCATACAACTCCAAGCATCCAATTCTTCTTTTAAGGAAGAATCACTCAACAGATTTTTTCAACAGGCACATGCATTCCTTGCAATCTGTGTGTATATATATGTATATATACACTGTACTCTTTACATGTGCCACAAATACACTCAACCTATCTGAACATAAGCAAGGATTGCATGGGTTACTCAATGAGGGTCTTATGGCCTATCTTGGCCATGGGCCAAACAATGAGCCTTGGTCTTGTGGCCTACCTTGGCCATGGGCCAAACAATGAGCCTTGGTCTTGTGGCCTACCTTGGCCATGGGCCAAACAATGAGCCTTGGTCTTGTGGCCTACCTTGGCCATGGGCCAAACAATGAGCCTTGGTCTTGTGGCCTACCTTGGCCATGGGCCAAACAATGAGCCTTGGTCTTGTGGCCTACCTTGGCCATGGGCCAAACAATAAAGGTCTTATGGCCTACCTCAGCCATGGGCCAAAACAATTGAACCTTGGTCTTGTGGCTTATTGTGGCCATGGGCCAAACATTAAATGTCTTATGGCCTACCTTGGCCATGGGCTAAACATTGTCTTATGGCCTACCTTGGCCATAGGGAAAACTATTACAAGGGTCTTATGGCCTACCTTGGCCATAAGGAAAACTATTACAAGGGTCTTATGGCCTCCCTTGGCCAGAGACCAAACAATACAAAATAAGACCCAGACTGGATAAACCAAAGACTGTTCCCAGAGACCAACTAGCTACAGCCAAACAGACAAAACTTGATACAGTAGAATCAAATGTGACCAACTACAAAACACGAACACCTACATTACAGAACTTTAATGTAACTGCTGCCTCAACTTACACACCATATTGCAAATTTTGTGCAATTAATGAACACAGTAGTACTGGGTGTGACAAATATTCAGATTTTAACCAAAGGGCTAAAAGATGTGAACAGTTGAACCTGTGTAAAAAGTGTACTGGCCAGGGACATTATAAGAAAGACTGTAAATCTAGGTTAAGATTCAAGTGTAAGTTTTGTAAAAGTTTACGACATGTCTCATCAATGTGTGATTCACCAAAGTGTCCAAATAATAGTACTCAAACTCAAAAGATACCTCCCCCAACAAAGGTAATCAAGAAAATGCCACTTTCATGGGACATTCTGCTTGTTCAAACAATGTAACAAGAAACACTGAGATTCTTTTACCAACTATTACTTTGGACTTAGTGAATAGTGAGGGTAGTACCACTCCAGTGAGATGTCTTATAGACTGTTGTTCTCAACAAACATTTGTTTCAAAAAATTTAGTTAATAAATTGGGTTTGACACCAAACCCGAATGAACAAAACTTCAATATTGCGTCCTTTGTTAAGGATAACTCGGACAAAAATAGCTATAAGACAATTGACCTGGAACTACATTTAGAAAGTAAATTCAAGAAAATTGAAGCAGTTATTATTTCTAAAGTAGGACAAAACAAACTGGTTATACCCAAACTAGAACAAACCATAAATCATTTGAAAAAACACTACAAAATAGCTGATAGACATATCACTAACAACACAATAGCTAACATTGAAATGCTAATAGGGACAGATTATATTAATCTTATTCATAAGGGCATAGTAGAGATAGGTAATGGTATAGCTATTCAGACTCCATCAGGGATAGCCCCTTTGGGTGACCTATCAGACTACAACCTAGACCTAAACCAAAACAGTGCATGACCAACAAATACTATGTGCCTCAACTCAGTCCTACATAACACCTGTAAGAATAGCAACACTTTGAATAATATTATCTCAACTGAGAACATTAATTCATCATTATCAAATGAAACTTTGGATGAGGCAATTCAAACTTTATGGTTACTAGAATCTGTGGGTATACATGACACACATCAAACTTCAGAAGATCAGTTAATGGTAGAAAGATTTGAAGACACCATTCAGTGTAAAGACAATAGTTATTTTATTGAGTTACCTTGGAAAATAAATTGTCCAACTTTAAGAGATAATCTCAAAGTAGCTAAAGGACATTTATATAAAGTAATGAAAAAACTCAAACAAGAAAATAATGTAAAAATATATAATAATGTCTTCAAAGAACAGCTACAGAAAGGCTTCATTGAAGAAGTAACAGATAACCCTTTTAAAAAAGATGGTTGTCATTATTTAACCCATAGGGGGGTTTATCGACAAGATGCCCCAACAACAGAACTTAGAGAGTGGATTTCAAATAATGAGGATTTAAACAAAAAGATTTTAAAAGATAATAATGGTCTTACTGAGCCATCAGACAGAGTTAAAACTTTAGGTATGAACTGGTATTTGGATGCAACTTCTAACAGTCATGATTCAATCTGTACTAAAGGTTTTAAACTTGATGAGGAAGCAAATACTAAAAGACAAATATTATCAGAGGCTTCCAAAATTTTTGATCCTATGGGTCTATTCCTGCCTTCAACAATAAAATCAAAGATTCTCCTCCAAGAAATTTGGAGGACAAATGTTGGGTGGGATGATCCAATAACAAATGAAAATCAAAAATCTTGGAAGAAGTTAGCTACTGATTTAACAAAAGTGCAGAACATTAAAATTCAAAGGTGCTGTGGGTTTAGGGATAAGCCCCAGAGGCTTCATGTGTTTGCTGATGCAAGCACACAAGCTTATGGGTGCTGTGCGTATCTTGTAAGCCCTACAGAAAGTCATCTAATTTATGCAAAAGGGAAAGTTGCACCTCTCAAACCTACCCGAACCATACCTCAATTGGAACTATTGGCTGCTACATTAGCCATTAAAACCATTTCATTGCTTAAGGATGCTTACTATGATGTGTTCATAACTAATATCCACGTCTGGCTTGACAGTCAGATTTGTCTTGCCTGGATACGGAATGATAGCATTAATAGTAAGAATATCTTTGTAAGAAATAGGCTAAAAGAAATAGCTGACGCTAATGAAAGCCTACAAGTAAACTTTCACTATGTTCCAACTAAACAGAATCCAGCAGACTTTCTGACCAGAGGTTTATCCTACAAGTTGTTGAAGTCAAACAAAACTTGGTTTATGGGACCAAAGTGGCTCTGTGATACAGACCAATGGCCTGTGGAACAAGTTAACTTGACATTAAATTTAATCTTTTCAAATGAAAAGGTTGAACCAATCACTAATTTTGAACGGTATTCTGATTTCAACAAACTTGTCAGGGTGACAGCCTACTGTTTGAGGTTTGCTCACAACTGTTTAGCTACAATTAACAAACAGCTAAATAAAAACAATCATAATTATACAGAAGTTGCAACCCAATACTGGATAGGCCAAGCCCAACAAAAAGAGTACAATAAAGAGTTAGAATTCTTAACTAATGGGAAACAAACAAAAGAACCTGTACCATCAGTAGTTGTGGATCTAAACTTGTTCAGGGATGAGGAAGGCCTTCTAAGGTGTAAAGGGAGATTAGACAAATCAAAACTGTCATACAAAAGCAAAAATCCAATCCTTTTACCTAGATTTAGCTATTTGACAACATTAATCATCAGAAAAATACACAATGATGTATATCATATGGGGGTACCACAGACACTAACTACATTAAGAAAAACTTATTGGATACCCAAGGGAAGGATCACTGTTAAAACAGTCCTGAGTGAGTGTGTCACATGTAGGCGTATTAATGCTAGGCCCTATAGGAAACCAAATCCTCCTGCTTTGCCAGAGGAGAGAGTTACTCTCAACAGACCCTTTGAGACTGTAGGCATTGACTATACAGGAGCATTGACCGTAGGGGTGGGTGACACGGAACAAAAAATGTACATTGTACTGTTTACATGTGCAGCCTCACGAGCTGTTTATTTGGATGTTGTGGAGGACCTAACAGCAGAATCTTTTGTTGCTGTCTTTAAGAGATTCTGTGCACGACATTCAGTACCCAAGACAGTTTGGACTGACAATGCTACATATTTCAAAGCTGGTGAACAAGTCATCCACGACTTGTTAAGCAATGAAATCACACAATTATATATACAAAATACAAACATAAAGTGGAAGTATATTCCGGTTGCCTCTCCTTGGTATGGTTCTATCTGGGAGAGGAATATACAAACAGTAAAGAATTGCTTGAAGAAAGCAATTGGCAAAAAACAGATACACTTATTTGGGTTACTCACTCTCCTGGCTGAGATTGAGAACATCATTAACAATAGACCACTCACTTATGTGAGTGACAACATTAATGACCCAGAACCATTAACTCCAAATCATTTGATTCGGGAGAACAAGTTAGTCTCCTGCCGGACTACAATATAGACTCTTCAGAAGACCCAAACTGGACTCAACGACATGATGAGCTCCAGACTAAGTTACAACATTTAACTAGAGTTAAAGCTCATTTCATAAAACAGTGGAAAACTGAGTATTTGATGGGTCTAAGGGAGAGACATAAACAAATGACTAAGAAGGATTGGTCTGACACAATTAAGGTAGGGGACCTTGTTCTCATACATGACAGTACTCCAAGACAATACTGGCCTCTGGCTAGAGTTTCAGAACTCAGACCAGGGGCAGACGGGGTAACAAGAGTGGTCAAATTAAGGACTTCAACGGGTGACACAACAAGAGACATTTCTCTTTTGTACCCTTTAGAGTCTGGACCCAAAACAATGGACTTTGGAGAACCTTCTCCACTGACAGTAACAACTGGAGACACTGAACTTCCAGTAACTATTCCTTTGACAGTAGGAGTGGTGACGCATCCTACTACAACATTGACAGACACAAGACCTCAGCGACAAACAGCATTAAAAGCGCGACTATTTTTACAAAAAAAAATAGATGCTGGGGAATTGTAATTTTATCTTCTAACTTTCATTTTTCTTTTCTTATGGTAAAGACCATAGACAGTTTCATCCTATGGATGTATATTTTATCTTCTAATTAAATGCTACACCTTCTCCATGAGAAGGTGAGGATAGGCACTGTTAATCAGATTAACAGGCATTTACAGTTAAATAGTTAGCTAGTCTACACTCAGACAAAAATTGGTGACAATGACACCAAAATTTTTATCTCCCGGGGCCCCCAGTATATGGAAAACTGATGAGTGGGTAGTTGGGAGGTAACGAAAATGGTTCACTGAGTAGGTAGGTAGTTAATCTAACAATCATTAAATTCCTTTTATGTCAATAACTGGGTGGAAGAAACCAATTGGTTGCTCACCAGAGTTATTCTCCACACTAGTATGTATATACTGTGTGGGAGGAGCGTGCTCGGTAATAAGGATACATTACCGCTCAACCAACCGAGGAATAAACCAAGACAACGCTGGTACGAGAAGCCCCGCGAAGAGGAGAACAAAGGGAGAACGAAAACGAAGAACGGGGCGAGAGGACGTACCAGCAAAGTGCGCTCTCGAAACATAACCGGAGAAGGGAGACACTCCGATAACAAAAAGTAAGTGACTAATTGAGTTTTTACACCAGTAAGTTATAAGCATTAAATTAAGCTGGGTCAGACAAGTTAGGCCTACATTGTGGCCTAAGACCCAGCATCAACTCATAGCTTAACAAAGGTGAAGGTAGATTGCCCTAACCTAATTCTTGTGAGGAATCCTACTGTGGACCTCAATTTATCTGCCCGCTCTGGACCATTTCCGGAATCTCTAGGCTGACCCCTCTAGGCTAGACTTGATCTACTCTATAGTTAGACTGGAGATATAAGGGGTGGGTTAATTGTGGACCAATTCATACAGAGCATTTTTCGCAAAGTAAAATCTACAGAAGTACAGTGATACTATAATCCTTTAATCATTTGTAAAAAAAACTTGGGAGCACAACAGAGAGAGTCTTTCCACTTCTTCATAACCTTATAATAATAATAATAATTACATTACATTTGGAAAACATTAAGCCACTTGAGCCTATCAAGGTTATCCAAGTCATGAACTATATTTTATAATACTAAAATCTTGCAAAATGTCAATCTCAAGTCAGCTAATCAAAAATACAACTACTTACTACTTCCAAAGTAGCCTATAAAACTTGAGCTCAGAATATGTAGCTATACAGTATTTACAATCTACAAACTATCTCTTTCATTCATGAAAACATCCAAACTTTTCTTAAAATTAACTAACGAGCTAGTGTTTACCACATCATATGCAATTCATTCCAAAAATCTACTACTCTATAACTGAAAAAGTATTTTTGTTGAACATGTCCACAAGTCTGTTTTTGAATTTTCTTATTATGTTCTCGAATTATTCCATCATCCTCTAATGAGAAAAAGTTACTTGCATGATTGCATCCAAATTGTCCAAACCTGAAAACATTTTGAACATCTATATCATATCTCCCCTCAAACAACGTCTCTCAAAACTAAACATACCTAATTCGGCTAATTCCTTTACTCTTTCCCTGTATTCCAATCCTCTTAGGTTAAGGATAAGTTTGGTTGCCCTACGTTGCACACTTTCAAGCATATCAAGATCATGTCTAAGGTGAAGGGACCAAGCTTGAATGCAGTATTCTAAGTGAGGCGGCCTTACATATGAATTATATAATTTACAGATTACTTCTTTATTCTGGTAACTAACATTCCTCTTAATAAAACGTAACACCCTTTCAAATCTGAGCTTAATTTATTGTGCAAATGTTCCAAAACAGAACCAACCCTAACCTACGCGATCCAATTGGCTGATGTATTTTATTATGAAAATTTAAATTTTAATCATATTTTAAGAAAGTTGCACAGCAAATGGTGTTTATAGTTGAATAAATCACATCAAATTACACTAGAAAAACATATTTCTTGCTCGAAATGCAGGTCATGGCATTTACTGCATAATTACGTAGATTTTTTTTTTACATTACATTAAATTACTTACATTTGGAAACCATGAAGCCACTGGGGACTATCGAGCTTATTCAAGTCATGAGTTATACTTTATAATAATAATAAAATCTAGCAAAACGCCCCTCTCAAATCAGCTAATTAACATGTAACTATTAATTCAAGGTGGTGGTTGTTACCGCAATCACACATCAAAATATTAGTGTTACTCTTAAAATAATGAACTTTCTACAGAGTATTTTGTTGAAAGAAAACGAAAATTTTGACAACCTCTTATATTTAAAATATTTAGTAATTAGTTCCTGAAATTTAAGTGCCAGAATGCCAAGACTGTAGTATAAACACAATCTTTATGAAGTGTTTGTTGTTGCTGTATTTCAGATTCAACAGGTACAAACATTATACAAGTGTCAAAAAAAGTTAAGTAATAGCTGTTTGGGGTAGTGACTACGTAAGCCAATAAAACACCATAAACATATACCTACACTGTGTTATAAATGATGAACATACAGTTGCCTATGCCAATACAGTACTTCCAGATTTGAGATTTATAAAATATATCAGTTACCAGTCCACCAACTATGACTTTTATTATCTTATTAACTGACTCTCCAAGCCTAGTGATAAATCTATATAAAAAATTGCGTATCACACTGACAGTTACTTTACTTTATTGTTAGAAAATCTAGAAGAGGAAGAGCCATTGTTATCCCAAAGCGATATGGTCCTGGTCGAGCGCTATTTCATGTTTTCATTTTTCTTCCTGGTTATTTTCATCATAAATATTATTCACGTGTTACTTTTGTGAAATAATATATATAAATATAAATATATAAATAAATATATATATAAATATAAATATAAATATATATATAAATATAAATATAAATATATATATAAATATAAATATATATAAATATATATATAAATATAAATTATATAAATATAAATATAAATATAAATAAATATATATAAATAAATATAAATATAAATAAATATATAATATATAAATATATATAAATATATATATAAATAAATATATATATATATAAATATAATATATAATATATATATATATATATATATATATATTATTTTATATATATTTATTTATATATAATATATATATATATTATATATATATATACACACAGTGTATATATACACAGTGTGTCCGTAAAGTCATGGTGGGATTTTAAATAGCTATATTATTGCAACGAAACATGATAATGAGATGAAAAAAGGCAAATTGAAGAACAACTCTAAAAGAATAACTTTATTTAACGTAGTTCGATATATATAAATAAATATTATATAAATAAATATATATATATATATATATATATATATATATATATATATATATATATATAATAATGATAACCACCTTCTATATATAAATAAAAACATTATAAAATAATTTAGGGGAACATTATGGGAAAGTTTAAGATGTAAAACATTAAAATCTATAAAACCTTAAAAGGAACAAATCAGGTATAAGTAACTTATACATTTGTTCCTTTTAAGGTTTTATAGATTTTAATATTTTACATCTTAAACTTTTCCATAATGTTCCCCTAAATTATTTTATAATGTTTTTATTTATATATAGAAAAGGTGGTTATCATTTCATCTAAATTAATGCTTCTACGTTTTTCGTTTTCTGTTGATATTATTGAAGTCCACTTAATCTTTTCTGTGTCATTGCGCTTCTCAAATAGTTTTTGACAATCTGAGTTTTGAAAAAGAGCGTTCTGCATTCGCTACATTGATAGGACTTGTTAGAAACAATGTAATCACGGTTAAGACCTTTGGTAAACTTGAACACGAGGAACTGTTTTAATTTATTTAAAATGTTGCTAATTGGTAGACAGTTGAAATCGTATCAAGTTCTGATTTGAGGCACTGTCGGAAAGAGTGTAGCTAAGCAGGAAATTCTAAAGAAATGTATTTTTTATATTTATTTACTAGAGTCATTGCTTCCTCATACAATACCTCAATAGTGGCAGAACTCAATTTTTCAGAGAATATAATATTGAAACTTTCAGCTACTCGCTTCAGACCTTCAAATCTATTTTTTAGTTGAGCAGTTATGGTATCTGAGTAATTGTAAAATACATTGGCTGTAAAGTATTTTTTGGATTAGTGAGCCTTCCATCTTCACACAGTTCATCAAAATGCTTTCTTACCTTTTTATGTGCTTGTGATGAAATTTAGGATTCATATCCCATTCAATAGAAATTTCTCTACCTGTTTGTTTCATTTCACCAAAGTTGTTCCTGACACGCATTAAAGACTCAATAGAGTCAATAGCATCATACAGTAATTTAACGGCTTTGTCTAATAATATCATATTTTCACTTTGCGAGCATTTAGAAACCACATTAGTAATTTCAAGTAATTTTGTTTGAAAAACAATAAGGAATATGACTTCAAACTTTGATAATTGCTTCATAAGGCCAGAAACTTCAATACGTTCATCAGGTATTTTACTAAGAAGCATTATTTTCGAAAGTCCTTTTACGATGTCTAAATAACGGAATCTTAAAGCAACTGGAGAGTCATGTCTAGACGACCACCGAGTTGAGTATAGTATTTTAAGTGTAACTTTTTCAATAACCTCAGAGACAGAAGCCAATTCTTTTAACATTGCCTACCGTTTTATACTATTGCCGAAATACGTATAGAGTTGTTCAGTTCTATCATAAAAGTTTTTAATTTCAGATGTGTTTTGGGCGCAATCGTTTAGTGCAAGAGTTAAATTATGTGTAGCGCAATGCACATACTCAGCGTTTGATTCTTTTTTGAAATTCTTGTTTGCACACCTGAATAAATACCGCTTATATTAGCAGCACCATCATACCCTTGACCACGATACTTAATTAAATCTATTTCTTTCTCTTCAAGAGAATCAACGATTTCCTTTTCTAGTCCAACGGCACTTTGATCGATAACTTGGCGAAATGGAACCGTTCAAAAATTACATAACGCTATATTTGCTAAAACTTGACATCCCCATCACCCTGTAACGTTCCGTAACGCTAAACCAGACACCTCCTAAGTCCTAACATGTTATGTACCCCCCTCCCCCCAACTATTTTTATTAACTAATTTTCTGGTAAAAATTTGAAACACATTTTATGAATTGATGATGCTGTTCTAACAACTTGTAAAGTCTAGTATCAATAAATTTTCTAAATTAAAATAAGTGTATTATTAGTGCTATTATGACCCTTTCGGTTGTCAACACTTCAAACAAAATTAAAAACAAAAACTTTTATTCATTGGCCATAGGCACAGAGGGTTCATAAAATAGTCATTGGTTAATAGCGTTACATAACGCCACTGGAAACACCCCCACCCATCCGTAACATTCCGTAACGTTTGGACTATTTGGAGAAGAATATATACATATATATATATATACAGTTTTAAGAATTTGTCGTAAGAAATTTACGACAAAACACTCGAAATCTTATATCCTGCACTATTTCAATTATTTTACTCTCAACAATCAACAGCTTTAGCAATTGTTGCATTGTCTTCTTTACATATTAATTTTGCATAGGATAATATTTTATGATTAAGGTTACGATGGGCCACTTGAGGGAGTGGGTTATGAGACCCCTGAGACGGAGGGCCCGATTGACCCAATGCTAGTTCCGCCACTGCTCGTAGTTCTTGGTTCTCACGATCATAAATAATACGACTTTTAGTAGGATTATGGATTACAAGTTAAAATCCAGAAGATTAATATCAGAATAAAGATGTTATCTATTATCGTGAATAAATGATGTGGTAAAGAGCGGCTCCTTTTAGTTACTTTTAAGAAAAAAATGACAAGTTCATGAATGAGTTTGTAATTGTGTAAATAACACTGCCCAACACCAATTTTGCTGATTTAATTCTAACACCTGTTTTTAGGTAACTTTGGTGTGCTGATTTCAAAAATCACCTTAGTTTTTGCCTATCACTTCAGGTTTTCGAGCAATCAAATACGGATATTTTGGAGATATCGCATTTTGGCAGGGTTATGCTCAATTTTTTTTCTTTTCAAAAAATAAGTTTTTACATACTCAGAATCAGCATGGAAAAGTAAACAATTGTGCAGGGAGTGAACTTTAATATACTGTACAATGGTAATATTGACACATAAAGTGATTAAAAGTGTTTAAATAAGCAAAAAATGAATCCATATTAAAGCAAGCACGGGACCAGTTTTCTTAACATTGTCTTTTTCTTGTTTCCTTACTTTTCAGTGCTGATAAATTTTCTCTTATAGGACTTCCTAGAATGAAAGATGTCAAGACAATCTCTTTGCAGGTTCCAGCAGTAGTCAGCCATCATATGGGTATCCCATCTTCCTTGGTATCGTTCTTCCATCACTTTGATATCTTGGTGGAACCTTTCACCTTGCTCTTCACTAACATCACCAAGATTTTCTGGAAATTTATCCAGATGACTGTTGAGATAGTGAACTTTAATGCTCATGTTGCAACCCAACTGCTGAAAGTTTACAAGTAAATCCTTTACAAGATCTTTATAATTTTCAGACTCTTTGTTTCCTAGGAAGTTCTTAACTACTGCCACAAAAGCAATCCAAGTTCTTGCCTCCGTTTCGGTCATTGAGTTACTGAACTGCGGATCTTTCATCAGTTTTCTTATCTGGGGACCATCGAATATACCAGCTTTAAGCTTCAAAAATCATCAATTTTGATAAGCGCCCTTCATGGATCACCCAAAATAGGAATATTGCATTGCACGAAAACCTGATGTGATGGACAAAATCTAAGGTGATTTTTGAAATCAGCACATCAATATTATCCAGAAACAGGTCTTAGAATTAAATCAGCAGCAAAAAATTTTTTTTGTTGGGCAGGGTAATAATATGTATTTCAACCCAAGTAATGTAAGCTATTTAAATTGCTTCGTTAATACGTAAACGATAATTAACTGACTTGAAATTGATATTTTGCAAAATTTGATTGTAAAATATAGCTTTTGGTCTTTTTACGTTGCATTTGGGACATATGAAAATACTTGGATAACCTCCACAGGCCTAAATATAATGTTAGGTAGGATTGGGTAGTGTAATGTAAACAATGCATATCATGTTAAATATCATGAATTAATTATAGAGTAATTTTAGTAATCATAATTATCATTATTATATGCGTATCTGTGATAATCTGTAATATATATATATATATATATATATACACACATTTGGTAAACCTTTGATAAGCTTCCGCCCGAATTGTTCATTCTGACGAAGGTCAAGCTTTTCACTCCACCTTAGACCTACAGTTTAACGTGGAATCCGAACCACGCCCCACCAGCAGCCCAGCGTCTAGGCCACCCAGGGTACCCATTTAACTACCAACCACTTTCTTTATTGTGTGGAAGGATGAACAGCTGGGTTTTGCTGCGCGCCGGCTGCAGTCACCGGGTCTCGAACCCAGGGCCGATGGATTCGTAGTCAGCGACGCTAACCACTACACCACCGAGGCGCATTTGTGTGTGTATATATATATATATATATATATATATATATGGGGCCTTGGAAGGGGCAAATATGTTACTAAAACCTTCGCTGGTTCTCCCTTAATGTGTACATGAAATTTGGTTCAGATTATAGCCGTTTAGGAGTGTAGAAACGAAAATCAGACAGACAGTCACCATCACCATCACCATCTCTCTCTCTCTCTCTCTCTCTCTCTCTCTATATATATATATATATATATATATATATACCTTACCTTACAAAGGTTCCGCGCGATGAGTCCTCATTTCGCGAAGGTCAAGCTTGTCGCCCCTCCTCTCGAGTTGGCCTGGTGAAGTAGTGAGTTGGATTCTTGCGCTCTCCACCTCACATAGCCAGGTACGCCCGGCTCATCGGGGATTGTTCTGAGCCAGGCGTCTAGTCTTCTTTTGAAGATTTCCACTGCAACTCCCTTCGTGTTTCTTAGGTCTTTGGGCAACTGATTAAACAGTTTTGGTCCTCTCACTACAAAACTATTTTCTTTCAGGGTTAAGGATGTTCCCTGTCTCGCCTTCAATTTGGGAATACGACACAGTCTACCGTTTCGACTTTCCACCGTTGTTTGGCGAGTTACAGTCAGAGCTGGGCAGTATTTAAATACATTTGTATTTAAATATGTATTTAAATACATTTGTGTATTTAGAACTGTATTTATAAATACATTGTTTTTCATGTATTTAAATATAGTATTTAAATACTTTAATGAGTATTTAAATACAATGTATTTAAATACTCAAAATATAAAAATGTAAATACTTTTACTGGTTTAATACACGTTATGTAGTAGCACAGTACGACGCGTCGACAGTGTAGTACAGCATGGTTCATGTTTCAACAGTTTGGGAAAACATCCTCTCATAAAAAGACTGTTCCTCCGCTATAACACGACATTACCATCTTCGGCACCGGTAGAGTGAATATTCTCATTCGCGGGAATCACTTTGACTCCCAAAAGAAACTCTCTTTCAGACAAAACTTTTGAAAGATTGGTTTTGATCCGCAGCAACCGTGAAATCTAAGAGAATTCGTAAGGTGCCTTATGTTTATGTTTACGTCTTATGTTTACGTTTATGTCTCATCTACTCATTAATTGTTACTCATTTTGCAATGATATAATGAGTATAATATGTCACTAGTTGAACATCGTAAGTTCTAAGTTCTTTTGTTTTTGTTTTGTTCTAAAAAGGGAAATATATACTGTAATCGGAAATTAGATTGTACTATTTCTTTATCCTTTATCAAGCATTTTATATTGTTGTTACTCATGAATTAGTGAATGCATATGTTAAAATGTGTATGTATTTAAAATGTATTTACAAATGTATTTAAATACAATTGATGTATTTTGTATTTAGTATCTAAACACATTCGTAAAATGTATTTAGTATTTAAATACATTTCTTCCATGTATTTAGTATTTAGTATTTAAATACATTCAATGTATTTATTGCCCAGCTCTGGTTACAGTATAGGGTTCAGAGTAAGATTAGGGACTGGTTTCTCCATTATTTTCCAAGTGTAAATAATGGTATATCTCTCTCTTCTCCTTTCCAGTGAATATAGGTCTAGTTCTCGAAACCTTTCCCAGTAATTTAGTTCTTTGCACCCATTGATCTTGGCTGTGAAGCTTCTCTGGATCCCTTCCAGCTGTCTAATGTCTTCTTTTTTATATGGGGATGTTAGGACCGAGCAGCATTCCAATTTAGGTATTATCAGGGTTTTCAATAAAGGAATCATTACATTCCTATCCCTACGTTTAAAGGTTCTCAATATCTGACCCGTTATTCTCTTTGCTCTGTTTACTGCTATCTTATTTTGTGTTTCAAATTTCGTATCATCTGTCATTACAACCCCCAAATCTTTTGCTCTGGAATTTCTCTGAATTTCCTGTCCATTTGGGGTATAATATTCCATGGATTTTAGGTCCTCTCTTTTTCCGTACCGTAATAGCTGAAATTTCTCGGTGTTAAACTTCATATTGTTGTCTTACGTCCACTTGTAGATTCTGTTTATGTCGGTTTGTAGAGATCCTATGTCTTCTGAGTTTCTTATTTTTCTACTGATCTTTGTGTCATCCGCAAAGGATGTTACTGTGCTGTCTCTGGTAACGTCCTCATCTATGTCAGTTAGTATGATTATGAAGAGTAGTGGAGCTAATACTGTTCCTTGTGGTACTGAACTGAGGACCTCTGATTCCGATGAAGATACTCCTTGTACTGTAACGACTTGCCGCCGCTCACTAAGGAAATTATATTTCCATTTCACTACTTTTCCTGTTACTCCCATATATTTCAGTTTATGTATTATGATTCCGTGGTCACACTTGTCGAACGCTTTGGCAAAGTCTGTGTATAGTACATCATAGTTTTCATTACTTTCAAGTGAATCAATAATGTTGTTGTAGTGTTCCATTAGTTGTGATAAGCATGATCTGCCTGACCGAAACCCGTGATGGTTATCAGTGAATTTTTTTCTGAGTTTCCAAAAAATCATAGATTTTCTGTCTAACTATTCTTTCAAATATTTTAGTGAGATGGGATGTAAGCGATACTGGCCTATAGTTTTTGGCCTCGGATCGATCTCCTCCTTTATATATTGGGACTATGTTCGCGCTCTTCAGGATGCCCGGTATTTCTCCCGTGTCTAGTGATCGTCTCCATATCCAGTATAGGGGCTCAGCGATTGCATTCTTGCAGTTTTTGATCAATGTGGCATTCCATTTATCCGGTCCTGCCGCTGAGTGTGTTTTTAGTTTCCCATGATTTGTGTAATATCATCTGTCGTAAAGTCGAAATCCATTATACTTTCCCTTGTGGTTCTTCAAAGAACGCGTTTCTATCGCATATCAATTTGTCAGTTTTTGGGATACTGAAAGATGATTCGTACTGAGCTCTTAATGTTTCAAATACTTCCGTTAGATCATCAGATAAATCACTGTTCTCATTTTTTAGAGGTCCGATAGTCGCATGGTTTTTCGACTTTCTTTTTGCGAAATTATAGAAGTACTTTGAGTTAGCCTTTATCGCTTCTATAGCGTCATCATCATCTTTTTCTATATGTTTCTTGATTAGTTACAGCTTCCCAGCTTATAGCTTTGGAGTGAAAATTAAAAATTTCGAATTTGCTTCTTTCTGTTGTGCGTGTTCTTTCCTTTCCTATTGCCTTTATATTAGTTGTTATTTCAATAATGTTGTGGTCCGATATCATAGTTGGGGATATTTCTACATTATCAATTAGATTACTGTTGTTTGTGAATACCAAATCTAGGCAGTTGTTTTTCTTGTGTTTTTGGTTATTTCTTGCGTTAACAAAAATTCATCAGCTAGAGCTAGTAGCATTTTTACCTGCTCCTGGTCTTCTCGTGTGCCCCTCTTGTCCTGATGCATACATACATTTTTTCCTATCCTTTTATATTTCATGAATGGGAAATTAAAATCACCACAGAGAAAAATATTTGGGGTTGGAGAGTGTAGATCTTTTACCAAGTTTCTTACCTCTGTAATGGAATCTGTGATGGAATATATATATATACAGGGTGTTTCACAACCGGTCTGCCATACTTTGGGGGGTGATATCGAGTAAAAAAGTTAATACAACATAGGTGCTATTTCCAGCCGTTGCAGAGCTACGGACGTTTTAAGATGTACAAACAACAAATCCCTACATGTGTGTAATTCGATAGATGGCAGCACTGGTGGTAGTTTCGGTTAACGAAGTTACCACTACTAATCCTCAATTTTTTCTTTCAGTCGGTTCTGATATGTGGTACGAAACACGGTGTTGCGCTAAGGTGAACAATCAAAATGAATCAACAGTTCACACCCACTGAATATGCTGATATCCATTTCATTTATGGATTCTGTGATGGTAACAGCAGAGCGGCAGTTGAGGAATATCGAACACGTTTTCTGAACCGCCGAATACCGAACAGGCAAGTGTTTAGTGACACACACACACACACACACCACACACACACACACACACACACACACACCAGAGATTAAGGAAAACAGGGACAATTGTTCCACGTTTCCAAGAACATGTAGCATGACGGTCCGTTGCTGTGGAGGAGCGGATACTGGACCTAGTACAACGTAGCCCAACTACCAGTGTTCGAAGGATTTCTAAACGAATTGGTGAATGCGCATCGCGAGTATGGCGAACCATACATGATGAGGGTTTGTATCCCTATCATTTGCAACGTGTGCAAGCTCTTCAACCGGTGATTACGATAAACGTGTCCAATTTTGCCACTGGATGGTTATGCATCGCCAAATTCTTAATCGTATACTGTTTAGTGATGAAGCACAATTCATTCGGGATGTAATTAACAATGGATGAAATTCCCACTTGTGCTCCGCCGATAATCTCCACGGTATCGTTGAAGGAAACTTTCAACATCGATTCTCGGTGAATGTTTGGCCGTTCGTTTTGGAACAACGATTAACTGCTGATATTTATCTGAACTTCCTGACGAACGAATTGCCGCTTTCGATGGAGAACGTGCCCTTGGAGACAAGGCGCAGGATGTTCTTTCAGCACGATAGGGCGCCACCACATTTTGGTCGTCATGTGACGGATTACTTGAATCAGCAGTACGGGAATCGTTGGATTGGTCGTGCTGGTCCAATATCGTGGCCAACGCCGGATTTAGCAGTGTGGGTTGCGAGTGACTGATAGACTTTCTCTCCATAAATGCAATTGCTGGCAAATAATTTATTGTTTTCAGTATATTACAGTTGTAAACAACAAAAAATAAACAAATCATCAAACTAAAACTAAACGATTCATCTTGCTTGAAGGTCTACGGTGAGGGGTAAGCAATGTGTAAAGTTACAATTTATCTTAGAAACTAATTACAGAGACTAGATTAATTTACAGAATTGCCTTTCTTGTTTTTCTAGCAGCAAATTTGTTTATAAGATCTGTGAAATCAAGGCTGCGCAAAATGTCATATTCAATGCTCATTGCTCATCAAACACAACCAGTTGAATCTGCTCTGAGTCATCGTAGTGCGTAGTTCAATTTTGATGAGTTTCAGCTTTGAGAAAGATCTTTCACCACTACAGTTGCTGATCATCAAACTCAGGTACATACGAAGCATTATCTCAACATTTGGAAAAGTAGCTTTCAAATTCTTATCACATATAAGACTGTACATGAACTTTTCCAAACTGCTACATTACTTTTTCTCATAAAAAAACAGTTGAACAACTTTACGAAATTGAATCATTTCATCACCAAGACTATCTTCCAAGTCTGAAGGGTATGTTTGAAGTACATTCACTACAGTTTCTCGAATTTCCTCATCAGTTAGTTTAGTCATGAGTTAGTCGCCAGTTAGTTTATGTGGGGGCCATGGTGCATCTGCACCACTTGCACCATGGTAAATCCGGCTCTGATCCTGGCCCACGAGATCTCCGGACCTAACCCCGTTAGATTTCTTTTTATGGGACCTTATGAAAGAGATGGTCTACAAGACCACAGTACAAACGAGAGAGGAACTCTTGCGTCAGATTATGGATGCCGCTGCTTACATACGAGAATACCCCCGAAATAATTCAATGAGCAGTGGACTTTTGTTTGGAACGAGAAAGGCTGTGCATTGAAAACCGAGGAGGACATTTTTAACATTTATAAGGTGTATATCATAAAATGTAACAATAAATACATCAGATTAATAATCTCGTTTATTTTTTTTCCGCGCACCGCAAAACATCCGGAGCTCCGCAACAGTTGGAAATAGCACCGATGTTGTATTAATTTTTTTACTCGATATCACCCCCCAAAGTATGGCAAAGTATGGTGGGTATATATATATATATATAATATATATATATATGCGCCTCGGTGTTGCAGTAATTGGTTGGTAGGTACATGGGTACCCTGGGTAGCCTAGTGGTTAAGACGCTGGGCTGGTGATTGGGAGGTCATGAGATCGAGACCGGACGGGGACTTTGTAACTTTTGACCGCCCGTGATGGGGCGTGGTTCGAATTTCACGTTAAAGTGTAGGTTTAAGATGGCTTGACAAGTTTGACCTACTGTAGATCAGAAAGAACAATTCAGGAGGAAGCAAAATCAAGGTTAACCAGGGATATATATATATATATATATATTAATATTATACGTATATATGTTACAGTCAATGTCTAAAATCAGGAAATTTGTAAATTGACTGAAATTTTAGGCAATGTGTCAAATTGATGATACACACGAAACCTGACCTACCTAACCAACCTAATGAATTTTTAGGCAGCATACTGGGAAATACCAGTGGGCATGCTTATGCAGCATTACCAGAAAGGTTAGGTTAGGTTAAGTTAGATTAGTTTTTTGTGTATCATCAATTTGACACATTTCCTAAAACTTCAGTCAATTTACAAATTGCCTGATTTTAGACATTGACTGTAACACATATATATATATATATATATATATATATATATATATATATATATATATATATATATATATATATGATACACACAGACAGTGCATGGAACAAGGAACTCTTCTGGGATAATTAAATCCACTATAGTCCGAATAAGTAATGGTAAATGACAAATACCATAGTTTTTCTTTTCCATGATGCTAGCCCGACGTGGGCAACGGGTCACTCGCAAAGAGGTCCCAAATATAGCTTCCCTCACCAGCTATCTGCAAAGCAGACAGGATCCAGCTTTGGGACATGGATCTAGGGTTTAAAGCACCTAGCCATGCTACATTTAGAACCTCAATATAAGCAAAAGACTCGCTGACTTCACGTCAGATTGAATGCATCAAAGAAAAAGAAAAAGGGGTAACTATTATATTTTTAGCCAAAAACCAAAACTTAAACCTCAACTGGCAGAATTGAGCGTCCACTTTTCAAGGCACATAACATGTCCGTTTCAAGATGGGAATGAACTCAGAATGGTCCCCTGAGTTTTTTATGATACACACAGACAGTGCATGGAACAAGGAACTCTTCTGGGATAATTAAATCCACTATAGTCCGAATAAGTAATGGTAAATGACAAATACCATAGTTTTTCTTTTCCATGATGCTAGCCCGACGTGGGCAACGGGTCACTCGCAAAGAGGTCCCATAAATATAGCTTCCCTCACCAGCTATCTGCAAAGCAGACAGGATCCAGCTTTGGGACATGGATCTAGGGTTTAAAGCACCTAGCCATGCTACATTTAGAACCTCAATATAAGCAAAAGACTCGTTCTAAATGTAGCATGGCTAGGTGCTTTAAACCCTAGATCCATGTCCCAAAGCTGGATCCTGTCTGCTTTGCAGATAGCTGGTGAGGGAAGCTATATTTATGGGACCTCTTTGCGAGTGACCCGTTGCCCACGTCGGGCTAGCATCATGGAAAAGAAAAACTATGGTATTTGTCATTTACCATTACTTATTCGGACTATAGTGGATTTAATTATCCCAGAAGAGTTCCTTGTTCCATGCACTGTCTGTGTGTATCATAAAAAACTCAGGGGACCATTCTGAGTTCATTCCCATATATATATATATATATATATGGGAATGAACTCAGAATGGTCCTCTTTGCGAGTGACCCGTTGCCCACGTCGGGCTAGCATCATGAAAAAGAAAAACTATGGTATTTGTCATTTACCATTACTTATTCGGACTATAGTGGATTTAATTATCCCAGAAGAGTTCCTTGTTCCATGCACGGTCTGTGTGTATCATATATATATATATATATAATTAGTGATGTAGGTCACATCCGCATCCGCATAACATCCGCACATTTTCTCGCATCCGCATCTGCATCCGCACTTTGGACTGCGGATGTCGTGCGGATGTGGACCGTTGAGATAAAACGTCATTAATAAGTGGAAATTATCAAATTCTTCTATAATAATAGAACTAGTTCATTGTGCGCAAAAGTGATGCAAGCGACAAGACGAGAGGCTGTTCTTGTATGAAGTTACTCTCTTGCAACCTACTTAGATCCACGTTACAAAGCTAAGTTATTTTCACCTAGTACATTAGAACGAGTTAAATCATCACTTGGCAAAGCAGTTGAAGAGCTTCAATCTCTTGAATCTGTCGCTTCGCCACCCACCAAAAGAATAAAAGTTTCAGTGACAGAACCAACACCTTTAACAAGCAAATCTATCACAGAATCTCTCTCTCAGTTTCTTGAGTCAAGCAGCGATGACGAGACCTACGCGATGTCAAAAGATGTAGTAAAAATGATCGAGAGCTATCACCAAGAAAAACGCCTGGCTGCATGTGACAATCCTATTAGTTGGTGGAAAAATACGCAGAATATCTATCCATACTTGAGTAAACTTGCAAGGAAACATTTAGCACGTCCTCCAACAAGCGTACCAAGCGAGAGATTATTTAGCAGTGCTGGATTAATATATGATGAAAAGAGAAACAGACTGGCAGCAGAAAAGGCAGAAAAATTAATGTTCCTTAAGCATAACCTTCCTATAATTAAGTTTGAATATTAAACGATGAACATCTTAGTTTACTTTATTTTAATTACTCATTTATAAATATGCCTAATAAAACTTTAAACTTAATATAAATAGTTATCAAGCTAATTAAAGATCTCTTTCTATAAGGGTGGAGGTTGGGGAAAGAGGTCGGGTAACACAATTATGGTTTCTAATTGTGGCTGAAACTCAACAAAATATGACGAATTTATTTGCAGACGAATTCACTAATTGATTTCTATATTAGTTAGATGCTTGCTATTATTTTATATGTTCAGGGAAAAGTACAGCAATTATTGTACAATTAATCAATTATACTACATTATAGCTACAGCTCTCTCTATATAATAACTTATTATATACGTTAAACACAACAAATCTCGAATATATCCTAAAAAATAACGAAAATGTAGACATCCGCATCCGCATCCGCGGATATTGAAATCAAACATCCTCATCCGCATCCGCATCCGCGGATGTGAAAAAAATGACATCCGCTACATCACTAATATATATATATATATATATATATATATATATTATATATATATATATATATATATATATATATATATATATATTATTACAAAAGAAATAGACAGTTTCAAATATTTATTAAACCAAAACTATTTATGATATTGACATTTACTATGCACAGTTTTATAGAGAAAGTCTTGGAATATTTTACAGCAACTTACAGATGTTCGATGTGTGCACCCCTAGTCACACGGCATATATCAGCGCGGTAGTCGATTTCTTGCCAAATACGCGTTAGCATATCTTCATTAACACTAGCAACAGCTCTTGTGATACGTTGTTTCAGATCATCTAAATTAACAGGAAGGGGAGGGACGAACACCTTGTCTTTGACATATCCCCATAAGAAAAAGTCGCAAGCTGTTAGATCTGGACTTCGTGGTGGCCAACGTATGAGTGACATGTTGTCGGCTGTTGCGCGGCCAATCCAGCGCTTTGGAAGATTTGCATCGAGGTAATGTCGAACTTGCCGGTGCCAGTGGGGCGGGGCTCCATCCTGTTGAAAAATGAAGTTGTCACTGTCTTCGTGCAGTTGAGGCATCAGCCAATTCATTAGCATGTCGAGATGTCGCACATGCTCCACTGTTGCTCTAGGATTTTCAGTACCCCATATGCGAACGTTCTGTTTGTTTACCTTCCCACTGATGTGGAAAGTCGACTCGTCGCTGAAAATTAGACGCTCCATAAACCCATCTTCATCTTCACGTCGCTCCTGCATTTCTGTACAGAAATCACGGCGTGTGTTTTTGTCCTGGTCACTTAGACTTTGCAATATCTGCAGCTTGTAAGGAATCATTTTCAACCGTTTCCGCAAAACTTTCCAAACAGTCGGTTGCTTACGTACGACGTGGCTAAAACTTCAAGAGTTTCTCTACAAAACTGTGCATAGTAAATGTCAATATCATAAATAGTTTTGGTTTAATAAATATTTGAAACTGTCTATTTCTTTTGTAATAACCCTGTATATATAATTATATATATATATATATATATATATATATATATATATACAGGGTGGACGGAAAGTAGCTCCCTATTTTGGATTGGTAAAAAAATACGTATATTATCCATTTATTTCAGAAGAAATAATATGAAAAGGTAGGCATACATGGTAGGTTTTCTCTGAAATTCAATGTGGGCTCCAACTCTTTCCACCAGCTTCTGGAGCCGCCCAGGAATGGCGTTCACTGACTTTAGCAGGAACTCCGGCGGGATGGAGGACATGACTTCCCGAATTCGGTCCTCCAGTTCTTCCAATGTCCTCGGTTTGGTGCGGTAGACTTCTTCCTTTACCCACCCCCAAAGAAAGAAGTCGCACGGTGTCAAGTCGGGGCTCCTGGCTGGCCATTGATGTGGACCACGACGACCCATCCAACGCCCAGGGAAGTGGGCATCCAGCCACTCACGGACAACAAGAGCGAAGTGCGGAGGGGCGCCATCTTGCATAAATATCAGATCGTCGATGTTCTCCCATGTGCTGACAACCGGCCAGACCTCGTTTCGCAACATAGCAAGGTACCGCTCAGCATTCATGGTGTTGCGCAGAAGGAACGGGCCCACAACCTGATCTGAGGTCATACCACACCACACCGTTACACTGAACCGATTCTGCCGTTTTTCAGCGGTAACCGTGCGACTTCTTTCTTTGGGGGTGGGTAAAGGAAGAAGTCTACCGCACCAAACCGAGGACATTGGAAGAACTGGAGGACCGAATTCGGGAAGTCATGTCCTCCATCCCGCCGGAGTTCCTGCTAAAGTCAGTGGACGCCATTCCTGGGCGGCTCCAGAAGCTCGTGGAAAGAGTTGGAGCCCACATTGAATTTTAGAGAAAACCTACCATGTATGCCTACCTTTTCATATTATTTCTTCTGAAATAAATGGATAATATACGTATTTTTTTACCAATCCAAAATAGGGAGCTACTTTCCGCCCACCCTGTACATATATATATATATATATAAAATAATATTTGTCATATGGACTATAGTCTGCCAATAAACCTTTTCATTTTCATTTTCATTTTCATTTTCATATACATATATACATATATATATATATATATATACACGAGGACCACTCAATATATTTTGCCCCACCTTTTTTTTTCTTTCCAAGTTTCCTTGTAAGTTCCAGAAGTTTTGTACACAAGTAGTTACATACCTTTTTTGCAAGTTTTTATTTTTCCACATAGTCTCCATCCTTTTCTACGGCTTTCCTCCACCTCGAAACAAGGACCTTTATTCCTTGCTGGTAAAAGTCCGCTGGGTTCCGCTGGAGCCACCTTTTAACCACCACAACAACCTCATCGTCACTCTGAAACTTTCTTCCACCAATAGCATCCTTCATTGGCCCAAACAAATGGAAGTCTGAAGGTGCCAGATCCGTGCTGTATGAAGGATGAGGTAACACAGTTAAACGCATTTTTGTGATAGCCTCCCTTGTTTGCAAACTGCTGTGTGGTCTTGCGTTATCGTGCAAAAGAAGGACGTCTTCCAGTGTTATCTCCGGTCGAACTCGCTTTATACGTCTCTGGAGTCTCTGTCGGGTAGCAATATATACCTCCGAGTTGATTGGAATTCGTGAAAGGAATTGTGACTGTCTTCTGTCTCTTATCGAACGAACGACTCAGAAGCAATTTCTTTTCTTTGGGCTTTGTGATCTTCAGTCAGTTTTGACTTTCCCAGTTGCCAAATTATCGTATTCACACTTCCTTTACTAATTCCTAGCTCCAGTGATAGCTCCTTGTATGTGACGCGCCGATTTTATCGAATGATGCTGTAAGCACGTTGTACAGTGTGAGATGTCACAGCCGATGCCGGGCGACCGCTGCGTGGCTCATCATCGAGGCTGGCTCTCCCTCTCTCCGATGATCTCACACGTTTAGACCAGCACCCAACTGCGCTTCGATCAACAACAGTATCTCCGTAAACGTTTTGTAGACGTTTGTGAATATTTCCAACTGTTTCCTTCTCTGCGGTTAAGAACTCGATAACAGCTCTCTGTTTACGACGCACATCAGTGTCAGACGCCATTTTCGAAACCGCGTTAACCATCGGTTTGATACGAGGGCGTTTAAAAGCGGTTTTAGACAAGGAGGGGGAGGTTCAAACTGGAAAAATCCGATTATGTGAAGGGCAGAAAGTTCAAACTTACTGCCCAAAAGACATTTCAACCCCATGGCCTATTATTTAGCTAAAAAAAAAAATGAGGGGAAAAATATATTGAGTGCCCCTAGTGCATATATATATATATATATATATATATGAATAGAAACGACATAAGTATTAAGGAACGTTTCTGCACACGAGGAAGAGAAATCACGAATAAATGAAAAATGAGGCGAACCGCCTGGGAAACGAACCCAGGGCCTTCCAATTGCCGGTTGGATGCGCTACCATTACACTACGGACCTCGATCATTCACAAATCGAAATTCTCCTACATAGGGCAGAAACCAATGCCCTGAGAGGGCACCCTCGCAAATCGTGAATATGTGCATTTAACTGCGTGGTCATTGCCGTTAAATGCACATATTCACGATTTGCGAGGGTGCCCTCTCAGGGCATTGGTTTCTGCCCTATGTAGGAGAATTTCGATTTGTGAATGATCGAGGTCCGTAGTGTAATGGTAGCGCATCCAACCGGCAATTGGAAGGCCCTGGGTTCGTTTCCCGGGCGGTTCGCCTCATTTTTCATTTATTCGTGATTTCTCTTCCTTGTGTGCAGAAACGTTCCTTAATACTTATGTCGTTTCTATTCATTTATATACTGCGTGGTCATTGCAGTTAAATGCATATATATATATATATATATATATATAATTGGTATAATGAATGTGAAAAGTTGCAAAGATTCATTACTAAAAAGGAATTTTCTCATACTTGGAACAAAATTATGTAAATTATAATTTTGTGATAATAAATCTTCTTGAAGCGAAATTAAATATTTTTTACACTACTTATTAATTTTATTATTAATTTGTTAAAAATAATAATGAAAATTATGTTGAATTTCCTACATTTAAAATTAAGAAATAATAATTATTATTATTTTAAATAACTGCGAAAGTGGATATATATATATATATATATATATATATAATTTTTACTTTGGAATTACGAGGAAATTCACAATGCAATTTCCGCCTGCGTCAGCTGCTGGCAGCATCCGGAAAAATTTGTAGAATTTTCCCTCATTCACTATCTTCTTTGAATAAGCATGAAGTGTGAAGCTGGGGAACGTCCCTCTTTTGCCATTGTGTCAAACGTATGAACTATATTATGACAACGCTTCCAGATTTCAACATCATCAATTTTGAATCTCTTCTGACCAACAAAGCGAGTGGACGAATAGCGATTTGTACTCGTTTTTAAAGTTTTATAATCAGTTTTCTAAATAAAGAGTGTCTTTTGTTTTGAAATTTATATTAGTTAAAGGCTTTTTACGTTATGATATTGAATGTATCATGTTAATTAATTACGCTTAAGTGTGCCAACGAGACCACAACTCTAGGATGATTTTGGCGCTTTAAAAATTCGTAGGTTTCGCAGTTTCCAAGTTAAACAACTGATTTTTTAGCCTACGTTCCCTAGAACAGGTTTTTCCTTGTTAAATTTCTTGTCGATTGATACTGATTACATATTTCTACGTCAATTCCTTCTAATTATAGAGTTTGGCATGTGTGTGTGTGTGTGTGTATGTGTGTATGTGCGTGAATTAACCTACATCATGAATGGAATTTGAACGCCGATGTGAATCATGCGAATTATTTAAAAATCTTTCCTTCTGTTTATATTTAAATATTAAAATAAATTGAATTGTTCAATACCATTTAATTGATGATTGATTGGCATATTTAACATTGAGTCAAAAGTGGGACGTTCCCGGCTTCGCAACTCATCCTTCTTCAAAGAAGAGATGAAATATGCGAAATAATTCTACAAAATTTTCCGGATGTTGTCATTTTACGCGGTCAGAAATTGCAGTGTGAATTTCTTACAATATAAATATCTTTAGAAATATATTTGGTCTTTTTATTGTCAAATGCTCGGGAATTATTGTCATTTATTATTACAATAATTATATTTTAATGTTCAGATAAGAATGAATCAACTTTTAAGACGAAATATATAAATAGCAATTATCTTACACGAAACATTACTCTTCGTTTTTATTTCCATCGTGAAAGCGGGATCTGGCATTAATTAGACCTTGGCACTGAGGCACTGATTTGATTTCATATGAAGCGCTGGATGCTTACTTATATATATATATATATATATATATATATATATATATATATATATATATGGTTTAGCCTCTTGCGTAACAGTAAAAGTCATGTGACAGAAAGGGCTTACACAGCTTTACATGGAATTTGATCCACGGGTCGTTACATCATCTATATAATAAAGCTTACTTTTATTTAAAATTAATTCGATCTCCTACGTAGATATAATAATAATAATAATAATTAATTAAAAAAAATTGTCGCTAAAATATTATTATTAATTATTAATTTAGTTTGAATGTTAATGATTAAGACTGAATGATTTAAGTTTCATCCGGATATGGGAAACACCAGCATACAATGACGTCACAATTGTGCATTTTTTTTTTTAACCTCGTTTGTGGCTGTGGTTATTATAGCCAGGGGCATGAGCGTGTGGGTATAAATGAGCGGGCATTTCTTCTTCTACTTCGCCTTTAGTTAAAATGAAGCTTCGCATTCAGCGCAGATATGCACATACGATGTTTTTCCAAAGCCGGAAACATAAACATATATATATATATATATATATATATATATATATATATACTGTACTGTACATGCGCGCATCGGTAGCGTAATTATTAGCATCGTTGACTGGCCCCCAAGTTCGATTCTTCGCGACGACAGGCTGGCGTTCAGATCACCCGGTTGCTCATCCTTTCATACAAAATAATTGGTTGGTAGATAAACGTACCCTGGATACATTAGTGTGCTGCTGATGGGGAGGGCGTGAGCTCGAGTAATGGGTCGAGGTTCGGATGCCAATTTAAGCCGTAGATCTAAGGGTGGATAATAAATTTGACCTTCGTTGGAATGAACAACTCGGGCGGAAGCAAAACTAAGATTCATAAAGAATAACCTTTGGTTATTCTTTATGAATCTTAGTTTTGCTGATATATATATATATATATATATATATATATATATATATATATATATATAATCCCTGACGTCTGCACGTGAATGAGGTATCCTTGAAGAACTGTCCCAGTGTCCCTTGTTCTCGAGTCATCAAGGATGACGTACATATGTTGTTCAGGCTGTCAAGTTCTGCATGGTCTTAGCCTGTTTTCATCATTTATAATCCTTTACCAAGTTTATATAATATCAGTGTAAGAAATGTAAGCACAGTGCATGTCCGATGAATAATGAATGGGGGAGCAAATAAGTTTACATGGGGAAAAGTTCTGTATACTTTCCTTTCTGTGGTTTCGGTCAGTGAAACCGAACTTCAACTTTTAGATACAATATATACCACACACACACACACACACACACACACACACACATATATATATATATATATAATATATATATTATATATATATATATATGTATATATATATAATATATATATATACTGTATATACAGGGCGTCCCAAAAAAATGTATACACACTTTAAATACTTATAAAGGCAGTGTTTATTAAAATACATTTCATTTTCAAAATGTAATAGAATCTACAGACATTATTTAATTGTTTTGTCAACGCCTGTTTTCAAAACTGACGTCCGTTCTGGTCCAGGCACTGCTGATAACGCGAAGCAATGGAATCGCAAACATCACGAAACATTTCGTTTGGTATTTGTGTGCATTCTCGTTCAATGGCTGCTCTCAATTCAGCGACTGTTGCAGGTTTTATAGCGTAGACTTTGTCTTTTAAGTATCCCATAAAAAAAGTCTAGTGGTGTGAGGTCTGGTGAACGCGGAGGGTATTCTACGAAACCCCTTCGTCCAATCCACATCCACATCGTGCCAAGTACCACTCGCAATACTCCACTCTTCGGTCCGGATCATCATCATCTTCATTAATAGCATGGACTAATCTTGGAATGTAACTTTTCCATTGACAGCGCTTCAAAATGCGTTGGACAGACGATTCTGAAATTCCTACCTCACGACTCGCTTGCCGCACAGATTTTCTTGGACTTTGGTGATACGTTTCCAGTACTCTTTCTTGCTTTGTGGGGCTTGTCGATGTCCGTGGTCTTCCGGAACGCTTCTTGTGGACATTCTGAACAGTTCCATCGGCTTCAAACTTATCTCTAATTCGAGTGATGGTAAGTCGCGTTGGTGGATCTGTTTGAAACTCCCTCCTAAACTGTCTTTGCACTTCAACTGCGTTTTCACACTTCCAGTAGCATTTTAGAATGAATTTCCTTTGTTCAAAGCTTAGTCTGACTGCCATTATTAATTCTAATGGGTTTAACTTGGAAAGAAAGAAACATCAATTGAGCTATCAGCTGTTAAAGTGTGTATACATTTTTTTGGGACGCCCTGTATATATATATATATATATATATATATATATATACTCGTATATATGTATACGCGTCTCGGTGTTGTAGTGGTTAGCATCGTTGACTAGTGACTACGAATCCACCGTCCCCGAGTTCGATTCCCGGTGACGGCAGTCGGCGCGCAGCAAACCCAACTGTTCATCCTTCCATATAAAAAGTGGTTGGTAGATGAATGGGTGCTCCGGGTAACCTAGTGGTTAAGACGCTGGGTGCTGATCGAGAGGTCGTGAGATCGAGTCCAGGCGAGGACTTTTGTAAGTTCTGACGTCACATGGTGCGTCGTGGATCCGTATGTCTAAGGACGTTAAATCCATATGTCTAAGGTGGGTCAACGAGCTTGACCTTCGTCAGAACGAACAGTTCGGGTGTAAGCAAAACCAAGGTTATTCAAGGTGTGTGTGTGTGTACATTATAGAAATTTTTACGTCGCTGTCGCTGACGTAAAAAGGAAAATTGCTTTAGGAGATAATTAAGATAAAATAATAATAATAATAATAAAAATAATAATAATTAAGGTAAATAAATGTAAATATGTAGAGTCGCGAATAAAGGTCGAACGAATTTTTTTCTAATTTACATTTCGAAGATTCTTTCTCCATATCAATTAGATACAGTGCATTTCCTCGTCAGGTTTGACGAGTGTCGTCATCCGTTCTTCGATAACAATTCTCCTTCTTTTACGTGCGCACGCACGCACGAACGAACGAACGAACGAACGCACGCACGCACAAACGTACTGAAAACCCAACTGAAGTATCCAGTAGCTATTCGAAGGATTATGACGTCATTCAATGTAAACTTGTCTTTACAAGTAGAATTATTAGCACACTGGCATGTAAAACACGATTTTGTAAACAGTGAAGGGTTTTGCGTAGTGTACTTATAAATGAAAATTATATACATATACATATATATATATATATTATTTTACTTTTGTTACATTTGTACATACAGAGTACAAGGAACGTACAATGGATGTAACAAGATATATTTAAAACAAATCGATAAATGAATTGAATTGAATTTGAACTGAATAAATTTTATTGATAAAATAAATACAGTTCTGCAATTTTTTTTTTTAACATAAATAATTGTGAAATTGGACTATTTATTTTATTTATTTATTTTATTTATCTTTTTTTTAAGAATGCGGAATATGCAGGGTATTTCAGGTCGACCCTATAAGAAGCGACGAATTATAATATGTTGTTTTATTGTTATTATTGTTTACGTACAATACTATACAAGATAGGTTCTACCAAATACAAACTACAAATTCCGCTAATTTCCATATTTCTAGGGTCGACCTGAAACACCCTGTAGATTATTTAAAATGAGGTGAAGGAGGGAAAAATACTGTGAAATTAAGTACCAAATAGGCGTCTGTTGACGTTGGATGCTGCTTCCCATAGTACAGTATTGTATATTGATCTAAAGACTTGTTTCAGGAGTGCTGCTGCTGCTGCTGCACCCACTTTTGTAATTATGTACAGTATGTGGCTTTGGCTAATTTGTAGAATAAGTGTTTAGTGCGTTTTTTAAATGATAAGTTTACGTGAAGAGGGAAATTCCCAAAAGTTTGTCCGACTGCACTCGTTTTAGAGGGACTGAATTTATTCTATTTACATTTAGAGATATCATCTTTTTGTTTTATTTATTTAATTTTTTTTATTTATTTATTTTTTTGTAAACTCTGCCATGGGGAATGACATCTGGATTCCCATGCCGGTCCCAAGCCCGGATAAAAGAGGAGGGTTGCCACGACAGGCCTAGCAAGCCGGTGGTGTAAAAACCTTATTGCTCGAGAAACTCAAGAACCAGCCTCGGAACCAGGATTGATAAACAGATCACGGAACAAGGAAACGAAACTGGACACGAAAAATTAACACACACAGGATTAGATGCGGAACGATTAACATAGCAACTTATAGGGGGAAAGAAGATGAAATTTTGGACATTATGAGAGAACGGAAAATCGACATCTTGGGAATGGCAGAAACGAGGCATATGGGTGGAGAACTGGGAAGAGACTTGGGGGATGGATATGTGCTCATGTACAGAGGAGTGGAGGAGGGTCGGAGGAGGATGTACGGAGTGGCAATGATTATTGGACCGAGATTGTCCCCAAACATACAGACTGTAGAATTCATAAGCGAAAGACTAATGAAATGTAAGTTGAGAATTAGGAATAAAACATATATTCTCTACCAGGTTTATGCGCCACAACAGGGGCATAGTGAAGAGAAGACCAACTTCATGGAACTATTAGATGACAATTATGAAGTGGGAGGAGAGGAGGTGGGACTGCTTAGGGGAGATTTCAATGGTAGACTGAGTGGGAATGGAGAAGGAGGGAGTGGAGCAGGTAATTGGACCTTTCGGAGAACAGAAACGAAATGCAGAGGGAGAGAAACTAATAGATTTCTGCGTAAGGAACGAACTAAAGATCATGAACGGATTTTTCAAACACCAGGAGACCCATAAGTTTACGAGATACAGTTGGAACCAAGTGACAGGAAACTTTGACCAAAACTCCATCATAGATTACTTTATAGGCTCTGATAAGAGAATTGTTGGAAACGTCAAGGTGATACCTGGGGTTACGTTAGACTCCGACCACAGATTACTGATAGCAGATTTGAAAATGCAGAAAATAGTAGCAACGAAAGAGAAGAAGAGGAAGGTAATTAAGACAAAGAAACTGCAGGATGATAACATTAGAGTCAGATTCAGAGAGGAACTTGAAAGAAATATAGCTGAGATGAAGGAAAACAATGAATGGGAAACCTTGAGAGATTGTGGTAAGAGGGTTGTGGAGGAGAATTTGGGAACTGAGTGGGTGGGGAGAGGAAGAAGAAGACATACACCATGGTGGACAGATTTAGTGAGAGACGCAGTAAAACAGAAAACTATAAAACATTGGAAGTGGTTGAGGCAACATACACAGGAATCAAGACAGGAATATGTGCAAGCAAGAAATGAAGCTGAGAGGGAGAAGAAAAGGGCAAAACAAATGGCAATGAGGGAATTGTGAGAAAAGTTGAGAGAGGATGAGAAAGGAAACAAAAAACTGATTTATAGCCTTGCAAAATCTTATAGGAAGGAAAAGAAAAACGTATACAGTATTAAAAATGAAGCGGGAAATGTGATAGTGGAACCTGGAGCAATTAATAGACGATGGTCAGATTATTTTAAAGATCTATTGAATGGAGATCCAGACAGAAGAAGTGAAGGAAGCGGATGGAATATACCAGGAATTAGCAGAACAGGTAATTATTACCAGAGAATAAATGGAAGAGGCTGTTAATAAAATGAAGAATGGAAAGTCAACGGGAGTGGATGAGTTTCCGATTGAACTTATAAAGGAAGGAGGCGAAGCCATGAAAGAAAAAATTTGAAACCTGTTGAATAAATATTGGAGAGAAGGTCAAGTCCCCAGTGATTGGGGAAAAACATTCATCGTTCCAATATATAAAGGAAAGGGTGACTCAGGTAGATGTGAGAATTATAGGGGAATATCGCTTATTAATCATATAACAAAACTTTACGAAAGAATAATAGAAAAAAGAGCAAGGCAAATAATTTAATTGAAGCAAGGTTGGGAGAGGAACAGCATGGTTATCGAAAAGATAGAAGTACGGTAGATCTTATTTTTGGCCTCAGTTCTGTTATAGAAAAGGCATGGGAATTAAATACTAACATCTATGTAATATTCATAGCTCTTAAAAAAGCATTCGATACAGTGCCCAGAGGAAGAATGTGGAGATGTTTGGAGGAGATTTATGGGGTAAGGGGGACACTTCTTAGGGCTTTGAAAAGTTTGTATCAAGTTAGTGAATGCAAAGTAAGGACTGGACACACAAATGATGAGTGGTATGAAGTTAGAACAGGGGTGAAGCAGGGCAGTATTATATCACCACTCCTGTTCATAACCTACATGAACACAGTCATTGCAAGTTTCAAGCGACGTCATGAAATTAATAATAATGGAATAATGGCATATGCGGATGAATAGCATTCTGGACGACAGAGAGAGAAGATATAGAACAAGCTTTAATTAATTGGAATGGATGTTTGAAGGAGGGGGGCTATGGAAATGAATGTAGAAAAGATAGAAATATTAAGTGTATGTCGAAGAGAAGAAGGAGAATTTGGAGTTCAAATAGGAGATAAGGAAATAAGAAATGTTGAAAAATTTAAATATTTAGGGAATATGTTTACTAAAGAAAGCGGTAATATGCAAAAAATAACTGAAAGAATTGCAAAGTTTAGTAAAAACGTCGGAATGTTATACCCGCTACTGAGAGATGAACATGCGAGGTGCGATCCAAAAGTTCCAGGACCAGCAGCGTGGAGCACTAACAGGCCGTAGTACGGACTTGGACCGCTAGATAGCGCTAAATAGTTTTATCGTGAATCAGTATGCCGAGTGACACGGTGATACACGCACGCGTTTTTTTTCACGAGCTTTTTTGTGCGTTAGTGGTTTTATGCGATTTTTGCGAGAAGAGAAATAGCAGACTTGAAGAAGCAGCGCGTGTGCATCAAGTTTTGCTTCAAACTCGGCAAAACCGCGTCGGAGACTTACGAAATGCTTAAACAAACATTTGGTGATGACGCCATAGGCAGAAGCCAGACTTTCGAGTGGTTCTCGCGGTTCAAACGTGGACAAACGTTGGTTGAGGATTCCGAACGTTCTGGTCGGCCCTCAACCAGCAGAACTGACGAAAATGTTGAAAAAGTGCGTCAGGCCATCCACGAGGACCGTCGGCGAACAATTAACGACATCTGCAGCATCGTTGGCCCAGGGCCGTTTCTAGCCATTAGGGGGCCCTAAGTAGTATACCCATTTGAGATTGGGGTGTAGTTCCTCCAGTTGCTTCTGATGAATGAAGGAGAGAAGCTCCAATGCAGTCATGTTGTGTGAAGGTAAAGTCGGCAAGTTCTTAATTTCGAGGGCCAGTTCTCTTCCATCAATGTCAGAGTCAGCTCCAGAGCTCAGTATCTTAGAGAGCTTTTCACACTTGCAGGACAAGTCTTCTTTGTTCATTGTGGTGAAGTTTAGGAGAACCCCAAATATGTCCCTCACATCATCTAATGTTTTGAATCTCTCATTTATTGACCCGATGGCACAATCCACCACCACATTGAAAAATTTGACTTCCAGCCTCTTTAAGGCTTCTGTAAATGATTCGTCAGGAGCTTCGTAAGCAAAGTGTTTTTTTGTGGATCTGAGCCTCTTCTCCTTCAGCACAACCTCCACATTCATTTCCTCACATATGTCCCTAGCTACGACTTGTGCTGCAACAAAACCTGTGTTTCTGTAGCTGGTGAGTGAGTCTTTTGTTTTTGTGAGGAGGTTGACTGCCACATCAAACTGCATTGTAGGAGACTGCAGAAGTTTGCCCACATGGTTAACTGCATGAAGAACGTCATACCATACTACTGTGCAAATCTGAAAGCGATAAGACCCTACCTCCTCTGCAAGTGCTTATGCTTTAGTCCTGGCTATGGCATCTGTGGCATTGTTTCTGACTTCCAACAGGGCCTCTCTGATGTTGTGGCTTTGATATCGCACAGCCTCAATGCTCTTAAGCCGGCTCTCCCACCTGGTTTCACTCCAAGACTTGAGTATTATGTTCACGTGCTTCTTTAGGATTGTCTATCTCTGTGTAGCTGCTGCAAAAGGGTTGTACAATTTTTGTACGTTGCCAAAGAAGCTGATGGCATCTGTGGAAGCTTTAGCTGCATCAGCCACTACAAGATTCAGAGTGTGAGCCCCACATGGAACATAGAGTGCACGACAGGTCTTCTCTAATAACCTTGCCTGAACACCTTTGTTCTTGCCCTTCATGTTCGCTCCGTTGTCATATGACTGTCCTCTGCAGTCATCAAAGTGAATATTCAGTTCATCTAGTCTCTTCAGAATCAGAACTGATAAACCCAGGCCTGTACTTTCTGAAGCCTCAAGAAAGCCCAAGAAGTATTCTTTTATTTCTGGTACTTCACCCATTTTAACAGTTCTGATGATAATCGACATCTGTTCTTGGTGGCTTATGTCCAGTGGTGTAGTGCTGTGGGAACGCGTGGGAACGGCGTTCCCTTACTTTTTTTGGTAGACGGAACGGCGTTCCCTCACTATTTCAAATAAATCCGAACTTACAAATCTCTAACGTCATGAAATTTTAATTCCCACCCCCCTAGAAGAAATATGAGAAAGAATCATTAACTGTTTCATTTCTTTTAGCTTCGACTGAGGCAATGCTAGCCTATAAAGATCTGGTGAAACAGTCACCACGGCGTACCAGTTGTTAACTTTTTTTTAGTTAATCATTCCAGTTGTTAGCTATTTTTGTTGATCGTACTGGATGTCATATATCTAATGACACTGGAAATACTGCATCTTCAACCTTGGAATATATCCTAATATCCAGTGCATATGACCTCAAAATATCCCTGAAATTGGTCAGATTTCAAAAGATTTCCCGGGGGGCTTACAGTGCCCCCGGACCCCCAGCTGTATGGGTTCGCCGCGCTCGCCATTGTCCCCCCCGCATCTGAGTAACACTTTCAAAATGCGTTCCCTCACTTCTTTATTTAGCACTACACCACTGCTTATGTCTGGAGTGCAGTCTAAAATGAGTGAGTAATATTTAGCTTGTTTTATTTCTGCAACAATGGCATCCAAGATCTTCCCACTAATGGACCCAATGAGCTCATTTTGAATGATGTTTCCTAGGTAACTTGAATGACTATATTGGCCACTTTTGACTCTGCTGATGTGTTGTTTCATCACTGGATCAAATTTGGCAAGCAAATGAACCTCCTTCAAGAAGTTGCCATTGTCTCGATTGTACAATGTAGAGGAAGACCCCCTGAAAGCAAGGTTTCTCTCTGCCAGTGATTAGATTATACTTACAAGACGTGTGAGAACATCTCGCCAGCGTCTTCCCTCTACCTCCATTAATGACATTTCAGTTTGGTCAATGGTCCTCCTAGTTTTTAGCCGCAGTTCCAGATCCTTCCATGTTGCCATGTTATCTGCATGTTCTGAACTATTTTCATGGCCTTTCAGAAGCGAACTAACGTCTATCCAGTCTGAAAGTCCATCCGTAATTAGTTTGTACGACTTCCTTGAAAACACCTTGCAGCAGAAGCAATAAGGAGCATCATTCCTTCTAGAGTACATCAGCCAGCTTCGCTTTATTTTTCCCCATTAATTAATGTTCTGTACATGTAATGGTGATGAAAGCTTCTACCGTCCTCTCTTTTAGGGAATGTGAAATCTGGACTGATTTGAAATGGTGCTCGAGACACTAGATCTGTCTTCAAGGCATCTGACAGGACAACTGGCCAGTCATACGGATCAAGCGGTGGAGCAGATCTTGGTTCTTGTTGCTCAGTAGAAATGCCTGTGTGTGGTGTTTGAAGCTGAACAGAAGATGGGCCACTTGTTGGTTCATCAGGCTCTACTTCTACTGGTGTTTGAGGTTGCATAGAGGATGGTCCTGCTGTTGGCTCATGATGCTCATCAGGCTTTGCTGAGGATGGCTTTTCCAAATAGTTCAGTAGTGCTCCTGAGAAGAACATAACATTACATATTCTGTTAATTTTTGCTAAAATACTCTTTATCTTGTTTGATAAATAATTGATCTGTATGAACAAAATTTGAGGTGATGTGATCCATTAAATTTCACATTTCGAAATATTATAAATATTACAGAGACTAGCTTACTCTACAGTCTACACGATTCCTGAGCACTTGCCTAGCTGATGGTCTACCTAACCTAGTTGCCTGAACTGTAATCATAAGAATATACAAGTGGCACACCTCACCTGTGCTACTGGAAAGCTTCTCCTCCTCTATTTTCTTCTTTTTCCGTTTTTCAGCTCCTAATGGATAATGTCGTTTCATTTTCCAAGATGCACGAAGTCACATCTAGTTAACCACAACTAATCTGCTAAATAATAATAATAATGATGATAATAATGATGATAATAGTAATAATAATAATAATAAGGATAATAATAATAATAACAATAATATTAATAATAACTTGAGCTATATTCCTATTCTTGCCCACTGAGCTATGACCTGGGAGCCTGTCCAGGGGCCCCCTAGTAACAGCGGGGCCCTAAGCGGCCGCTTAGTCTGCTTATGCCAGGAAACGGCCCTGCGTTGGCCTATCGTTTGGTTCATGCCAACGCATTCTCACGGAGGAACTCAACATGAGGCGGAAGTGGGATATCAGACGCGAGTTTAGCTCTCACTTCAGTGAAATATTTCACTCTTATTACACTTCCAAGGTACTTAATTAACATTTGTTAATTGCCTACCATTTACTTCTATTCTGATTTCTTCTTCTTCTTCTTCTCGTCTTCTCATCAATAATGCGTTTGGTTTTGAGGTGTTCATTTCCTTTCTTGCCATTTTGAAGTAACGAGTCTATTATTCTATCGCTTCTATTGCTCCTAATTTGCATTTATAATCAGCTATTGAATATTTAATGATTTAAGTTTGTTTCGGTAGTGGTGAATGCGTTGGCCTACTTCTTTTGAAAGTAAATCTTCCTTCCTATTTTTGTATATTTCGTTTTTTAATGTTTGTTTTTTTGACATGGGGTCAACCAGGGGTTGTTTATACTAACCATAGCTATATATTTGTTAATGATGATGCATCAGGATTCATTAAAAGCGATCCACAATGTTTCCTGAAACTTTTCAAATTTGCTTCTTATGTAGGTCATCATCACTGGAATCGAAGTTTGCAGAGTATAATTTTGTTTTAAATTTACTTGGCTCACCACGTTTGTGTTTCTGAATTTAATATTTTTGTAATTTACAGTTTTAGTCTTTGTTCTGATTGCGATATAACTTAGGAGGTGATCAATTATGTCTACAAGAGGTGTGCTTGTATCGTTATGTTTTGTGGGTCTATATCTGTTCACATGTGGTCGATGAGAGACGATTTGGTTTGGTCAGTATGGGCAGTGATGGGCATCGATACATGAAAATCGCTAAAGCGATACCGATACATCGATACATGAAGAACGTCTTAGGCGATACCGATACGCCGATACTTTCTAGATGTCTTAAGCGATACCGATACCGATACATGCATCGCCGATACATGTATCGCCGGTACATTTTTATAATTATTCATTTAATATGTAGGTATTAGATATTATTGTTTATACTAGTAATTTGTACGCACTGTAAGTAAAATCAACGACATTTTAATGGGTTTTATAGATGTAAATAAAACAATTGCTTTATTTAATGAAAGTATGTTTTAATTTTGTAGGATACATGAATGACTGAAAATATTACACTAACAATTAAAAGTAATTACTATTACCCTTCAAAAATACCAGCTGGCTAAACATCTGGTCAGACAGTCTATTCCTTTTTGGAGCGTGAATGTGACCAGCCAAACTAAACAACCGTTCTACAGGAGCAGAGGATGGTAGTGGTGTGTTATACTTCAGGAAGACCCGTAGAATTCCTGGGTACTGCCTCAGAGATTGGAGAGAATGACTTCCGTCACCCAGATACTGTAAAACTTCCATCTCAGTGGAATCTTGGGTTGCAGAGACATTAGTGGAAGCAGACTCATAATAGAAGAAATCATCTGCACTTCCGTCAGATGCAGCATCACTTAGTTGTTGCTGGGGGTCTGCTCGCTGAGGCTCTTAACAGCATTAACCAACATTTCTTGAACCCTCTTTTTGACAATGTTAGTATTAAATTTGCCTTTTATTGTCATCCACTTTAACTTGAACAGAGGATTTGAAGACGATGCCAGTATTGCTGCTTTACACTCATGCGACGCATCAAGGCACAGAAACTTTTCAAACCGCTTAGTGAACCCTACTGTGACTGCATTGAGAAGTGGCTGACAATGACGCAATGCCTCCGAATTCAAACGCTCTAGCTTCTTCTCTACAGCTAACAATGTTTCTATATTATGGTTAATTAATCTCAATAACACAAGTACAAAGGTGTTTAAACGTTGCGCCGTACTGTGTGACGTGACCAGTAGAGTAGTACTGTCATTAAATAAATATTTAATATTATTATTATTTATGTATATTCATAAATATAACTCAGTAGTGTCATATTATAACATCTATTTAAATATTTAAAAATTCTTATTAATGTATCGATGTATCGAAGTATCGATTTTTTTCGATACATTTAAGAAAATTGACCTTAGCGATACCGATAAATCGATACTTTTGTCAAGTAGCTAAAGCGATACCGATACCGATACCGATACAAAAGTATCGATCGATACGTATCGGCGATACATGTATCTAGATCAGTGGTTCTTAACCGGGGGGGGCGCGCCCCCCTAGAAACAGGAATTTCTCTAATTGTATTTGTTATTCTCTTAACGAGAGCATGGGCTAATATTGAGAAGTTATTGAGAATGTTATTTTGATTGAAGGGGGGCGTGGAGGGAAGGACCAATTCCTAGAGGGGGCATGGTAGTAAAAAGGTTAAGAACCACTGATCTAGATACTGCCCATCACTGAGTATGGGGCATGTCGGTCAGTTACACATAGTCCTGTAGCCTCGGCTAATCACTGTGTTCCACAATGGTTTGAGGCGATAGTTCTTTTTTATTTTCGTTATATCTGCGAGTATATTAAAATCACCGGCGATGAAAATGAACGAGCTCTTTAGAGAGTGATGTTCGACTAGAAAGTCACTAGATCCTGCAAGCTAGGTGCTTATTTACTTCTTTAAGGTTCCGTTAGGTGGTGTTCTATATGTTGCGAATATAATACAAGTTATGTTGAAGATAAGATTTAGCGCGCATATTGCGCTGAGAAGTTCTACAATACAAAAGTGGGTCAAGTTTTGTGTAGTTGATGTTCATATATATATATACAGGGTAGCGCAAAAGTCGCGCATCATAGGAATTTTCAGTGTTGATAATAATATATTATTTTTTTCTTTTAGATAGGGGATGACTACGAAATTTACAACAGACGAGAGGGTGAGCTTGGTTTTAATGCATGGCATACCAGGTACTACAATTCGATGAATCGGTACAGAATTTAAATTCTGTACCGATTCATCCATTGGATCACTTGAAGATCAGGGCCCCCAGCCTTCTTTAGTTAGCTTTACAAAGCTAACTAACGAAAATATCACGACCTAACCTAACCAATCGTTAGGTCAATTGTACGCCCTTGACGATTGGTTAGGTTAGGTCGTGATATTTTCGTTAGTTAGCCTTATAAAGCTAACTAAAGAAGGCTGGGGGCCGATTCATCCATTGGATCACTTGAGATCAGGGCCCCCAGCCTTCTTTAGTTAGCTTTACAAAGCTAAAACGAAAATATCACGACCTAACCTAACCAATCGTTAGGTCATTGTACGCTCTTGACGATTGGTTAGGTTAGGTCGTGATATTTTCGTTAGTTAGCCTTATAAAGCTAACTAAAGAAGGCTGGGGGCCCTCATCTTCAGGTGATCCCATCGATTTGTTGTACCTGGTATTCCATCATTAAAACCAAGCTCACCCTCTCGTCTATTGCTAATTTCGCAGCCATCCCCTACCTAAAAGAAAAAAAAAATATATTATAGTCAATACTGAAAATTCCTATGATGCGCGACTTTTGCGCCACCCTGTATATATATACAGGGTGTCCCGTAAGTCTGGACCCATATGGATTTATAATATATTTTTTTATTATGTTGCAGGTAAACCATGTCACTGACTAGAGAGGAGAGAGTTCAAGTTATTTTGCTGGTCGGGACCCGCAGTCACCGGGAAGTGGCCGAAGAATTCAACAATATGCATCCAGACCGCTCACCAATCACACACAGATGTGTTGGCAAGTTGATAGCCAAATTTAAGGAAACTGGATCCGTAGCTGACAAGCCTCGCAGAGGACCTTCAGGACTGTTACGAAACGAAACCAGTACCAATGTGTTGGCTAGCTTCGCTGTCAGTCCCAAGAAGTCACTTCGACGCATGTCAAGCGAAACTGGACTATTTTGTAATTTTATTAATTTTGCCCTATGGGTCCAGACTTACGGGACAACCCTGTATATATATATATATTATATATATATATATATATATATATATCTATATATATTATATATACGTACAGGGTGTCCCGTAAGTCTGGACCCATAGGGCAAAATCAATAAAATTACAAAAATAGTCCCAGTTTCGCTGGACATGCGTCGAAGTGACTTCTTGGGACTGACAGCGAAGCTAGCCAACACATTGGTACTGTTTCGTCTTCCGTAACAGTCCTTGAAGGTCCTCTGCGAGGCTTGTCAGCTACGGATCCAGTTTCCTTAAATTTGGCTATCAACTTGCCAACACATCTGTGTGTGATTGGTGCGCGGTCTGGATGCATATTGTTGAATTCTTCGGCCACTTCCCGGTGACTGCGGGTCCCGACCAGCAAAATAACTTGAACTCTCTCCTCTCTAGTCAGTGACATGGTTTACCTGCAACATAATAAAAATATATATTATAAATCCCTATGGGTCCAGACTTACGGGACACCCTGTAGTATATATATATATATATACGATTTTTCATATAACCTAAGTGCAATTACAATCCACTTCACAGTAACACTATGGGAAAATTAACTTTGAAGGGCTTAAGTTTGTTATATTAATATCAATTTAACTACAAAATAGTTAGACTTGTACTCTATCATTTAGTAAAGATTTCCATAATGATCAAGTGCAATTACGGATATGAGAAGTCTAGCTCGTAATAAGTGGTGATGCAGTGTTTCTATGAAATCCGGAATGAATATGCTTATACCATGTCTGGTAACGCGGAAACACATGACACACTTGCCTACTGTATGTTTCACTTTTAAGATTTCAGTGAAATACTAATGCTTCTCGGAAAACCAACATATTCAACATAAAAAGAAAAAACTATCGTACACATTATTTTCTTGTCTTGACGTCATACAGATGATGTCGTCGATGACGTATTGTTGCCAGATGCATTATCATGTTTTTCTTTTTTTGAGTTGCACGGATATATATATATATATAATATATGATAGTTAAGTATTTATTATATACAATTTTACGTGTAAGAACTATAGGAATAAAGAGTATATTCAGTATTTAAGGATACACATCTTATAATATTATTAAGATAAAGTTAATATTAAAATGCTTATAAGACGTAGTTAAACAAATGCTTAATGATTCTGGAGACATCTTGCAACGTTGCACGATCCTGAGCATTTTGAAACGGGAAACCCGTAACCCGTGAGAATTTATCGACAATGCTAATATTTGCAGTAAAGATTTCGTCATTAAATTTCTAATACAACAAGCACCTTATACACATGTGTACTAGAGGATATATAAAGTACACATATAAATTTGTATGTACACTAAATACAAATGAAAAAAGAAATAGTTTAATGAGTGTAGTTCATCATTTATTTTACTCCTATCGTTACACAGAATATTGGAAACACACACACACACACACACACATATATATATATATATATATTATATAAAAGTGGTAAACTTTATTTTTTCTATATATATTCGTCAGAAAAAGTAGCATTGTAAGTTGTCCATGACATTATAAAATTATAATCCATATTTTATTTACAATGTTAAATCAAATTCATTTTTTGTACATATAATTTATTCCCCCCCCCCCCCCCCCCCCCTTTCGACCACTTTTTTTTTACTAATTTTTAAAAATTTTATCCAAAATATTACGAGTCACACAGGAGATGTGTGTGTGTGTGTGTGTGTGTGTGTGTGTGTGTGTGTTGAGGAAATTGTACAAGTCGAAGGTCTCGGGTTCGACAAGACATTCTAAATGACAAATTTCCTCTCGGTTAGGTTAAGTTTGGCCTAGTTAGGTTAGGTTAGGATAAGTGTCGGTAGAATGTTCCGTCGACAACACGGGTATAAGTCGTTTTAACCGACTTGCGAGGTTCTTCGTTCAGAGGAACACTGTAGTTCCGAGATATTTTTTCATTACTTTGGAATATTTACTCGTACGAGATAGGCAGCGAGACACTTTGGAATTTTTAAAATTGATATATCTCAAAAACTATTGGTCGGATGTAGGTCAGGTTGTGTTGACATTAGTTTTGGTTTAGTTTAATTTAGAAGGTGGTCTCACAAGTCGGATAAAACTAGCTTGGGTGTGTGTGTGTGAAAGAGAGACTTAAAATAAAGATGAAAATTCATTAAAAAAGAATGTGTAGTAACTAAAAATAAACGAAATATCTTTTTAGTGCACTATAATCAAACTAAAATTAATATTAGTAAAAGAGCTATGGAGTAAACCCTCCCCACCCCCACATCTCTCTCTCTCTCTCTCTCTCTCTCTCTATATATATATATATATATATATATATTATATATATATACAAAAGACATATTTATAAAACACACACACACCAAAACAAAGAAATGAAGTAAAACTTTTTTGATATAAACTCTGTAGAAGTTTCTTTCACATTTATTAAAATAAATAAATTAGTTAAAAGGTAAAAAAAAAAACCCATTTATAATAACCGAATGAAAAATAATGAAAAAATCCAATAATGTCGACAATCTTTTCTGAATTTAAAATGTAAATAAAAAATGTGGTTTCATGACATCATCCCTATACATTACACATTCTTTCATAACGTAAAAAAAGAAAAAAAATTCCACACCTTAATGCTACATACATATGTGTGCGTACTTTATTCATACTCATGTACGTAAGATATGTATGCGTTTGGTTCATAACGCATATGCAAGACAGAATCGCCACACACACACACACACACACACACACACACACACACACTCTCTCTCTCTCTCTCTCTCTGTAAGCGAATTAGTTGTTTAAGTGCATTTACCTAATGAAAGTAATAAGTTACTAGTAATAATGATGATAATAGCAGTTATGATAATAGTACTAGTGCTACTAGTAAACACACACACACACACACACACACATATATATATACATATATATAAACGCTGGGTCGAGGAAAGCCAAATACCCCATTTTGTACTGAGGTATGGGAATTAACCATGTTTATCTATTCTACATAAGTTATCGTTTATAATAATAATAATAATAATAATAATAATAGTGCGTACACACTGTGCGGGATGACTTAACAAAATTGGAAGATATAAAATTAGCAGAAAAAAACTAAACAGATAACTGAATTTAAATTCTAAATTTATACAAAAGGAAAATTATGTGGTGCAAAGTCGTGTCACTATATATATATATATAGAGAGAGAGAGAGAGAGAGAGAGAGTACACGCTACTAACTGATTTTCAGCTCTCTTATTTTCAGTGAAATTACATTAATATAAACAGTCAATACAACTATACAAAATGAAATCAGTTATTGAATACCAAATGCAGTACAGTATATGGAATAATCATTGCACTATATTCTGGACGCCCACGAGCGATCGTATGTCCAAATCGCTGTCGATTGGCGATCGGTGAGCACCATCGCACTATTGGCTCGCTGTAGTGCGATGCTGAGACTTTGGTGAATCCATCCTAGCTTCACAATTTCTTTTGGTGCGCGCGTGACATAAATTTAATGAAAGCCTAACTATATCTAGGCGGTCTCACACTCGTATTATAACGTAAAAAAATCATACAAACAATATTTTTTAACAAAATTTTTAGCCAATGAGAGTTAACAGTTACGTTTAAGCCCACTAGCCACTTCGATTTTGAATGCAGGTTCACAGTTTTACAGGCCGCCAATCCAAACCAAAGATTATATATATATATATATATATATATATATATGTGTGTGTGTGTGTGTGTGTGTGTGTGTGTGTGTGTGTGACACAAAATACGAAACTGACCATATTTTGCATTATTTATCCCAATGTCCTCCCAAACGAATATAAGGTGCTCTCCACCTAGCGTATGGAATGAGAACTAAGGTTTTTCATTAAAGTTTATTTCAAACATTTCCGTTTCTGCATTTTACACACACACACACACACACACACGCACGCACACAATATTTTCCGCGTCAAATACGGCCACATGTAATGAGACAAAATAGATATTTCAACATATCCCGTTGAGAACAAAATTGATATATATTTTCTCAGAATCAAAATAAAAGAAAACGGATAATTTTAAGAGTTTTTTCTTATTTTTCTCCCTGTTCATTTATTTTTTTAACATTGTTTTTTTTTACTCTTCTTGTTTTTAAGAGTTCACGTTTTTGTAATGTAATTATAATGTTTATGAATGGAATGAATTTTCCACGGGATTTACACGGATAAATGACGGAATGCATCATTGAACATGTCTATATACTGCGCACATCCTTCTTCCCGTATTACACACACACACACACACACATATATATATATATATATATATATATATATATATAAACCTTTTCTGTCAACGCTCATGACATGGGTTTTTTACAAACTACGTTTCTGTAGTTAGATAGATGACCCTCTTCTGCGTTTAGATAATGTAACTACCTTAGATGGTTTGGATCTTAGATAAAGCTTTAGGTCCTCTTCGTCACATATGCCGTTACGAAGGAAGTTAAACAACCCGAAAACATCATTGGATGTTAGGTTTCAGACAAGAAGTTTAAAATCATACAGCATTTAGATTTTAAAAGCAATTTCACAAATTTTGACCAAAGCCTACCTAAATCTAGTCGGTCCACGGTCGCTTTATAACATGTAAATAATTTCATACAAAATATTTTGAAAAGAAGCTTTCCAGACAATGAGAATATAACATTTGCTTTAAGCTCATGAGCCACTTAAATTTTAAATGCAATGTCACAAATTATAACACACTGACTTCAGATGTGAAACCCAAAATTTTGGTGGCTGTAACTTTTCGTGAATTCAATGACCGATCGGTTTTTCTGGAGTTTACAAAAGTGGATGAAACTAGAATGAATGGAGGAACTAGGTCACTATGTAAATTCGGTATAAACCCTCTGGGTATTATAAAGCAAAGATTATTTATAGCAAGATCCAAAACTCCACCCACTTTTGCATGTGTTTTTCTCTTTTTTTCTGCCCTCTAGTGTTTGAAAGGAGAATCAAATAACCGGCGGAAAAATGTAATCAACTTAAATTATATTTTAATATTTATTAATATGTAGTTCAATATGCAATTAGATATAAGATTTATTAATAAATTAAGTGTATAGGCCTGTATTCTTTGGAAGATGAATGTGATAATATTCAGTTTCTGGTAACATAATTCTAAATCATACGAGTGTGCCTTTATGCAAAGCTTAGTTCTCACTCCATCCGCTAGGTGGCGAGTACTTAATATTGATTTGGCGGGATAACATGATAAATAATGAAAAATATGGTCAATTTCGTATGTTGCTATATATATTATTTTTTGTATAAATTCTGGGTGTACGATTCATTAGGAGTAAGAAACGCCTCAAACACCAAATCACAAATATAAGCAGTTACGTAACCCAGTCTTGCTCTATGCAAACTGAACCCAAAGCTCAGAACTTCCTTAGCTTTTAGACCAACTGTTCATATATAGGATTGTATGTTGCTTGCACTTTATTTCGACGTATATTAATTTTTATTTTTACTTGCAGTACAACAGAGAAACATTAGAAACTATCAACATACGACATAACAGCATAGGCCTATTCTCTTCTCAACTGCAGGGCTGATAATAAATAACATTCCTTGCGTAATTAAGTTCCTCCTCTCAAAAATGTTTATATCTTATAAGATTATTCCAGTGATGATTTGCTGTAAATTCCTTGAGAGGCTGTAAATTTATTAATTTGTTAACTCTTTGAGAAAGAACAAGTTAGTAAACGACCTTAAAAGCCTACCCACTAACCATGAAAAAAAAAAAAATCACCAGTCACGGATCAGACAAGAATTTTTTTGCATGTATTACATAACATTAATACGATTTATACATGCAATTATTAATACTATAAACACCCAGGAATGTCTGTCAGTCTGTCACGCTCGAAAAGAGAAGAAGATTCTTGATATACTGTATATGGGCGATATTTGTATTTTAATGTATTAGAAAAAGGCGTAATGAATTCTACTTTTAATTATAATTTTAAAAAGTGTAAAAAATGTTTGCTTTTGCGTTCAGCTTTGAGCCGAAATTTAATCTGTGGCTAAGTTAAAAAATTTACCAAATGAGTTATTTTTATGCACTTTCATACTGGTGCTGCAACCATTACAGAATAAATATTTTTACGGCTTTCAAAAAGGGGGGGTTGGGGTAATGGGGGAGGGGTGGGGTAATGGGAGAGGGTGGGGTAATGGGGGAGGGGTGGGGGTAATGGGGAGGGGGTTAGCCCCCAAGTTGCATAAGGGGGGTGAGGGTTTTTTGGGGGGCATTCAGTTGACCTAACCGGGCATTCAATTAACCCGGGCAACATTCTTTTCTATAGTTTTATTGACTGAATAATTGACTCCCCGGTAACTGGGGGGGGCCTGCGGCTCCCCAATTACTGAGGCCAAAGGCCCCAGCACCACGGGCGTAGCTAAATGGGCCCGTAGGGCCCACTTTAGCTAGTTATAGTTTAAATGGGTTCATACTGTATATTTAGACATATGCAGAACATAATAAATACACATCTTTATCATATACATGTAATAAATATGGGATAAAAATCCTCATCTGATTCGTGGCTGATGAATTTCTTTTGGTGCGCAGGTGGTACAAACTAAATCAAAACCTAACTATATCTAGTCGGTCCACGTTATCATTCCAAACACTAGATGGCATAAGAGGAAGAAATTTAATTCAAAATGGGCGGAGTTTCAGATTGTTATAAATAATCTTTGGCCAAACTCGGAAAGTGTTTCAGGAAAAAAATGAGGATGTATCGTATTTATAGACAATTATAGGAGAATTCATTATCGACTGCAACTATTTAGGTGATAATGTAGGTTATAAATTCATATTTGCTTTTACTTTCATTAAAATAAGAAATATTTCTTATGGTACAAAAGTTGTACAGTATATAATTATTGATTACATCTTAAATGAAAATAGTTAATTAAATTCGTGCCGATTAAAGTTGAATATGTCGACATTTATAAAAATAAATACTTATGAGAACTATAAGAATAGCTTTCGATAACCACTACTTTATAGTAAAGGTTCGCCTCGAGTGTCAGTGTGCACAGTGAGGCTTACAAAATAGTCTTCAACCGAGTTTTATTCCTATCAACTTCATAACTGAAACGCTTAACGTTGTATTACACAGACCTTCAGCGCATGCAATTACTTATTTAACGCATTATGATTCACCCAAAACGTAAACTATATTAATCAAGCAAAGGGCTGTGCCAGGCCAAAAAAAGAAATGGAGAAGGGGTGCAGTAACGAGACCGCTGCTTGTATTGAATTTCGTTCGATTCAATTCTCTTTTTAAAGGGAAATTTTTTCCTGGTTGGTGGCCTTACCGCTTGTCTCACTTCCTTGAAGGACCTAACACAAAAGGACTACGTCTTGGTCAGTGTCGTAACACGGCTTCCCGCGTCGCTATAAGCGACATTGGGTCTGGAGAGTAGTTGGATGGGAGACTGTCCTCTACATCCAGATTATGTAGAGACCCGTGGTTCGGACTCCACGAAGAGCCGTAGGTCTCATCCGTCATATGACCTTAGACATTGCGGAGGAGGTTAAACAACCCCATCAAAATAAAATATGGGGTCACTTAAAAAGCAGCATTTACGGCACAAGGTCTCAACATTTGACAGAAATGAAGGCGGGAATCGAAACAACAGTTCGCGAATCACACCAATAAATTATGTTTCAGTCCTCGCAAAATTGGGTCGAACGTTGTATCGGACAAGATGGAAGATATATTGGTGTAAAGTGTTAGCGTGAAGTATGCAAAAACTTTAATATTTAAGCTTTATAATATACACTTTACTATTTTGGCTTCTCTCTCAAATGCACGGAGAAAATTATTAAATTTTAAAACTGTAAACGAGTTCCTTACAACTCTCTTTATATATATATATATATATATATATATATTGGAAACTCGGAAAAAATTCAATGACAACCAGCATGGCTGGAAGGGATCCAGAGAAGCTTCACAGACAAGATCAACGGGTGCAAAGAACTAAATTATTGGGAAAGGTTACGCAAACTAGACCTACCGTATATTCACTGGAAAGGAGGAGAGAGAGATACACCATTATTTACACTTGGGAAAATAATGGAGAAAGTAGTCCCTAATCTTACTCTGAACCCTATAACTCCCCAAACAACGGTGGAAAGTAGAAACGGTAGACTGTGTCATATTCCCAAATTAAAGGCGAGACAGGGAACATCCTTAACCCTGAAAGAAAATAGTTTTGTGGTGAGAGGACCAAAACTGTTGAATCAGCTGCCCAAAGACCTAAGAAACACGAAGAGAGTTGCAGTGGGCATCTTCAAAAGAAGATTAGACGCCTGGCTCAGAACAATCCCCGATGAGCCGGGCGTACCTGGCTATGTGAGGTGGAGAGCACAAGAAACCAACTCACTACTTCACCAGGCCAACTCGAGAGGGGGGGCGACAAGCTTGACCTTCGCGAAATGAGGACTCATCGCGCGGAACCTTTGTAAGGTTATATATATATATATATATATATATATATATATATATATATATATATATATATGCTGTGGGGGTAAAAGTGAGGTGCCATATCAATTCTATTATTAACAGAGGTTATAATAAATATTCGAACTGAAACTGAGCTCCGTTAACTTGTATACTTCACGCAATTGTGTGAACATTCACAGGTGTGTAAAGCATAAAAAAAATAATTCCTTTTTACGTATGTCACCTGTGGCAAAACTCATGAGCCATAATTTAGGTAATGAGAAATTGTAACATTTATTCCTTTTTATTTCATACATTTGAGAATGTTGAAGAACGTTGTTTGAAACGTACTGAAATATGTTTAAGAGTTAACGGCGCCCAATTCTAGCATTCATTATGACCTCCAATAATAAAATAATATAACTGATTGGGCTCCCAAAGTTTACCACGCGGCATCCCATAATATTTAAAAGCCATTTTTAAAATTTGGAAATGCTTTGGGTATGATAAAATGTGTTACAAAATGCAGCATACTGTGACTTGCAGTTTTTGTAATCTCAAATATCTTTCGAGGAAATTGTATACAACTCAAAGGTCTCAGGTTCGAGTCCGGGCGTGTCAGATATTTCCGCTAATCCTGTATTTTTTCATTGCCTGTCAGTCTATCTTACTTATGCATATATATATATATATATATATATATATATATATATAATATGTGTGTGTGTGTGTGTGTGTGTGTTACGTAAAAGTTATTTCAGGGGACCATATATATATATATATATATATATATATATATATAAAATGCCTGCGTACACACAGACATATTCATACACACAGATGAAAAGTGTGTAGTATAATGAAAGCTGCCATATCTATTTTGGATATACATCGGAACCCGAAATGTGAAAAGATGGGCTCTAAAATATGATAGAGAAGTCTGGAGGGGATTCTGAAGGAATTCTTTTAAAATATTTGTAAATTGCTCAGAAAAAATGGGTTAGTTTTTTTTATGCAAATACTGTCTCGTTTGACCTAAACCAAACTATGATGAAAATGATTACGTAGGTTAGTAGATTAGTAGACAGACAAATAGATTTAGATACATCCCGTAAAATAGAATTCTAAATCTAAGCAGATTCTTGCTAAAATGTGGTTCGAGAAAGAATTGTCGCTAATTTCAGCTTAACAAATTAATGAGAATTATAATTTTTTTTTAAGTCACCATGGGGGTTGTTTGATCTCCTTCCTAATATTTTAAGTCGAGTGACGGAGGAAAACTCAGAAAAAGACCGTAATAGCCGAAATCTGAAGTCCCAGCCGAGACTCGAACTCAGGAGCTTCGGATTAACAGTCAGGCGCCCTGATGCTGAAAGGGTAATTAATTACTGAGAATTCTTACACTCGCCACAAATTTTAGTATAATTTTAATAACGATTTTTGTGGTATGCAGTTAGACACACACACACACACACACACACACACACGTAAATAAATTATTAATAGATAAAATAATTAATTAAATATCTAATTAATTTTTTACTTCGTATAAAAAAAAAACATGAAAAAGAATTTAATTTTTTTTAAAATTTAAATAAAAATTTTCGGTTGCAAAATCAGACGAAAAAAAAATTTTGTATTGAAACTTTTTATGGAAAGAAAAATTCGAAGCAAATATGGTATGAAAATCGACCAAAGAATTTAAGAGTGATTCGTCACAGGAAAAAATGTCACAATTCGAAGTTGTAATAAAATAATATTGGATTAAACTATTATTATAAACTCTGAAATAATTCGAAAAATAAGAAGGAGGAAAATTTTTAAACTCGCGATAGAAAAAAGTCTTATAAAAATTTTTTGTTCGAATGAATTTTTTTTACGAAATTTGAAGAGGAAATACTCGTATTTCGAAAAAAAAATGTCCAAAAGGAAATGAATAAGATTTTTGGTGAGTGAACATCTGTTCATTAAAAGCTATAAACGCAAAAAACGTTATAGGAAAACTAAATATAATTTGAATCGAATGAACTTTTTTCTATTAATAGTTTCGTAATGTTAAGAGTCGGCTTCATATATATGAAAATTTACGTGTATATACTCCAACATTATATATACATATATATATACACACACACACATATATAGTACATCATTGTTACGAACTAACTGTATAAACCGGCATTGCATTTTCCGCATACTGGTAATATCCGGTAGTCGGCAGATCTCAATCGACAAATGAAGAATTGCAAAATAAATCTATTAATAAATGCTCTTTTTTAACAATATAATTTATTTTAAATAACGTACATTTTCTCTCTCTCTCTCTCTCTATATCTATATCTATATATATATATATAGTATATATATACCTATATATGTATAACCTTACCTTACCTTACCTTACAAAGGTTCCGCGCGATGAGTCCTCATTTCGTGAAGGTCAAGCTTGTCGCCCCTCCTCTCGAGTTGGCCTGGTGAAGTAGTGAGTTGGTTTCTTGTGCTCTCCACCTCACATAGCCAGGTACGCCCGGCTCATCGAGGATTGTTCTGAGCCAGGCGTCTAATCTTCTTTTGAAGATGTCCACTGCAACTCTCTTCGTGTTTCTTAGGTCTTTGGGCAGCTGATTCAACAGTTTTGGTCCTCTCACCACAAAACTATTTTCTTTCAGGGATAAGGATGTTCCCTGTCTCGCCTTTAATTTGGGAATACGACACAGTCTACCGTTTCTACTTTCCACCGTTGTTTGGGGAGTTATAGGGTTCAGAGTAAGATTAGGGACTAGTAGTATGGGCGCAAAATGGGAGAGTACAGGAATGCTACAATGCAATTGCAAATGTTGATCAATGCTGCAAAGGAGTTATGCAACAAAGGGGGTAAGTGGGGTATGCAATGCAGGGGGTAGAGGGTTATGCAAAGGGGGAGGTGGAATGTTGCAAGAGCAACAAGGGGTTATGCAACTTGGAGGTGGAATTATCCCCCGAGAGAAAGAGAGGAGAAGGAGAGAGAGGAAGAGAAGTGTTCGCCTGGCAGGAGCCAAGCGCATATTAAAACTTCATCTGAGCGCCCGCTGTCTTATAAGGTGTAAATCCGCCAGTTGGTTTTGAAGGCGTAAATGGCTTGTACAGGTTGAGTTGCCAGATTGCACTATTTATTTAATTAAAGCATATATTATTGACAGTTGGCCTAGAAATCCGTCAGTTGGCTTAGAAGGCGTAAATGGCTTGTTCAATTGTTCAGGGTGAGTTGCCAGATAGCGCTATTTATTTAACTAAAGCATATATTCTTGACGGTTGGCTTAGAAATCCGTCAGTCAGTTTAGAAGGCGTAACCAGCCATTTGGTATAATTAAATAATAATATTGTTTACAACCAAAATAATTAAATAAAACACCATTACATCATTCTGTTTATTTAGACGAATTATTGGAATCAGAAATATATAGAAAATAAATATACAATGGAATATATATGATCAACAAAATAAAATAAAAAAAAAATAATAATAGCATAAGAAACATGAACGAGGAATACTGGTAATATAACCATCAATATAACAGTACAGGAGAACTATACACACACACAATTATGTTAAATAATTAAATATATTGAAAATAAATGCATACACTTTATCTTCTACTGCACAAAATAAAAAAATAAAAAATAAGAAATATAAAACGATGGAGTATAACCATCAAAATAGCAGTACAGGAGAAATATATATATATATATATATATATATATATATATATATATATATATATATATAACTGCAATGACCACGCAGTATATTAATGTATAGAAACGACGTAAGTATAGAGGAGCGTTCTGCACACGAGGAAGAGAAATAACGAACAAATGAAAAAAGAGGTGTATATATATATATATATATATATATATATATATTATATATATACACACACACAATTATGTTAAATAATTAATTATATTGAAAATTCGTCAAAATACATTCACTTTGTTCTACTGCGGAAAACACTAAACTCACGCGTAATCGAGTCTACAATCACATCATTATTGCTTTGCACTACGCAGTAAACGCGGCTTAATATTATTTTACCGCTCAAGTTATAGGGAAACCTATACTCTATATTGGCCTTCATATCATTCAGTACTACTTTTGTGCCCACTTTACATCCGGTTGGCAAGTTATCTTTAAATACGTCTAGAATACAATCAAAAGCACGCACAAAGAGGTCATCGTTAGCCACAACGTCATTATTAAATACAAGTTTATAAACACTCCTTTCCAATCGGGGGTTTATTTTTACCAACCCGAGCTTTTCAATCGTGAACTCTTCTTCACACTGCATAACGGCAGTTGAAATAATCTTCTAAGTCGTTACAGCTGCTCATTACATAAAGAAATAGTTCTTCATAGTGAACGGTGTAGGTGAGCTCAGCCCTGTACCGCTCAAGTGCTTTGTACCAAAGTTCATGATATTTCAAAGTGTCTAAACCTTTTAAATAAGCATCCAGCTCTAGACCATTCTCGCCTTGTTCAGTCCTACACTCGGTAAACCCATCGAGCAGAGCGGTGTATGCGTATTCAAGAACCGTATCAAAATAAAGCACATCCATAACACGCGCATCTAATATAGGCTTCAGCTTGCGGAATCCGACGATTTCAAACATTTTGTCGAGGATGAAACGGTTTCGTGTAGGGACAGGAGCGTTATTATCAGAAGCATTCTTCCACATCAGCCGTATATCAATGCATGGCCGATCGTTATTTATACACAACGTACAAACAACGGCATATGAGGGGGGGGGTCACTAATCTGCTCTCTTCTCGTACCTACACCTGCAGGAATTTTATAACGATCCTCACTCCACTTCTCAACTACCACGAAGATTCTATTCATCTCCTCAACACTTAAATAAACAACATTCTGTTTGTTTGTCTACAAGTCGTTTCCAGTACATAGTTAATGGCACCGGTTTTACGCCTGAACACGTGCAACGACTTCGTCAGGGACACATCGTACACGGCGTTGAGAATGCTGCTCAAAGGAAGTTCCATCGTATTCGAGGAACGCACGTCCAGTAGGTTCAAGCTCTGAGATGACTATGAGCCACATGTAACGGATCGGCTCGACGGGAGGAGTGAGTCACACCATAAGCTAATGAAACGTGTACGGCGTGTTCCAACATGAATACTTGTATCCCATTATATTGGGTAGGTGTTTTGAGAAATTTTCCGATACATGAAGCAATATCGGTTTTAATGTTATATCACTCCCACTCCCCAGAATACGCACCAGACATTTTTGTGTAGGGGGATTTTCACGAACTAAACACATTTTATTCACACTCCGACGCACTATTTGAGAAACATATGACCATATTTTTCCTTTTTGCTTAGCATGCAATACTCATCTCTAAATTCTATTAAATACTCACGCAGACCTTCAGCCACATGTAAGAGAACACTTGTATCCCATTATATTGGGTAGATGTTTTGAGAAATTTTCCGATACATGAAGCAATATCGGTTTTAATGTTTTATCACTCACCACACGTTCATTTCCACAAACTAAACATCTTCACAATCCGGCGCACTATTTGAGAGAAACATATGCCCATATTTTTCCCTTTTGTTTAACAACCGATACTCGTCTCTAAAGTCTGTTAAAAGCTCACACAGGCCATTAGCCACAACCTTACTACAAACCTCGTCATGACATATATTAATATAGTGGTAAAAATACTTAAGATTCTCCATGATGACAAGATTTACATTCTCAGTCGCAGGGTACGAGTACTCGGTATGATGCAACATGACATAATATCGCTTGTCACACCACTCATCAACAAGACTCACTATCCATAACCATTGCTTATCTTCTGAACGTGCTGCTTCTTCTACTTCGCGGTATATGTGAGCCTTTATAAAGGTTAGGTCCATAACATACTTCAATACATCGTTTGTGCTATGAAATCCTACAATGCCCTTGCCAGAATACCCGTAGAGTATTTGAACATCTTGGTCCTTCGCACGGCTCAATGCAGCCTTAAAAGTATCAAAGGAGGGGAGAATAGGGAGTTTTTCAGTATCCACCACATCTTTGGACTTTGCCGAATACCACTTCATAAATGGTGAACACGCAATATTAAAGGTAGCCATTACTATTTTTCTTCTACGCGGGAGAATACATGTCTGAGATCCAGGGCTTACTGCGATCAACTGTACACGCAGGGAAGAGATATGCCCAGGTAGTGGCAGGACTCACGTTGCCGATCTTACAGTGGGCGGAGCTTAGCTTTTTACTGTACACACACACACGCACGCACACAAAGGAGAAAGTGAAATGCTAATTGAAACACGATTTATTTAATAAACGAAATATTCAAGGTGTATATATATATTTACAAATACAGGGGTTGGACAAAATAATATGAACACCTTCATAAATGGCGGTTTTTATTCTTAATATGGAGTTGGTCCTCCTTTAGCGGCAATAACAGCTGCAATGCGTCAGAGAATTGATTCATACAGCTTTTGGACAGTGGCTAGAGGAATCCTGAGCCATTCTTCGAGCAAACCCTGCTCCAGTTCCTCCAAAGACGCCGGCGGTGGGAATCGGCTTCTGACCTGCTGCTCCAACTGACATCACAGATGCTCGATAATGTTAAAATCTGGGGATTGTGGAGGCCAATCCAAGCGTTCTACTTCACTAACATGCTCTTCAAACCAGTTTTTAACGACCCCAGCGGTGTGGATTGGTGCATTATCATCCTGGAAGACGGCGCCGCCATTGGGAAACAGCGTTTGGACCATGGGATGGACCTGGTCAGCCAATATTGACAGATAGACCTGGGCGTTAACCCTACCATGCAGTACAACAGCTGGGCCAAGAGTATTCCACGATATTGCTGCCCAAACCATCACAGATCCGCCTCCATGCTTAACGGTTGGGGTCAGGCAGTCGGGGTCATAAGCATCTTTAGGCTGTCTCCAGACGTAAACTCGACCGGAACATGGAAATAGCGTAAAGGAGGATTCGTCGGAGTAGACTACATTCTTCCACCGGTCCATTAACCAATTCTTATGGTCATTACACCATTTTCTGCGCCGCTCAATGTTGATGTGCGAAAGGAAGGGTTTGGCAATTGCAGCCCTCCCATGGTATCCAGCTCCATGGAGCTCGCGACGTACAGTTCTGGTCGATACCGGGCTTGCAAGATGCTGGTTAAGCTCTGCAGTCACTTTTGGAGCTGTGGTATTATGGTTCTTTGTCACAATGCGCTTTAGCACCGGGCGGTCTCGATCACACAGCTTCTTCTTGCGTCCACTATTGCATTTGTCGGTGCTTGTCTTTCCATGGTTTTGGTATGCAGATATGACCATAGAGACAGTTCCTCTGGATACATTGAACATCTGAGCGGTTTTCGTCACCGATGCACCAGCCATCCGCGCTCCGACAATTTGCCCTCTTTGGAAGTCTGACAGGTCTTTCATAACTGCTAATTCATAATTCACTCAGATCTGTAAAAACAACGTGAGGGTTATAACATGACGTATACACTCTCTGTTACGCATTTAAATAGGTTTGCCAGTCATTTGACCGTTTACTTTGTGTCTGAGCAGTCCGTAAAGATAACCGGTGAAATCGGCGGGTGTTCATATTATTTTGTCTAACCCCTGTATGTGTAATAAATAAATTAACAATAGACATATCAAAGATTATGGCATCCAAAGGACACGGTACCAGGCATCTGGTAACGTTTCCTATAGGTGTTACGGCATACCTTTGTACCCCTAAGTTCCTTCACGACCCCCAGCTTCTGCGCCCGAAAATTGTGGGTACCTACAGTTAGTTAGTTAGTTAGTTAGTTGGGGCAGCCGGTCGCACTTATCATCGTCCAAGCACACTAGATCCTTCAACGAATCAAAGTTAACGACCCGCCGATTCGCCTGGTTGAGCGTGATACCCTTAGCCTGCACGATATATTTCATATCCTCCCCCACCCTCACATCATAAGTTTTTGGCCCTGTTGAGACAAAAGAGTCGGCGTATGCGATGTCTCCATACTCATCCTTGATCTCATCAGTCAACTCCCCGAGGAATTCACCAATAGGAGGCATGTATTCACCATCCCTCTCTGTGAATATCACACTATCTGTATCGGCGCACAAAACCCTCCGCCCAAGAGAATGCAATAGACCCCAAAGTTTGATGCGTGCGTAGGCCATTGTGAAGCTGGTTACAGGTATGTTTGTAACCCGTGAGGTATCTGTGGCCAATTCGGTATTGTTGTACCTTATTATGTAAGTATTACCTACATTCACAATCTCCATGACCTCTTTATCGGGAGCGTTGGCATAATCCCAGACTTCACTATAACTTTGTGCCAAATGAACGTTCCCTTTCTCAGTATTCTGTGCAAATTTTCCCCAAAGACTGTTTAGACACAACTTTTCACTAAAGCGCTTGCCAGGGTTCTTTACAATTTGGGAATGGTCAAGTTGTATACCTTCACGGTCACGGTAACGTTGAATATAGGCCGATATTTCATCTTCGGTATCAATTCCTCGCGGATACCCTGATGCTTCGACCTTATCCTTCAAAAAAGCGTTTATATATGGCGTGAAAAGGTTGGGCAGCTTCTGAAACCTCCACACCTCAAGTATCTTGAATATTCTGTAGCCATGGCGAACAGCTAGATCTAGCTCTGGACTTGTACATACACCTCTGATCTTACGCTGGTTAGCTGTATGAATACATTCCCCATTGTTCTCCTCTGCGCACTTCACGCACAAGGGAAACATGAGCTTGTGATCGATAACGACGGGTAAGATCGGCATCCATAAATCGCGTGGGGGGAACACATCTACGAAAGAAAGGCCGAAATAGTACCCGTTCAAATTTGTTGAGAACATCTCGATGGTAGGCAGGTCAGGTCCCACCAGCTTCTCAGGTGCACCCATGGGGTACGGATTGTTCTTCATCACGTAGGGATATAAAGAACAGAAGTCGTAGTAATGGAGTTTCACGCCCTCCGTAGGCGGAAAGTATAGCTTGAAGGGATTTGTACACCCTCCGAACAAACTATCATCGCATTTGAGAGGATCCAGCACCATTGGACGTTTGATCGTGTTTATTTCTTCACGATACTGTCCATCTGTTTCCATCCGTGCATCATACTCATGCTCCCACAAGACTTTGTGAGTGAAATGGGAACCTATAAGTTGATCGCGGGTGCGGGTCCACGCAAGACAGTCGGCAGGAGATCTACCGTGGATATCTCCTACGATTCCACACTCAGGACGGGGGCATCCGTGCCACCAGCAACCGTTAAAGGACTACACAGTCTTCTCACCAGTGGCATGGTTTTCACTTAGACCAGTGGTTCTCAACGGGGGCTGTACCGCCCCCAGGGGGCGTTCACTGGGTGTCGGGGGGCGTTAGAAGCTGGTTAGTTGAAAAGGGGGCGTTAGTCAGCTAATGGGGGGCGTTCATGTGTTTCAATGAATTTCATCTACACAGTTCTGGAATCTACATTAAATTTGAATGTTTGAATGAAATTAAGTGGCTGAAACAAGGTTACTAGAACCTTTTAATTTAGCAAAATTGCAAAAGCACTTACCGAAAATATATGGAATCCACTCAGCTGATGTAATTTCTCAAGCGCCATCTACTGGGAGAATTGTCACTATGTCAAGTTCAACATTCTCTCAATAGATGGCTCTTGAGTAATTATGTCATTTATTGTGAATTATTGGAAGTGAGTAGACGCCATTTTTTCGGTAAGTGTTTTTGTAATTTTACTAAAGCCGTCTTCTATTAGTCAACTGACATTTAAATAGTTGTCTAGTATAGTTGTCTAGTATATAGTCTAGTATAGTTGTTAGTAACATCCTTGCTAGGAAAAACATTTAAATACATTAATACAGCAAACATGATTCCATTTTGTTAAAGATATAGCAAAATATTCAGCTCGCAGAAGTATAATTTAGGCTAGTTTACCATACAACTTATTTTATGCATACAAATAAAAACATTTCTTACGCTAACGGCTAACTTAACTAAAAATAAAATTTCTGAATGTTTTTACAGTTTTCGCGATGTCACAAGGCAAGAAAAAGTGTCGTCAGTATAATGTTGAATATCTCAGCTATGGCTTCGTACCTTCTTCTACGAATCAACGGCTTCCTATGTGTTTACTGTGTGAGCAAGTATTCTCTAACGAGGCCATGAAACCCTCACGCCTGAAGGAGCACATAATTAAAATCCATCCTGATAAAACTGACAAAGACCTTGCATTCTTTAAAGACCTCAAAGAAAGACATGCCAGAAGCACAATCAGTAGCATATTCAAAAAGAACGTAAACCAAACTGAGAAGGGCTTAGTTGCCTCATATAATATCTCTCTCCTTATTGCCAAATGTGGAATGCCATTCACAGTTGGAGAAAAGCTGATTCTTCCTGCTATTAAAGAAGCTATTTGCACTGTTATGGAATGTGACCCTTCGCAGGTTCTAAAATCCATCCCCCTCAGCAATGACACTGTGTCAAGGAGAATCAATGAAATGGCATTGGATAGTGAGGAGCAGTTGTGTGCCATTCTGCGAGAAAATCCGTTCACTCTTCAGGCTGACGAGACAACTGTCTCAGATAATAACGTTTTGCTGATGACCTATGTTCGTTATCTGTCATCTGGTGAAATTTCCGAAGAGTTTTTGTTCTCCAAGTATTTGGAAACCGACACTAAAGGGCAGACCATATTTAATGCAGTTGAAGAATACTTGAGTTGCAATTCTATTCCAGCTGCCAACATCATTGCATGTGCCACCGATGGGGCTCCATCCATGGTTGGACGGTACCGTGGTTTCACTACTCTATTGAAAAAGTGGGCTCCACACATTTTGACAGTCCATTGCGTGCTGCACCGTCATAATCTAGTGGCGAAAAAAATCAGCCCTCCTCTCCACGAGTCACTGAGTGTGGCAGTTAAGGCCATCAACAAGATAAAGGTCAATGCACTGAATGACCGAGTGTTCAGACAACTCTGTGGGGACAATGATGAAATTTTTGAGCGTCTGCTACTTCACACCGAGGTGCGCTGGCTCTCGAAAGGCAATTGTCTTTCCCGTTTGTGTGAGTTGTTCAGCACAGTTTTAGAGTTTTTTGAGGATACTGATGCAACTCTCAAGGAACAAGTGTTGTTAAGTCAATGCGATATTTTCTACCTGGCAGACATCTTTGAAAAAATGAATGAGATCAGCATTAAATTACAAGGAAATGAAGTGACGCTGATTCACTGCAAATCTGTAATTTGCAGCTTCATCGCCAAGCTGAACATATATCAGGAAGGCATTGGACGGCGTCAGCTGGCTCATTTTCCCAAATTGATGAAGGTAATTGATTTTACTAAATACTTACTTTTTAATAAATTTCAGAAATTTTTATTTAAAAACTACTTGTTTTTTAATGTGCTTTTACTGAATTTATTCACAGGTGTCCGAGAAACTGACTGATGAACATCTACTCCGTTACATCGACCACTTAAAGATGATGAAGGCTGACATGGAAATCCGATTCAGCGATCTTCAAAAGCTTGACGTCCCTGACTGGGTGGTACAGCCCTTCAAATCAGATGTTACGAAATTTGAAGTTGAGATCCAGGAGGAGCTTGTTGATGTACAAAATGACGATGAGGCCCAGGTAACCTTCCGCACCTCTGGCTGGCGTGGTATGTGGGCAACACATTGGCAACGTTATCCAGTTCTTTGGAAAAGAACTCGTCTTCTTCTCTTGGCATTCCCTACCTCATATTTAGTGGAACAGGGTTTCAGCCATGTCCTTTACATGCAGTCCAAATATCGTAACAGGCTTAATATAACAGCCTCAGGTGCACTGAGGTTGAACCTGACTTCTATCCAACCTTCATTGAAGATATTGGCTGGAAAACACCAAGCGCAAGGCTCTCACTAGTATTTTTGTATTATTTTTGTGTGGCACATTGTTTTTATTTTACGTTACTGCGTTTTTGTTTGTTTGAATAAAATTCTTTCATGTTATGTTAAGCTGTTGTTTCATTTCCAGGGAAGATTTGCATGACCGTATTCAACATTCCAAGACTTAAGAATTGAATTTTCCTGGTGGTGGTGGGGGGGGGGGGGGCGTTGAGAGGTCTAATAATTGGTAAAGGGGCGTTGGTATAGAAAAGGTTGAGAACCACTGACTTAGACCATCAACCCAAAAAACACGACCATTAACCTTAATGGGTACTTCACCCATGTTGCGGGCATGCTTTATGTATACCCCGGTCTGCTGCTGTAGGTGTATAAGCCAGTAAATAGCTTTGTGCTCATAACTGCGGGGATTGTTTCTGTGAATAACGGCTAAGGTGTCTTTAGGCATGAAGTTATTCTTGAACACCGTAAAACATAATGAGGCGATGGTGGTTGCGACTTGCAGCGGATCGCATTTCAAACGGCCTATCTACATCCTTCTAAATGCCTGGAAACATACTCTAAGCACGCGCACATCATTCACGCAATAACGTTCACATTTATCAGCTATATTATAAGAATTAGATTCATTAAAACTGTTGTAGTATCGGTCAAAATCTTCACGTTCATCTGTACTCATACATTCATAGTTAAAGTAATGTTTGGGTGGAGGTAGTCCTACGTAATTTAAAGTTTCGCTAGTGAGGAATGTATAAGGGAAATATCCTTTTGAAACTCAGCGGCTACACTTAAGAGTGTGACGTGTTAGAAATGGATTCTGTAGAAAAATTCAGGTTCACGAGCCCATCCACATGTATTATATCTGGCCCTACAGGATGTGGTAAAACTGTGTTTATGCTTAAAATCATTAAAGAAAAGGGAGAGATGTTCTCAAAATTTGTGCATAAAGTTATATGGTGCTATTCGACGTATCAATCAGTGTTCAACGAGTACCAAGATGATATTTTGTTTCACAAAGGTGTATATGACGTTAATTCGTTAAAGGGAAATGAACATACAGTCATTGTAATTGACGATCTCATGTTGGAGATGGATAAAACGTTTGCCGAGACATTTACAGTATTCTCCCACCATCTTAACATAAGCGTGTTCTTCATCAATCAGAATCTATTTTTCAAAAATAGATACATGCGCGATGTGTCGTTAAATACACAATATCTAGTCTTATTCGCGCAACGTAGAGATGTATCACAAATTGGGGTATTAGCCAATCAAATGTTCCCGAATCAGCGTAAGGAGTTTTTGGAAGTTTATAAAGAAGCTACAAGCCCGCGTTACGGATATTTGCTTTGCGACCTTCATCCGCGAAACACGTTTAGGGTGCTTCTAAGAACGAATATATTTCCAAACGAGCCTGAAACGGTGTATATTCCAGAATGACAAAGAGGCTAAAGAAATACCATGAATTAATAAAAATCTATCATCGACTGCCCCGGGCAATGCAGCAGATGTTTGCTAAAAATATCGACTCCGACTTTTTAAAATGCATCTGTGAAATCTGTCTTAACGTTATAAATTGCAATGTATCAATGAAACCACCTCAGAAGGCTCGCCTACGCCGTTACAAGAACATAATACGTGCACTCGCTCGTAAAAGTCAAACTGTAGGGAAGAAAAAACGAATTATTGTACAAAGAGGAGGGTCATTCCTCCCCATCTTATTTTCAGTTTTGGGTCCTTTACTGACTAGATTAATATAATGAAGAAAGTGGTAGTGATTCCACACGAGGTGTATGCTTCACTGCAAAGTTCAAAGAATCCAGACACGGATCTAGATCCCCGTAAAAGCAGGCTTAAAAGAATGGAAAGCGAATTGCTAGCCCTATTAAACAGTGAAAAAACACCTGATGAGAAAAGAATCTTATACCAAGAAGCTCTGCAGAAATTTCTTCACGAGTACGAAAATTATAAGAACCCGACAGAGATTCCCGTGGTTATTAGGCACAGCACGGGGAACGATGGACATGGTGACATAGGACCTGTGTCCGACGATAGAGCTGACCAACCAAAGATTAATGGGTCGGCCACACAACATATCGAGCATGTATTAAAAAGCACCCTCCCACATACATTGAGGAATAAAGGTTTAAGTCTTTATAATCTATTGAATGAGGACCCGCCATACAATGGACCGATACAGGTGAGATCATTGTGGAAGGAGCAAAGGTACAGGGATCGAATATCGTAGACATCGTCCATGATCTGGTGAGAAAGTGGGATAGGCCCTCACCATCAGGATGGAAGCATATTAAAGCAAGACTACAACAAATAAATGTCCCCAAAACAATGATAGGAAATCTGAACAGGTTAAAAGACTTGGAACATGCGTCGCACGTGACACAATTGAAGACGCCATCACCCCGGCGGTAACACCTCTGAAGAGGAGAAAGAAGAGGTTAAACAACGGTCAACCCTACCCACGTGCCTCTAAAATACGCAAATGGCTAACATATTAAGAAGACGTTATTATGACATTTCTAACCCAGCCTCCTACGGAGGCGTAGATAGACTGTACAGAAGTGTTTACGGAGTAGGAAAAAAAGATGTTGAGAGATTTTTGCGGGAGCAGGACGCTTATACACTTCATAAGCCTGTGAGAAAAAGGTTTAAAACAGCAGCTCCGATTGATTCTATTTGGCAAGCAGATTTAACAGACATGCAAAGATATTCTGTGTATAACGATGGTTACCGCTACATTCTATTCATAATAGATGTATTCTCTAGATATCTGTGGCTAATTCCTCTGAAAAATAAATCACCTGAAACAGTTGCTAAAGCCACCAAAACGCTGATGTTAAAGAAAACAGGGTTCCTGGCTATTTTTGTACGGATATGGGGAAGGAATTTATAGGCCGTGCTTTTCAGAACATGTTGACAGAGTTTAATATCAGCTATTACACTACCAATTCTATACATAAGGCTTCTTTAGCTGAAAGAGTTCAACGTACCATAAAGGAACGCATGCACCGCTATTTTACACATAAAAACACATACAGATTTCTAGACATTCTGGAATCATTGGCCTCATCCTACAACCGCTCACACCATCGCACGATTGGGACAACACCTAACGAGAGTTTTAGAAAGAGGTACGCGCCCAGAGGTGAGAAGAGATGGAACACCACACCACCACACTGCGCGTTTCAAAATCAATGATTATGTAAGGCTGTCGCGTTCTGGAAATAAATTCGCGAAGGGATTTGAGCAAGGATGGACACGTGAGATTTTTAAAGTTAGGGCTATGAGACCTAAAGGTGAGATAATGTATTACGTTGAAGATTTGAATGGGGAAGAAATCGCAGGAGGCTTTTACCGCGAGGAGTTGCAGAAAGTGGCATTTAATTTAGGAAAAAATGTGTTTAAAATTGAAAATTTAGGAAGCAAAGGTTCAGGAAAGAGAAAAATGTACCTGGTGAAATGGCTAGGGTACCCAGAAAGCTTCAACACCTATATAAAAGCTGATGCAATAATGAAGCTTAAATAGTATGCAACATGGCTCCTAACCATTTCTACGTCACACTCCCGTCCTCCTCGTCCCTGTCTGTACACCTAACAACACACTAGCCAACTTTGTAACAGAACTCCATGGACCCATTGAATTGGGTCGTGATTCGTATGAGGTGGGGATATGTGAAATTCAGCTGGACACCCTCTTTTTAAATATTGATTATAAAGATACCGTTTTTACGATTCTTAGAGACTGATGAGTGTGAAAAAGCCGGGGTAACTCGGGATGAAACTATACGTATCGCCCGGACTGAGGTTGCACGGTATTACAGTACAGTAGTAACACTAGGTCCGGGCCGTTATGGTTCGGCTGAGGATGTTGTGAGAGACTTAAACGTAAGTTTAAAAACTCAAATCTTACGCTGATTTAGTATACGAAATCGTAAACAAAGGAAACCCTGCACATACTCTATCCTAAAATCAAAGGCTAACAGAAATATTAAAGACCAAAGAGTGTTCAAAATTATGACCGAGGGCGATATCGATCAGCCTTCCAAAGAGACACATTTCACGAGGTACAACATGACTTGTCCAGCCTAATGTATCATGAAATTGGAGAAATTGGTTGCTGGCTATACACCCCCAGACATGTGCTATATTTACAGCAATATAGTGGAGCACCAGTTTGTTGGGGATACCCAGGCACGCCTGCTGCGCATTGCTCACATTCCCAACCATAGAGGAAGGAGTTTGAGTATTACATATGACAGACCCCATTATGTGAATGTCGCAACTAATCTAATAACCAATATCTCAATATATATAAGAACGATTGAGGGAAAAATTTCCCATTCGGTGATGGGAGCTTAACAGTGAAGCTGCACTTTCGACGCACTGAGTTATAATGGACAGAAAGCCTTTCACGTCTATCGAGGGGTGAGATACCAGCGTGGTAGTGGACTTGGATCCATTTTTTCAACCATACTACGTACGGCTGTTCCTTTGCTGAAGAGGGGTGCCAGATACCTCGGAAGGAAAGCGCTACAATCAGGTCTTAACACTGCAGAAGACATATTGGCTGGGGCTAAACCTAAAGAAGCTCTAAAAAAACACTTAAAGCGTACACGGGACGAAATCGTCAAAGATGCAAAGAGAAAAATGGGTGGTGGGAAGAAGAGAGGACTGTCCGGAAGAAGGGATTACCATCACGTGGCATTAAACGTAAAAGGATATCAAAAAAGAAGTGTTCTAAGCGAATGAAACCTATGGTTGACCATTTTTTTGACTGATATAAGCTAAGGACATTGATCTCATGAATCATAGTTTGTTTACTACTTGTCGAGAGAGGAGGCACTATTTCTAACTCGTCATGGCACGCTTCATCCATCCGTGTAGTTCACAATGCTGTAAATCGGAGCTGTCCCTCTTTGACATGCCCCAACTCAAGTTTCTATTGAACACAGTGACTTTATTACAATTAACCCTTTAAACACAATTAGTTCCCCGAGTGCCCCTATAGAATTCGTGATACCCAGCTCAGGCCCTTACTTTTTTGATCCAAGCTGTGTGCACATGTACGCTAAACTACGTATAGCCCATTCTGATGGAACGGACTGCGATGACAAATATGCTGTATACCCTGAAACAAACTTTCTGCACTCCATATTCAACCAGTGTGACGTATATTTAAATCAGGTCAACATATCGGCAGGCACGGGGTACTATCACCTACGAGCCTATCTGGAAAATGTCCTCAACTTTTCCAAAGAAGCGAAGGATACCTTTTTAAGTGCCGAGGGATATTATCAAGCTAAAGACGAAAGTAGTATAAAGGACAAATTTAAAAATTCTAAAAAGAAGATATACGAGTGTTTTGGACGCCTGCATACAGATTTCACATTCCAGGAGAAGTTGCTTGTGAATGGGGTGGATATGAAAATAAAGCTCACCGCACGAATCCTGAGATCTGTTTAAATCTGGATGCTGATCAAGAAGAGGGAGCAAAACCCGTTGTGGTTCACATTATGGAGACATACCTCCGCGTACGGCGAGTGAAATTAAGTTCACCAAAACAAATAGAAATTGAGAAAAATTTACTACACGCCACAGTAAAATACCCTATTAACAGAGTACAATCAAACTATACACGGTGCCAGCAGGGTTGGCATCGAAACAGATAGAAAACATCCCTGGGAAATCTACCTAAAAGGATATTAATTGGAATGCAGGAACACAATTCGGTGAATGGAAAATATAAAAAGATGCCTTTAAATTCGAGAATTTCGGCCTTAAAAATATAACTATACGTTAATGGCGTTGCGTTGGGAGGAACATTGGATACGGACTATTCATCAGACGCTGTGTTACCGCTTTGCGCGAGAGCATATAGTAATCTGGCCCATATTGCAGGTGATCGTGATGAGCTCGGGATTGGGGTAACACAGAAAGAATTCATTGATCAATTTAACCTTTATCCGTTTGACATAACACCTGACTTATCTGCTATACACATTTAAGTCCACAACAGAGTGGAAACATCTCAGTCAGATTGGAATTCGCCAAGCTTTTAGACGCACCTATTAGTGTACTAGTATACCTCGAGTTACAAGCCCTAATAGAAGTAGATAGATTTAGGGGCGTTATCACTGACTTTTAAAATGGATGCGAATACACTTCAGAGAGTAATGAATAGTGAACGAATCACACGTTCCAAATTTATCGGTGTGTTTGCGCAGAATGAAACATTGAATTTGCCAACTACGCGAGATTGCGGTAGTCTTATTGTGAACACAGATATCATTGGTAATGAAGGGATTCATTGGTTTGCAATCTATTTTTAAAATAGGGACCGCATGTACTATTTTGAACAGTGCTCTTTCTGACAGGCACATTAAATAAGTTTGCGAATAATTGGCTACAAAAAATAAAATTACAGGCACTTACATTTCTACGGCAGTCCCTTGCGTCGGATCGTAAGGAGCGTCATTGCAAATATCACCAACGGTTTGCGTTTGAAATAATCCATCCCGGTCAGCTGCGTTAAAAAGATTAATTGTGGACAACGCTACAATGTAACCATCTTGATATAAATCCGGTAAACCGTAAAGTTCTTGATTCATGGCGGAGAGAATGTTTATTTACTGGTGAAAATAACTACTGTGACTCCCAGCTGAAAATATTTCCTTTTATATGCATGATCCCCAAGCATAAGAGGCGGTTCGTAAGTTTAATGATTGGTTGTCAATGTAACTAGGTGGGGCTATGATAAAATTGCGTACCAATCGTAACACCTATATTATGGGTCCATGCTTTGGACGTCCTGATTGGTCGACTAATGGTGCCTTTTATATTCTCTCCGTAGATTTAATGCTCACATCGTGTATTACCCTATGCAGTCTCTACCACGACAATATTTGCATTTGCGCCCCTACTTTTCTCGGTTTTCCCATTTTAGAACCCACTCCTTTATGCAATATCACTCACCATTTGCAACATTGATCAACACTTTCCATCTCTATCACGACAATATTTTACATTATTATTTTTTGAGGTCATACTATTTGATCCTCAATTTTTCCCAGTTCGGATAGGGAGATGGACAACTTGAGCGGATGCAAGTCGTTACAGGAATATCTTCATCAGAGCCGCTCAGCTCAGTACCACAGGAAACAAAATTAGCGCCGCTACTCTTCATAATCCTGACATATATCATTACCAGAGAGCACAGTAACATCCGATGACACAAAGATCATTAGAAAATAAGAAATCTAGAAGATCTCTACAAGCAGAATGTTTTTGTGCATTATTATTTTTTGCAGTCATACTATTCTCAGCTTTCCCAAGATTCCTGACTTGTGGATTATATATATATATATTATATATATATACACATATATATATATATATATATATATATATATAAATATGTGTGTGTGTGTGTGTGTGTGTGTGTGTTAATTGCCTTTTACAGTCTCTACCACGATGGTTTCAAATATTTGCAAAATAAATGTTTGCGGTCATGCTATTCGATCCTCAACTTTGATTAATGTATTCGGCTTGACTTTCTACTTGCCAATTCTCGCGTAGGTGTGTGATTAAATTGTGTTTAGCTCATGAAAATGAATATCTGCTTGGGTTGGTAGATAAATGGGCGCCCTAGGTATCATAGTGGTTAAGACGCTGGGGTGCTGGTTGAGAGATCGAATCCGGGCGATGACATTGTAATTTCACCCAGCCAGTACTGCAGCTTGTTCGGATTCCACGTTAAAGTGAAGGTCTAAGGCGGAGTGAAAAGCTTGACCCTCGTCAAAATGAACAATTCGGTGAGAAGGAAAACCGAGTTAGTTATTATTATATTACTACTGTAATAATAATAATAATAATAATAATAATAATAAATATATATATATATATATATATATATATATATATATATATATATATATATATATTGTTGTTGCATATGGAAATATGATAAGGAAAATCATTACTTAAAGGTTAAATTAGCCTATAAATAATTTGGAAAACAATCACGTGATGCTTAATGATTATGTATATATTTAAGTTGTTTTTAACTTCATTATAATGATAATAATGGCGAATTTAATAATACGAGTGGAAGGTGACAAAAAACAGTTTTGCAGACGAGAAGTGGGACAAATCAACCTTTGCGGTCGGCTCAGCGATAATCTTCCCTTCCTCGAATAAAAAGATTTGTTTTAGCGTATGCCTTCCTTATCTTTCGAATTATAGGTAAAATGAGAATTATTCTTGTAGAATATTTCTCATTTAATTCTTTTATCAATTACTTTGATTTCGCGGATTTTGTGTTTATAAAAAATATAGAAGATATATAGAAAGGATTGCCAAAAGTAAATAGACACAGTATACTTTCTAAGGTTTTAGAATAAATGAAAGCGAATTATAGGTAAATTGAATATTATTCTTAGATAATATGTTATTGTAATAATGTACAATATAAAGAGTCCTGTGTAGTTCTTTTATTATTAATATTATTAAGATGAATGATTTCTCCTGCTATGCCATGGATTAATTGTCTTGAGGGGTTATGTTTGAATGTGATCTACGTTTTTCACTCCGCCTTAGACCTACAGTATACACAATATACACACGGGGGCTTATGTTTGAATGTAATCTAATTTTGGTACTTTTGCATTATCCTCCCAACACTAATTTTTTTTTATAATGGAAGGAAAATAAAGTACGTTAGCAAAACTTGCGGCGGGCTGTTTTTAACCTAACCTAACCTAACCTAACCTAATCCCAACACTAATTTTTTTTATAATGGAAGGAAAATAAAGTGCCATAACCAAAACAACATTATATAAAAAAATTAGTGTTGGGAGGATAATGCAAAAGAACCCTAATTTTTAAGTGATTTCGAAATAAAGTCAATAATGTGTGTGTGTGTGTGCCGTCTTCAGTTTTTCGAGCATTAACTCTCTCTCTCTCTCTGTATAAATAGAAATTAGATTCAGTTAAATATATAGAAAGGATTGTCAAAAGTAAATAGACACAGTGTACATTCTAAGGTGTTAGAATAAATGAAAGCGTTTCATGAATTATAGGTAAACTGAATATTATTCTTAGAGAATATGTTATTGGAATGATTTCTTTTGCTAAGCCAATTGTCTAGTGTATTTCTTTTATTATTAATATTAAGTTGAACGACGTTTAAATAATTAGTTCTTTTGCTGAACAACTTTAAGGAGAAAGTCAATCTTGCCTTTAATAAATAAGTAATTAAATTAAATGGCGGTATCTGGTAACCCCTCCATATATAAAAACATTATTTGGCAACTCAACCTAATAAGGTATACCTGAACAATTAAAAACACTATTTGGCAACTCATGTAAATAAATTTAAAATAAATGGTGGTATCTGGTAATCCCTTCATATATAAATAAAAACATTATTTGGCAACTCATCTAAATACAAAATTAAAATAAATGTGGTATCTGGTAACCCATCCATATACAAATAAGTGATATCTGGCAACCCACGATCCTCTATATAACAGCTGCTTGGCCCCTGGACGCTCATAATGCCGTCTGGCTCCAGCCAGGCGAACACCTTCTTCCTTCTTAGGTTAAGGCTTAGGTTAGGTTTCCCTTTGGGGGGTGAGGACATCCCAACTTCTCCCCCAAAGACCTCCTCCGTCTCCTTTCTCTTCCTCCCTTAGGTTAAGGCTACCCCTTTGGGGGGAGGTCATCCTCCCTTCTCCCCACCGAAGTTCCCTCCCCTCTCCCCCTTGGCAGCATTGAGTTGTTGCATAACCCTACCCCCTTTGCAGCATCAATGTTGCATAAGCCTTGCAACATTGACGTTGCACAACCCCTCCCCATTCATTGCATAACCCCCTACCCCCTGTATTGAATACTCCCTACACTCCCCTTTGTTGCACAACCCATTTGCAACATCTTGCCAGATTGATCAACATTTGCAATTGCAGTGCAACATTCCTGCGCTCCCCCATTTTTCACCCATACTACTGGGACTATTTTCTCCATTATTTTCCAAGTGTAAATAATGGTGTATCTCTCTCTTTTCCTTTCCGGTGAATATAGATCTAGTTCGCGTAACCTTTCCCAGTAATTTAGTTCTTTGCACCCGTTGATCTTGGCTGTGAAGCTTTTCTGGATCCCTTCCAGCTGTCTAATATCTTTTTTTTTATATGAGGATGTTAGGATCGAGCAGTATTCCAATTTGGGTATTATCAGGGTTTTCAGTAGAGGAATCATTACATTCCTATCCCTTCGTTTAAAGGTTCTCAATATCTGTCCCGTTATTCTCTTTGCTCTGTTTACTGCTATCTTATTTTGTGTTTCAAATTTCTCATCATCTGTCATTACAACCCCTAAATATTTTGCTCTGGAATTTCTCCGAATTTCCTGTCCATTTGGGGTATAATATTCCATGGATTTTAGGTCTTCTCGTTTATACACAGGGTGTCCTAAAATTGCTTAGTCAACTTTTATATAAACACAATATCTTAAAAAAAATTATATAATATTTAACAATTTTATTTCAGATACAGCAACAATAAGAAAAGCAACAATAATTGTTTATTTGAAATGTTCAAACTCTCTTCCTTCAACTTCAACACATTCTTCACAACGTCCCACTACTCATCCACAAACATAAAAGTTTACTAGGTAATTTTAGACCACCATTTATATATATATATATATATATATATATATATATATTATATATATATATATATATATATACAGGGTGGGCCGTAAGTTTCCATACATAGGAAAAATAAACATTTTTTTATGGACAACCATTTTTATTTATATAATATGCTCTACATGGTTGCCATTGCTTTGAAAACACATTTCAATACGTGTTCCCCACTGTTGATGAACACGCATTAGCACAGTTGACGTTATGCTTGTAATGGCGTTGGTGATACGTTCCTTTAGATGATTTATGTCTCGTATCTTTTCCTGATACACCATGGCCTTCAAGTGCCCCCAAAGATAGAAATCAAGGGGGGTGAGATCTGGGGATCTGGGAGGCCACTCCACAGGACCACGCCGACCAATCCAAGCATCCGGAAACTGCTGATCCAAATACCGACGCACGTGAAGACCATAATTTAAATTTTCCTATGTATGGAAACTTACGACCCACCCTGTATATATATATATATATATATACTGTATGTGATACAACTCAGAATGGGTTCCTAGAAACTTTATGCTTAGGTGCACACACACACACACACACACACACACACACATATATATATATACACATTCAACTGCAAAGAACACGCAGTATAAATAACGTAAAGAACGACGCTTGTATAGGAGATATTCCGCGCAAGACGAGAGAGAGAGAACGAAACAAATGAAAAATGAGGTAACCACCCGGGAATCGAACCCGGGATCTTCCGATTGCCGGTCAGATGCGATACTATTACACCATGGGCCTCACTCTTCCAAATGCCGTAATTCTTCTACATACTCGCAGAAACCAATGCCCCAAGGGGGCACCTCCCGCATGCCGTAACATTATATACATTCAACTGCAAACACGCAGTTCGACTTCAGTCAATCAATCAGTTGAAAAAACATTATTTTGTAAAATAAAAATTATAATATTACAATTTGTGGTACGTTTCAATAATACAAATAATACAGTAAAACAATATAAAGCGCAATAATACAAATTGTCGACTGGGATATTTATTTTACTTAATTTGGTTCTTAAGCTTTGGGCTTTACTGGGCTCTCAAATTAATTAAAGATAAAATAATATATATATATATATATATATATATATATATATATATGATGAATAAAACCACGAAGGAAAGGAAACACAAAACGGTGCTCAAGCGCTTTCGTCTAATGACATCCTCAGGAACACTGAGGATGTCATTAGACGAAAGCGCTTGAGCACCGTTTTGTGTTTCCTTTCTTTCGTGGTTTTATTCATCATAAATATTTTTCACGTGTTACTTTCGTGAAATAATTTTCATATATATATATATATATATATATATATATATATATATATGATACACACAGACCGTGCATGGAACAAGGAACTCTTCTGGGATAATTAAATCCACTATAGTCCGAATAAGTAATGGTGCTGGATCCTGTCTGCTTTGCAGATAGCTGGTGAGGGAAGCTATATTTATGGGACCTCTTTGCGAGTGACCCGTTGCCCACGTCGGGCTAGCATCATGAAAAGAAAAACTATGGTATTTGTCATTTACCATTACTTATTCGGACTATAGTGGATTTAATTATCCCAGAAGAGTTCCTTGTTCCATGCACGGTCTGTGTGTATCATAAAAAACTCAGGGGACCATTCTGAGTTCATTCCCATTATATATATATATATACAGGGTGGGCCGTAAGTTTCCATACATAGGAAAAATTAAACGTTTGTTTTTATGTTTCAGATACCCTAAGAATATGCGTTTGACGTAAGATCTTGTTTACTGATGAAGCAAATTTTTACGTCAATGGAGAGGTTAATCGGCAAAACATACGTTATTGGAGTAATGCTAACCCTAACTGGCTGAGTCCGACGAAGATGCAAGGTGCCGGTAAAGTGATGGTGTGGGCCGGGATATGGGGTGACAGAATTATTGGACCAATTTTTGTCAGTGGAAATCTTAATGCCGAAAGGTATCTTAACATGTTGCAAGAAGAGATTTTCCCATCCCTGCTAAACGAGGAAGGTAACTTCCCAGTTTACTTCCAGCAAGATGGAGCTCCACCTTATTATGGTCTTCACGTGCGTCGGTATTTGGATCAGCAGCAGTTTCCGGATGCTTGGATTGGTCGGCGTGGTCCTGTGGAGTGGCCTCCCAGATCCCCAGATCTCACCCCCCTTGATTTCTATCTTTGGGGGCACTTGAAGGCCATGGTGTATCAGGAAAAGATACGAGACATAAATCATCTAAAGGAACGTATCACCAACGCCATTACAAGCATAACGTCAACTGTGCTAATGCGTGTTCATCAACAGTGGGGAACACGTATTGAAATGTGTTTTCAAAACAATGGCAACCATGTAGAGCATATTATATAAATAAAAATGGTTGTCCATAAAAAAATGTTTATTTTTCCTATGTATGGAAACTTACGGCCCACCCTGTATATATATATATATATATATATATATAATGTAAACCCACAAGGAAAAGGGAAAATGATTTCGTGTACTTCTGAATACACGAAAGAGCTTGGAATCATTTTCCCTTTTCCTTGTGGGTTACATCATTCATTCATTTCACGTGTTTAATTGTGAAATTCATCTCATATATATATAATATATATATATATATATATATATATAACGTAAAGAACGACGCTTGTATAGGAGAATATTCCGCGCAAGATGAGAGCGAGAGAACGAAACAAATGAAAAAATGAGGTAACCACCCGGGAATCGAACCCGGGATCTTCTGATTGCCGGTCAGATATGATAACCATTACATTGGTTTCTGCGCGTATGTAGAGGAATTACGGCATTTGATTGAGTGAGGCCCGTGGTGTAATGGTTATCATATCTGACCGGCAATCGGAAGATCCCGGGTTCGATTCCCGGGTGGTTACCTCATTTTTTCATTTGTTTCGTTTTCTCGCTCTCATCTTGCGCGGAATATTCTCCTATACAAGCGTCGTTCTTTACGTTAATTATACTGCGTGTTTGCAGTTTAAATGTATATAATGGACGGCATGCGGGAGGTGCCCCCTTGGGGCATTGGTTTCTGCGCGTATGTAGAGGAATTACGGCATTTGATTGAGTGAGGCCCGTGGTGTAATGGTTATCATATCTGACCGGCAATCGGAAGATCCCGGGTTCGATTCCCGGGTGGTTACCTCATTTTTTCATTTGTTTCGTTCTCTCGCTCTCATCTTGCGCGGAATATTCTCCTAGACAAGCGTCGTTCTTTACGTTAATTATACTGCGTGTTTGCAGTTTAAATGTATATATATATATATATATATATATCACCATTAATTATGATTAAATAATATATAAATTCGTGAATAAAAATAATTAATTAATTCTGAATATAGAAACGAATTAATAGTTGAAAATCGTGAATTCCAGTGATTTTTATTTAATTCTACGCTTCGTAATTTTTAAATTTAATCGAATTTCTACCATTTCTGCATCCAAATTGATTGTCATTAATGTTTTCAGAATTTGTGTGTAAGTGAGAACTTTGTGATAAATCGTTTAGTTCTCGGACTTCACAGGGATAGGAAGTCAGCGGCGCCATCTGTGATACACATTCATAAGCTTTCCGCTTCCTCTCTCTCTCTCTTCAGATTTTTCTGAATAGAAGAACTCGGGTCTGCGGTGAATCACGATACTTTGCTCACTTACTCACAAACCCAATTTTGGCTGTACAGTATTGATGCGCCCGCCGCCCGTAATGTATCTGGTTTAACCCAGTTCCCCTTTTGAAAGGGACTTATTTTTCATGGTTGATGGCGTTAAAGTCTACTTCAGCGTCCTCTGGTGGACGAAAGGCGTAACGCGAAACAACAATAATAACAACAACAAATAAATAGAGATTAATTAATCTTATGGAGTAAGAAGGTATGAGGTCATAAAAATTAAAATAATTAGGATAAATTGTTGATAAATTTCTAAAAGCTTAAAACAGTCATGAATTAGCATCAATGATTAAAACATCATCTAGCCTAAACATTATATAAAAAATGCATTGGAATTTGTGGGGAAAACGGTAATTAAGTGGAAAAATATAATTAACTGAACATTATGAAAACTTTGGTTTAAAATTAAATAATATTGTCTGTATAATAATATAATACTATCATTAAAATAGTAAAACCCATATACAGTAACTCGACTCTGGATAAGCCGAAATCTTCTACGAGTCGGAAAAAATTCCCCCTCTGGAAAAATCTGTACGGGTAAAGTCGGGGGTGACCACGTGGTACATTCCGATACCCGTTAGCAACGCGACAAATCGACGCCATCGCGTAATACCCTCACGAGCTACCTGTCGCGATGTACTGGAAAATAGGCATTTGAAATATTTTTACAATACTTTTAATTTTTAAGGATCTTTTCAGTTTGACGTATCGCTGATTTTCGAACTGAAAATTTGTATACTAAAAAGTATTTCTATTCTAATACAAAAATTACATTATTTTCCTGGAGAAATAGGCGCAACATACGAAAAAAATTGCATTTATATGCGCACTAGTTTGCGTGGCGCATGACCATTATCTAAATTATGTAGTGTTAAAACTAATTAAAACTAACGAAAATATCACGACTTAACCTAACCAATCGTAAGGCGTACAGTTGACCTAACCGGGCATTCAACTAACTTAGCTAGTAGAAGTAGGAGGAGGTTAATTGAATGCCCGGTTAGGTCAACTGTACGCCTTGACGATTGGTTAGGTTAAGTCGTGATATTTTCGTTAGTTTTAATTGTTGTCAAAAATGATGGTTATAACCTACAAGCTCCCGTACATCAAAAAGTTAACCATAGCGAAAACTTTGTTGATTGATCCAGATTTCGGTGCTCATACTCCAACAATAGAGAGCACCTGGCATCCCTTAAAGCAAAAAAAATATGCGACAGTGTGGCACTGATCGCCAAATGATTGATTCATATTTATGCGAGTTTGTATGAAGAAAAAAGTATGCAAATGAAGATTTATTTATTAAAATATTAAATATTGCAAATTTTAATAAATAAAGGATATTATCCGCGTTTTATTTTGTAAAACCCATTACATAACACTACATAATTTAGATAACGGTCATGCGCCATGCAAACTAGTGCGCATATAAATGCAATTTTTTTCGTATGTTGCGCGTATTTCTCCAGGAAAATAATGTAATTTTTGTTATTAGAATATAAAAATTTATTAGTATACAAATTTTCAGTTTGAAAATCCGCGGTTCGCCAAACTGAAAACATACATCCCTTTGTAAAAATATTTTTATTACACTTTACTCGATTATTCGTATGTACACACTTACATTGTACATATGTACACATACGATACGGCAGGAGGAGATCAGACAGCAATTTCCTCCTTCACCAAACCCCGCAAATGAGGCGGGATGCTGCAAAGGGGTCGACCGCAGGTCGATCCTGAACCGTCGTTCGAACTCGCATAAAGTAACATAAAGTAACGTATATAGGATTTTTTCTCTGCACACGCCATTTTTTCTCTGTACACACGCCCTCACCCAAACCTTTCTTAACATTGAAATAGCTCTTCGGATATATCTGTCGATGATGGTATCAAATTGCAGTGGTGAACGGTCCTTCTCGAAACTAAAACGCCTCAAGGATGAGGTCAGGAACCGAATGGGACAAGATCGACTTAACCCTTTAAGGCGGGATTTTTTGGTAGGTTTAAGTTATCAATGCGTGTATTTGAAATAGTCTGGTAGCACAGACCCTGATTTTACTGGAACCCTGCATTGTTTGTTATAAAACAAATTTTTTAATATTTTGAAAGCTTATACCACCCCATTCAAGAATCTATCGGGTGTACACCTAACACCCGCTTGGCTTTTTCAATATGGCCGCCATTTTCCAAGATGGCCGGCGAAACTGAAAATCCCATATCCTGGTCAATACTTGATGGATTTTGATGATCTTGGTGTCATTTCTAGGGGTTTTTAGGATAATGAGTCGATCTGGAGGGGTTGCAGATACTTTGGGAGTCGTTTTGACCAACATTCGTCAATACTCAAGGTCATTGGAGGTCAAACGCCCCGAAATAAGGAATATCCCATATCCCGGGAAGTCGTGGAGATATTTTGGTGATCTTACTGTCGTTTTTATGGTTTTGGGCGAGACTGAGTAGTTTTATAGGGTTTAAAATGAAATCAGGTATTGTTTTCCCCATGGTAAGGTGAATTCCAATATGTCTAATTATGCCACATGGATGCATCACATGGATGGACTCTGGAATGGGTGCCAACCGACCAGTTCCTGGAGAGTACCTGGATGCGTCGTGGGAAGGGCCCTAGTGGTGTCATTGGTAACACCCAAAATCCACAAGTGATGGCCACGTGGGTATACAGTCTCAATGCTCGTGTGAGTTTGACTGCTGACCTCCTAGATATGAGTGAGCACCTAGAAACATTCCATCTGTACCACAAAGAAGAGGCAGGAGGTCGCATCAGACATGATGGAGAAGATCGCCAATAACTTCATGATTCCCTTTCTAAGTGTATGGACCCAATGGATCCAGAGTCACATCCAGGAGGCAACTTATACAATATTCAGACAGGGCAGCTTGCATCTCCAGATGCTAATGCCGATAGAGCTGTTAGTATTGGAAAGACACAACTGGCACAGTATGAGTCATCATGGCCACAAGGCTTTTATGGCACCGTTTCCAAACGTCATCACCTTTGCAAGTAAAACGAAACATATCAAGGTGGGTGCCCACTTGGTTATGGACCAAGAAGCGATTTATGCACGCGTCATCGGTTTGCTGATGAGCGAACGCGAACTTGACTTGACCCATGTATTCTCAACAGAGCTTGCGGCATGCCCACCCGCACTGTTCCAACCAGATGGCTTAATGAGAACTGCAGCTAAGTCCGCATTGAAGCAGAACTTGGGAGTGGAAACATCCTCTCGAACATGGGGTCGACCAACAGTTGTTATCATGGATGTGTCAGCTGTTTTGTGGACAGTCGACTGGCCTAATAGTGGCACAGTTGCTACATTTATCCAAACCTTCAAAGTATGGCTACGGAAACATCTTTCTCATGCATCTGTAGTACTAGCTTTTGATCGCTACTATGATTTCTCTCCGAAATCAAGCACTCGGGTAATGAGAAGCAAGAGCAGCAGAGTTCACAAGCTGGACCTCAACACCCCATTGCCTACAAGAGACGCAGTTCTCACGTGCACCGCGAACAAGGAGCAACTAAACAGGCTGCTCTGTGAGCAAATCCTTGCTGACAGTGAGTATCTCGCAACTGTAACCCAAGACCATGAGCTAGTGCTTGCAGGATGGCAGACCATACCGACTTCCATTGTGCGAGGCAGGAGTCGAGCAGCATTGGAGCTCTCATTATCTCATGAAGAGGCTGACGTGATAATAACACAACACGCTATCGCACAAGCTGAGAAAGATTCTGATGCCCGCATCTCCATCATTTGTGATGACACAGACGTGTTTGCCATGCTGACTCACTTCTATGAATTTAAGAAACTAGGCAGTCCCATGATTATGGAGTCTCCAGTGCGTGGCAGAAAATCAGTGGACATCCGAGCAACTGTAACCCAGCACAAAGACATCATCCCACAAATCCTCAAACTACACGCTTTGAGTGGTTGTGACATAGTTGCAGCAATACATGGCATCGGCAAAGCCACTGCCATTGCCACAGCCAAGAAGGGTCGGAAGCTAGACAAGCTGGGGTCCCTTGATGCATGCTTTGACCATATCGAGAAAGAGGCAACAGCGTTCATCGTTGCATGCTATGGGGATAAGAAATCCTCTTCTCTTACTGAGTCTCGTCAGCGAGTATGGGTTCAGAAGACAGGGAGTCTGGAACTGCTGCACCCAAACTATGTTTTCTACCACCAAAAACTGAAGCTTTCCATCAAAATGTGCTCAGAGCCCACTACACTGCGGCGAACTGGCTCGATGCACTAAAGTGTGACCCACCACCACTTGATCCTGTGTATTATGGGTGGGAGAGAGACGAAACAAATAGAGTTCTCATCCCAAAAACAGTTGGTGAAGGAGTGTGCTTAGCACCAGATGAAGTTCTGAAGTTAATCAGATGTGGGTGTGAATCACAATCAGCATGCAGGGGGAATCGCTGCAGCTGCATGGGACGCGGAATCCCTTGCACAATGTTCTGTGCATGTGACAGCAGCTTGGACTGCAACAATCCATTGACCCAAAACGCAAACGAAGAGCAGACTGATGATCCTGACGATCCTGACACAACCATGTCTTTTGATATTTGCCCCTAATAAATGGTTACGTAATGTGAATAACTGCATCAAAGTTGTCAATGGCAATCCCCCAGCTAGGTGTGGGCTTTGTTTTGCCTACGAGGTCATATCTTGTAGCTTTGCAACCTTCCATAGAATGCATGTGCCCTGCACTTCAGCATAAATTGTGGTTTATATCCGAATATCCATATCCATATAATGTGGGTTATGTCATTTAAGCATTATGATCTGGTTTTATCTGCAGAAAAGATGTTAAGTGCTCAGCAGTTAGCTAGATTGTAGAAATTGTCACTGAAATAAAGCAAATACAGTGATGTCAACTGTGGCATTATCATATTTCAAGGCCAAACTTTAACCTCAAATGACCTTGACTTGACCCATGGAGTTGCAAAATGATATCCTACTGTTATCATGTGCCTATAGAACTACTCAGTCTCGCCAAAACCATAAAAACGACAGTAAGATCACCAAAATATCTCCACGACTTCCCGGGATATGGGATATTCCTTATTTCCGGGGGCGTTTGACCTCCAATGACCTTAAGTATTGACGAATGTGGGTCAAAACGACTCCCAAAGTATCTGCAACCCCTCCAGATAGACTAATCATCCTAAAAAACCCTAGAAATGACACCAAGATCATCAAAATCCATCAAGTATTGACCAGGATATGGGATTTTTCAGTTTCGCCGGCCATCTTGGAAAATGGCGGCCATATTGAAAAAGCCAAGCCGGGGTCAGGTGTACACCCGATGGATTCTTGAATGGGGTGGTATAAGCTTTCAAAATATGTCAAGATTTGCTTTATAACAAACAATGCAGGGTTCCCACCCCGTGCAACCGGACTAAACCGCTCTCAATTTGTACCAGTCATCCTGAAAGGGTTAATAGTCTTTCGGTCATGAGCATCGAGAGCGAAGTACTGCGAGGACTTGACTCCTCGAAAATCATTGACGAGTTTAGCCGATAAAAACTAGGAAAAGCCCAATTGTAATGTTATACGTGTAGTAGCCTCTGTGGAGAAAATGGAATGCAAATGACAAATGATGGTCTGCCAAATAATTTGCTCTGCATTCTAAATTGTTGTCATTTGTCGATTTAGTTTCAAAATGTAACGATTTTTTTCATTAAAGCTTTGTTGTTTGTTATTTATAAAGAGTTTCGTCAAGGTATCATTTTATTTGAATATAATATTAAATGAGCTTCGTCATAAGATTAATGAGAACATAACCTTAAATGTAGACCTGACCTGATTTTGATCTGATGCACACTCAGCATAGAGCACTGTGACTCAGCTCACTGACGTCTATTACTGCAGGATGGGAAGGGGTGTACTGGTGGGGGGGGGGGGGTCATGGTTGAGGTACCGCTAGGGGCCCAAGGTACCCATAATCCGTCCCTGTACCCTTCGCCCCGAGATTAGTCCGAGTTATACAGGTTTGACTGTATATAATTATTATAATAATAACAATAACAGCTTTACAATGATAGATACACTACGTGTTTAATAAAAAATACTGCACATATACTGTACATACATACATACATACAAATATGCTCTAAAATTATAACGTATCACTGAACTCGATGGTTACACGATAGGCGAAGATTATGTAACAGTAAGAGTACTGAAGATCGCGCCCTTACGAATTTAGAACTGAGGTATGTTCTATGCATGCATGAATGACGCAGAGCTGAGATTACCAAGATTACCAAGATGTCTATTCAAACGAGATTTGAAACTGGAATGGGATGTTGCTTGTTTGATTAGAGTAGGAAAGTTATTCGATAGTGAGGGAACAACTCGTGGTACTGCCATTCTACCAGCATGAGATTGTCTCGTGTTAGTCATTATTTCTGAGACTCGTGTCAGGGCGACGTTTATGGTTTGAAAGAAACGATAACACTCAGTGAAGAAGGTAGTTTGTGCATAACTTTATATGCAAATACGCAACTATCAAATTGCGGCTCAAGTTTATATTTAGCCAGACCAACTTTACTGTAAGAGAGACTCGTCGAACATACGGCCCGCGGGCCAGAGTCTGGCCCTCCAAAGATTTGTATCAGGCCCGACTGGCGGATACTGAAAATTCATTAGCTAATGTAATATTTTATTTCAATAAAATTTTATTTTAAAATAAAATTTTAGCTAAAATTTGCACACTGACCCTCGGTGTGGGTCATTAATTGAAATACGGCCCTTCATGAAAAAAGGTTGGACACCCCTGCTCTGATAGGAGTTGCATGCCTTTCCGCATCCACAACCAACCTAAAATAGGATTGCCCTGAAAAACTTTGTGGGTGGTGATGTGGTAAGTTTTCTGTTTTGCTGTTGTGGCACTACGGGTACAGAAGAAAATAAGTTTGGGAACCATAGCCCTAACCTAACCAATCGTACGTATAAGGACCAAACTCTGGGATTAAACTGGGTACTGATATTTGGATCTGATTCTAGTTTTATTCTATTTAAATCCAGTCGACCATTTTCCTGTCCTGAGTTTTAAGTTCGATTTTATTTCTCTCTCTCTCTCTCTGTTACACACACACACACACACATATATATATAATATATATATATATATATATATATATATATATTATTATATATTTATATATATATATATATATATATACAGTATATATAGTTACTTAACTATATATCTGAAAAAAACATGAAATTTCTACTGTACCTTCTCTACACATGGGGCATTAGTCCCCCTGGTGCAAAATATGTTCCGTGTGACGTTCTCTCAGCTCATCAACTCTTTGCGTACGAACAACAAAATTTTGCGTTATTCTGGACAGAGTATCTGTTGAAATCTGAGAAATTTCTCGTTCACTCGATGCTTGCAGTTCTTCTCTCGTGTATGGATTCTGTTTAAACACTATCTTTTAAATAACCCCGCAGATAAAAGTCACCAGGGTTTAGATCTGGTGATGTTGATGGCCATGATATTTGTTTATCATAAACCGCGGGAAATCTGTTGGACAGGACTCTTCCGTTGAAAGTATCGTGTGAGAAGTGACGCACCTCATTACTAGTGTGAGGTCTGGCTTAGGCTATGCAGCACCTATGCGAAACGATCGTAATATGATACAAATTTAAAAAAAAATGGTTCCATATTTTAATTTCGGTTAATAAAAATCTACAAACCATTTTAAAGTGTTGGACGTTTAAAATATCACCTGATATATAAAAATATACAGCGTGTCCCAAAGAAATGTATACCCACTTTGTTCGATAATACCAGCTATGAGGATAATAAATATATTACTTTTTATATGTTTTTTAATAAAGAATTTTCTCCTGAATCTAAATATGTAATTATTTGTATTAAAAATTGAAAAACAAAAAAGTTACAGATGTTTAAATTATAATTATTATTTTCGAGACTTCATGTGCGATATTTTCTAATATTTTTGCACGTATACGAGATAAGTTTGAAATCGACGGCACTGTGCAAAATTTACAAAAACAACGTTCTGGAAGACGTCGAACATCTTAGATAAAGTGTCATTTAACCATGGAATTTGTAAATTTTTTCAATTAACTAATAATTACAACATTTATGCTTCAATATCAACACTAAACATAAGTATCTCAAAACAGTCGGTTAAAATATTAGAAAATATCGCACATGAAGTCTCGAAAATAATAATTATAATTTAAACATCTGTAACTTTTTTGTTCTTCAATTTTTAATAAAATTAATTACATATTTAGATTCAGGAGAAAATTCTTTATTAAAAAACATATAAAAAGTAATATATTTATTATCCTCATAGCTGGTATTATCGAACAAAGTGGGTATACATTTCTTTGGGACACGCTGTATATACACAGTGCTGCGACTTAACTAGTTACTCAGTAGTCGTTACTGTTTTGAGTAACTGTAACGGTAACTAGTTACATTTCTGGGCCGAGTAATTGTAACTGTAATTAGTTACAAAAAACATGAATATTTGTAACTTGTACGAGTTACTTTTTTTGTGAAAATAAAAAGTAAGAAGCTATTTTTTTTTTCACAAACCTTGCTTGATGTAATATTGTGCACAGTGCAAGTTTATTAACAACATATATCTAATGCTAATATGGTAAACAAAAATTTCTTTATTCTTTAAATTGCAATCAATTTGAAATAAATGAACAATCTTGGTAAGTATCGCTTGTCAGGGAAAGTACTATTATCAGGAGCGGATGATCGCTAAAACCAGGAAAAATGTTTAAAGTAATTTTTGAAGTAACTAGTCACTTTTTTAAAACAACAATTAGTAACTGGTAACTAGTTACCTATTTGAGACAGTAACTAGTAACTGTAATTAGTTACAAAAATGTAACTGTCCCAGAACGGTGTCTACATCGAAAAAGACCAAGTGGGAAAAACAGTATATGATAATACTACTATTTGTATTATTTTTGGCTAAATTTTCAGAATTAATTTCAGTCACACTCGCGCGCGCATGTGCCCGTCTCCACATAAGCGGGGTACCGACTTTTAAAAAACTATTTAACCAAACCTAATTTAACCTAACCTTATTACGATCGAACTGAGAAGGTCGTAATTGATGTTTGGGACGCAACTGAGGACTCGAAAGGTGTTCTCTGTTAAATCATTAAATAGTGAGGTACTCGTTAATCTAGCTTAACCTAACTTAACCAAACCTTAATTTAATTAATCCAGCGTAACCTAACGTATTGAGGACCAACATACAGTATATACCAGGGTTGTGGAGTCGGTCCAAAATTTTCCGACTCCGACTCCACACATTGTAAAAATTCGACTCCGACTCCGACTCCACACATTGTAAAAAATCTAAAAATCCGACTCCGACTCCTCACATTTTAAATATACGACTCCGACTCCTCTAGTGTTTCACTCTATAATTATCATAATAATAAGACATTTCATCACCACCACATGAATCGTCAGGTTACTTTCTAGGATAAGG